>JAJQWJ010000013.1:1507500-1837500 GCA_023637945.1 Phaethornis superciliosus
TGCCACTATTCAGATGCACCATCATACTCAAAGATGGCAATTAGAGCAGCTATCCCAGCTTTATACAATACGTAAAATGTCTTTTTTTGTTCGAGGAGGTGCAGTAACCAAGGAACTGTCACACTCTGTCTTTTTTTGGAGACTCGTACAACCAGGACTTTTTCCAGGAATCTCATCTGTACACAGTATATTTAGATCAGCTAAGTAAAAGACTCTTTCGCAAGAATTTTCACATTAATATTTTGAAAAAGAAACACCCTAATGAATGTACTCTTATGTCTTGAGATTTTGCAAGGTCGTTTCAGAGGACTTTAGTTGGAGAAAAAAAAAACATAAGAGCCAAAGAAACATTGTACTTTAAAAACAAACAAAAAAAAAAACCAACCACCAACACAACCACACCACCATATTTAAAGTGGATTCAGAAAGCCAGTACAACAAAAACACACAGAAATCTCACAGATCATTATTACCAACAAGCCTCAAACCACTAGCTTCAAGTGCTAACTACTCCTCACTGGGATGGGGAAAAGGCAGAAAGAAAACAAAAATAAATGAGGCTTCAGATCTTCAAGTGTTCAAACTAATATTTTAAGGACCTAGAGGTACAACAGCATTTAGTATGCGAAACAGCCACTGGTAAACACTCCTATCAACTTGAGCTTTCTTTACAGAGTGTTCCAGCTCTGGCACTTCAGGTTTTTTCCATCTAGTACACCCCCTGATTTTTTTTTCTTAATGTCTCATTTATCCCTTTACACCAAACTCAGAATCTTACCTGAACTCTATCCCATCTCACTCTCAGCCTCCTCTTGTATTTCACGCCTTTCAAAGCTCCACCACTACCAGATTAATTTCTCAGCCTCCTTTTTCCACAACTTTTATCAACAAAGCAAGTGCTGGTGTCCCCAGGATACCTCTGTACCTTTTTCCTCCAAGCAGGCTGAAAGCCTCTATTGCTCCCATCTCCGACTCCAGTTGTGCTGCTGCAAATCATTCTGTTCAGCCCAGTTCATCCAAACACACATCAAGCTTCTCTCGCACTGAATTTTCCCTAGGATAACTTGAAGCCAACATTTTATCAAAGGAGTGACTTACTGGAACACAAAACCCACCTCCTTTTCAGCTCTGAAGTGCTTGCTTTTAGAAACACATCCCTCAGGCTGGGACTATTTTCACACCACGAGCAGGTTATCAACCTTTAGTGACAGCATATACTCACAGCTAAGTACTGCTGTCAGCTGCCTTTCCCACAGAGACGCTCTCTCCAGGAGGAAGGATGGTACCTACCACTTTCTGCTCAGCAGCTCTGCTGTTATTTTGAGGGTCTAAAGCAGAGAGGAAAGAAAAAGGAAAGAGAAAAAAAGAGGAAAGAAAAACCACCACCCTATAGACCAGGGCCTTCCTGCTGCCACGAGATGCAACTGATGAAATGTAGCCTAGGCAACAAGACTTTTTAAAACATGAAAAAAAACATGGCTAAGGAAAAAAAACAGGATGGATTAATTGTGCCACTGTTTATATATGCTCTCGTTTCACACTGAATTCTCTTGGAGTCATGTATGCCTATCTAAGCAGTGAATCTTGCTTCTAGGCATCTCTCACCACTGTGATTAAGAATGAAAATTAGATTTACAACTGGCTTACATCTGCCCACAGAAGAGAGATCTGCTCAGAGAAGCTTAGAAATATATTTCTTGAAAATATGACCCAAAGCAAGATCCTTGAGAGTGGCCACAAAGTCACATGTTCAATACTCCTGCTAGAAAGTGACTTCAGATCTGACTGACCTGCATCTGGGCACCTTACAGCACTTGAAAGAGGATTTGCACATGGACACAAAATAGTTTACAGCACAAAGGTGTTTTTCCAGTACTGTGCAAAGCTATAATGTAAGTCCCTTATGTGTGATTGATCATGGTCCTGCTCTTATGAGATCTTCAGAAGTTACCTCTCAGTTACCAGTGTCAGTGTTTTGCATTCGTTTGCATTCAAGCCAAGATCAGACCTCTTCTAGTCCCCAGACTGCAGCAATCCTATCAGCTGTCCTGACCAGTGGGCATTATCTGAAATCACTCAACAAGGATGGGCACCAAGTACAAAGTTTACCAGATCCTAAAACATTGCCAGCTCAGCTCCCACCTCGTGCTGCTGCTGCAAAAGAAGTACCTCGTGCCACTGCTCTGCCATACCTGTGACACAGGCAAGGGCAATGAAGATTAAATCTCAAATATGCAAAACTAAATACTGGGACTACTGAATTACATTTAGCAGATGCCCCTGCTCGCTTTAGATCCCAGATGTAAATGTCATTGTTCGGAGAAATGCACCTTTGGAAAGACCTTCTGTTCCATGAGCAAGGGAGTCATAAAAACACCAAGTAATTCTGCAGAGCCATGGCTGGAGTTACTGACCTTGTCCAGAACTTCCCGTGCAACACCCCAGACAAGCCTCTGGGTGCCTTGGCTTCATAATAAAGGGCATTTTCCATTTGTGTTGGAGGTGGTGTGATAAACTTCATGATTACTTCTGAACATATTTGTCGTGGAAAGCATTTTATCTTAGACTACACTTATAAAGTATGTGTAAAAATAACAGAAATGCCTGCTAAAATTTTATGACTTTTACGGCCATTTACCATTAAGCATAAACTTCCCCATGAAAGCTTTAGTGAAGTAACAACAAAGGTTGGAAAAGGTTCACACCATTCTCTCTCCATGTGTAAATTATAAGTAATATGAGAACATTCACAGCGTCTAACCACGATGTTTTGTGTCAGACAAATGTCTCTCTGTACTTTCAGTTCCTAAACTGTTCTAGCAAGAATTGCCTTTTTCTCATTCTTTACCTCTCCCTCCCCTTCTTCCTAGCAGTCTCAGTCAAATCTGGCTTTATTCCTTCAGATGATTTTAACACCAATAAATGCCTAGAGTCAGGACTCCACATAGTACCATTGTTCTTTTTCTGGAGAGCTTAACATTGAATGATGAAACTTTCCCAGGTTGAGTCAAGTACTGGAATCAACAGCTACTTAAGTTTCCCAGCAAACTGTCACAAAACCAATAAGAACTCACAGACTTCAGCAACATTGTAAAAAGAGAGTTTCATTAGAAACTTCATGTCAGGCAAAACCAAACCCCCAAACAATAGCAAACAAAACCAACATGACAGAAGGTCTGATTTTCAAGGGTAACCACCTGCAGTTCCGGAGAAACCTGATAGGAATTATGGTTATTCTGAGCACCTGATGAAAGCAAAGCATAACCAAAGAAACAACATTCACCCCACAGACAAATAAGGCAAACAGTTGCTGCTACAGCTGAAAACAGAAAGAAAAGGTAGATCAAATTTTTAGAATATTTGGCAGTTAAACTTTGGATAAAAGATGCAACCAAGGGTAGAAAAAAAATAGAATTTAAGAAGATTTTGACAAACAAAATCCCAGTTAGTTCTTCTCTTCCTGTTTGAGATTTTTCTTCAACAAATCAACCCCAGCCAAACTGTGCAAAGAGGCAGGCATTAACTTCTTATCACTAAGCATAAGTTTCCTGGCAGAATGAAAGCAAAGTCAAGTGTAGTTAATATCACATGAGGTTAAACAACAGCAGCAGTTAACCAGATTTGCTCCTTTTCATTTTTATTCTTCCTGAGATAGGTTTGGTCATGCATTATAGTATGGAGGGAAAGAAATTAAACTTACAGGGACCCTCTCAAGTTTGGAGAGATCTGAAAGCCAACCTCAGCTGGAAACTCACACCCTAAGCCCCACGACTCACTTCACAGACATTCACACTTACATACTTTTTCTTTTTTTCTTCCCCATAAGTTGCCCTTCACAGAAGAAGATGGCAATAAAATATTCTATGGAAAGCATGGAGGTCAAAAATATTTACATGTGATGGAACAAAATGAAGGACTTCTTCCAGTCCCAAGGGTAATAAGCTGTCTAATAACCTTACCTCTGAACTTTTTGGGTGGATTGTTAAGATCACCTGCTTCTGGCTGTACAACACACCGATCATCCACTAGGCTGCAAAGAAATGAGAAATAAAATGAGATTCTATTCTCTTGCAATTGCTTACATCCTTGTCAGCCAAAACAAAGTTGTTTGTTTGCAATATTTTTCCAAGTGGCCACCAGCAGAAGACATTCCCCAAATGCCAACTTATGCCAAATCTTTCGTAGATGCATGCAGCTAATTTTTACTGTTGCCCAGAGCTATGCTCCTGGGTAGGTGGGACAATAAATAAGTCATTGCTCCTGTACACTGCATCATCTTTATGTCCCCTCCTTGAGGTGCAGACAGAACAGCCCATATTCTAGTTAGGTGAGAGACAGCCTTAGAACAACTCTTGCCTCTTGGACAGATTTGAATAATGTTGCAAATGCATTTATATGGAGGTTAGAGAACAGGAAAATGACAGCTACACAAACTGGATGCTGCCTCATGTCTCCTCAAGCACTAAGGGAGAAATAGTCACTGCCACAATAAAAAGTGACTCCCGTGAGAAAGGAAGGCGTAAATACACCCTCCTGATACTACAAGAGAAGTCAAGGGATCAAATTAAGCTCCTCCTGCTCTACAAGGGAATTGGACAAGTGACCCCATGAGATTCCAATATGGAATGCCAGGACAGAGCTTCTCCTGGGAATACACATTGGCAAAACCCCACAGGGTTAACTCAAATCCCACAGAACGAAGAAAGTAGTTAAGATGTATCTGTCACCACTGCTCTGCCCTTGGCGGTCAACCAACACAGAATTGCACCTTTCCCAAACACTATTTCTAAATGCAACTGTAACCAAACACTTGGTGGTTTCTGATCTGATCCTAATTGACTCGATTTGTCCCCTTAAAACCAATCTGTCAAAGAGGCTTTCTACACAAAAGTAGAAAATCAAACTCCAAGGTCTTAAAGGTTTGAGAGGTCCATTCTCATGCAGAATCAACTTGAGAAAGATTGAGACCTAGAATATGAGAGTTGTTCCTTGCAGAGGCTGGTTACATGCAGGGAGCATCTTGAGACAACAATTATGGAAAACAAAGTGCATAAAAATTAAGAGATCAGAGAGACTGAGTGGATTCAACAGTTCTATGCATCTAAAATTTGCATATGCAAACATTCAGATTAAATTGCTTTTTCCCCATGGATTTTCTCCCTATTCACTATTATGTATACATATGTGTGCTCCAACAAGAATGGCACTATTAATGTTTAAGCTGACACTTGTTTCTAGTGGACAAAGGGCCAAAAAAAATATCAAGTCAAATGGTCAAATGGGTTACTCTGATCATCCCACACAGAGATAATCTCAGTGCAATATATCCCTCTCATCCTGAGCTTAAATTCAAAGTAAAGGGGAGCTTCCCAAACTACTAGCGAAAAATATTTTAGAGGGTGAAAAGCACAGCAGGATATATTGTACACTGGCAATCATAATGACGACAGCACTGAGTTTGGGAAACAGCAAGAGTAAAGTCCTGATTAAGCAACAGTCATGTCATAGGAATATTAAATAGGCACACTTCTTCTAAGATTTAGAACAACATTAGAATGGATAGTGGTATCTGTTTCTCAACCTTCATTAACCACATGAACAAGTCATTACACATTGTTATGACATAAGACTGTCAAAACTCCACATGGTATAGAGCACAATTACACTGAATCTTGCCTTTGCTGCTTTAATTTTCTCCAGGACAAAGCCTAAATTAAATATGGGGCAAAACTAATTTGATTATTAAGGCTTATTAAGATGATAATGCATTTCATGTTTCACATAGCAATTGGGATTTCTGGCTTAAATTAGGCTCAGAAGATGTGTGGCCATTATATAATGCAGTTACCTTAAAACAGTACTAATCAGATCAAAGAGGATGCTTGTATCACTAAGGGATCTTTAGACCTGCCATGAGAACATCTCATCAAGCTTAGAGAATACAAGTGCTTAGGGACGAGGATGTCTAGAAGGACTACCCATGGTGAAAAATATCTGCTTAGCAATGCCATCAAAAGCCACAGCCACTGCATAATGTTCATCATGCACTGTACGGGGATAAACATAACATAACAACTTTCTACTTGTTCTGGAATTATTTACTGCCAAACTTGCTTCAATACTAGGAAGAAAAAAAATAGCCAAAGGGATTGTATCGCTCAGTTTGTTTTGCCAGTTTTCAGCAGATAGTATTTGGCCAGTTACACAGCTGATGGAATACTGCAGAGTGTACATGTCATATTTGACGAGTACCTGGGAAATTTGTCAAATACTTTCGCCAAATACTATTCGACCAACCCTACTTACTACTTCCCTTGCTTTTATCATACCTTCTTTCCTTTCTGGCAGCATCCCATATTTTCTTCTCTTTCCTATAATAGATCATGGTGCATCTTCAGTGTCTGCTTCCTTCTCTGCCCCCTTATTTTCCAGAATCCTAATAGCTAGAGGACTAAACCTACAAGTTAGTTGGGAGTCACTCAGATGAGATTCCAGCCCATCATTTCCTGCCAGGAGACTTACCAGGATGCTGGCTTTGTACCCTTTTTGGGAGCTTCACTTATCAGATGCATCTGGACAGTAGGCATCAAAAATTTACTGTCACTGTACCCACCCTGAGGCCCTTACAGCTACTGGAAAGGAGAAAGAGCATGCTGTGTGTGTGCCCACTCACCAGATCATCAAGCTTCCTGCTTGCTGCTTCTCTACTCATTCAGGATTGAATTACCACAGCAGTGTGTCATGCATGCTATTTCCCTCCCTCTAATTTCTCACCACTTCAAAACAAGGTGGCAGATGTACTCTTTGAGCTTCTCATCCAGCCCCTTTGCAAGGTCTTCCAATTCAGTACACAGCTCCTCTGCCAGCTTCTGAGGTTGGGAGGGATTTCTCCTCAGCAGCAGTTAAGCAGAATAAAACCCTGTCACTTGTCAGAGCTGTATTTCAATTCCACAGCTTTTTTCCTCTGCAAACTCTTCTTTTTCCTATGCAAACAGCTACTTGTTATTTAATGAAGTGGAATACACTTCTTGCTGCTTAGGAGGCACTCTCCTACAGAGCCCCTGCTCTGCTGTCTGCAGCAGAAAGCCCAAAGGAGCTCTGTGGGGAAGCACACAGGGCTGGAGGCAGCTCCCCCCACATCTCCGGGGTGTTGGCCATTGCCAAAGCTGGAGACACAAAATGTGTTCTGCTTTTGCTGCAGAAGGACAATTTCCTTTGTATGAGAAACCTCAAATACTGTAAGAAAAGACAAAACTAGTCATGGTGATAAGTTAGAGGTATTTAGATGGTTTGGCTCAGGGGGTTTGGTTTTGGGATTTTTTGGGGGAACTACTTATATTGCCTACATTACAGCCTTTTTTCAATCAGCAGATTGTACTGGGGTGTATTCATTCCTGACTGGGGGTGCAAAGGAGGGCAGGGAGGGACAGGACGGGACACACGGATGGACACGGGACAAACAACAACATGAAAATAATTTTCTGGCATTTATTCCCTCTACCCACACCTCAGCTTTGGTAAGTTTCTTCCTCCCAACCAAGGATATGAAAACCACATCATATATACATTCTTCATCCTCCCAACACTTAACTTGTCATATTAGCTTTAGGCTAGTTTTAAATTTAGGGCCAAATCTGTACATAAAGCAATCTTGCTTTACCCGGAAATTCCTGGGAATGGGGCTCAGGATAGCTAGATGAGTTCTGCTAGTCCTTCTTACAGATGTTTTTAGTAGAAGAGAACAGCTGTTCTTACCCCAAAGTGCTAATAAATCCATTTGTTGAGCCCTCTGCATAGAGAGAACAAATATCTCCAATATGAAGGAAGCTCGACATCTTGTCGGTCATCTCCGGCTTACTGCCCCTGGAGGAACAAAGCACAACATTACTATTTCTCAGGCAGGACTTCTCAGTATGAGGAGGTTACAACAACAGAACCCTTTGCTTTGGTTTGTTCATGTGTTTCAAATACTGAGCAAGTTCTTGGCCTGGAATTTCAGGTATCAAAGAAAACACAGAATGCCAAAACACTTGCTTAGAAAAATAAACTAAAAAACCCCAAACACTCCTTTCCGTGGGGGCTGTTTTACAGGTAGCTGTACTCATCCCAACAGATGCTCACAGCTGTTCCAGGCCAGCCATACCAACTCACTTCATCCCACCTGGGAGGGGAAAAGGGAGGAGAAGAGTGGGCTGTCTCAGTGTAGGACACATTATTTGTACCATCTAAATCACAACCCATTTCTTTGCCAGAATCAAAAGGAAGGTTTGAGCATGTTTTATAGGTCTTCTGGTGGTGCTGGAGTGGTGCTTGTGGGAACCATTCTAGAAACACTGACATGATTCATGCCAATACTTTCTGGTCAAGTCAAGATGAATGTTGCCACTCGTTTACAGCTGCTGTCTTAAAGACAATTCTAGATGAAGACCCACTTAATATGCCTGACAACAGATTTTTTCCATGAAAAAAACAAAGATTTTCCACAGGCAAATACTTTCAACTGTGTACATATTAGAAAGCCAAATCCCTGTGAAAATAGGAGTGCTTCAATCCTGTTTTCAAAAAGATTGCCTTAACCTAACACTGAGGAGACAGCCACTTAGTGTTGTCAACTTCCAGAGCACTAAGAGCTACCCTTATTTTCTTTAAAGCCCCAGATCCTGCATCAAATGATACAGCACCTACCTGTCATTTAAATAAATGCATAAAACAGAGTTTGTATTTGTCAGAGCAAGAAAGAACAAACATGAGTTTGGATGAAAAGAAGCCCAACTGAACTGACTTGCAGAGATGGCTTTTCCAAGGCCATTTACTGGTTTCTTGGAGACCCTCCTAAGCCCTGCCATGTTCAAACCACTGCAACAGCTTTCTGTGCTTGAGGCTTCCATCAGCAGGCAGCATCACACAAAGCTCATCCCAGCTGCTCCTCCTCACGGGCTGGCAACTTGCTCTGCAAGGCAGCCCTGCCAGTGAACACTGCCCAGGACCAGACTCACAAATTGAAGCCAAAATAATTGAAAACATTTTCACCCTCCCTAACATTACACCCAAATCACATTTAAATGGTCTAACACCAGGAGAACCAAGCAGCAGGAAATTATGCTTATTGTTAGAGTGCAAACCTGTTGCTGTAGAGGGGATAAATATTCCCTTTCACTCAACATTATCTTGTTTATCAGAAGTGTGAGCATCAGGTTTATGAAGCAAGGCTGGGGCTCAACAAGAACAGATCTACAGAGATTTAAAAGTTGGTTGACAATGCACTGAAAGCTGAAGCAGAAGTCTGAATCTATGCTTTGCTGCTTTTCTTCTGCAAAGCTGCAAAAAGCTATCACTCTGTCCTCACTGCCTCACCCCCAAAGTATTGGTGGTAATATTAGTAACAACTGTCATTACTATCTGGTCCAAGCCCATTACAGATAGTCTCATGCCTGTAAACCCCTGTGTCATTTGTACAGTTAAAAATAAATTCAGGAAAACAAAGGCCAAGCTCATGTGCAGGGGGAAGAAGGCTCAGCTCCTCTGAAACCAAATCTGTGTGCACACAGAAACAAACATTCTGGCCTCAGGTTGCTTGTTTCATGCCAAGTCCTGCAGCCACTGCATAGGCTACACAGTCCCTTCCCATTCTCTTGATAAGTGGACAGAAAAATATGACCACCTATTTTAAGATATATGTACAAAACATACAGAAGTATGCCGAGGGACCAAATTAGCATCACTAGAAATACAACCTTCCCCATTTCCCGACTTGGATGTTAACTACAGACTTCATACTAAAAAAAAAATTTTAGCCCTCAAAACTAAGCTCAGGCCTAAACTGATACAGCCCAAAGCAAAAATTTTCTTAGCCAACAAGAAATGTATATTCTTCCAAACAACTTCTTTTTACAATGGCATTTAACGTATCCCATTTGGGGGTGAGGGGGATATCAGTGGACTACACCATTTTTCCTTTGGAAGAGGCAGATGTTCACCACAGCTGTTCCCAAGAGAATATGAAGGTCAGAATTACTGACTCCCATTAGAGAAGAGAATTTTCCCTTGGAAAAAAAAAAACAAAAAACCTCTATTATCTCAGACCATTGACCAAAACCCGGGCCAGGATGGACAATCAGATTTCTGATTACTTTCCAGATTACAGCCTCAGTTTTATTTTATTTTCTTTGCTGAGAAAGATCCCAGCATATCATGATATCATAACCCTTACATACCATGTTGTGTAGCATGATAGCTACATTATAAATAAGCCCTTTTGGAATTTCAATTAATAAAATATTTAGCATTTAGGGTAAACCATTATGTTATGGGTAAGAAGGGTAGTATTACAACTGGAAGCAGCTTGGGTAAAGGGTTCAACTGAATGCCATTGTCAGCCTGCTCATCAAATCCTTCTAGATTTTCCAGGGTGAGCTTGCAAAGCATCACTACAGAGCCAGGTTCCTCTGCTGTGTGCCTCAGGGTGAAGCTGCCAGCAGCACCTCTGACCCCAGCCTCTGCTGCTCCCTGCTCCTCCTGCTTCCTGCTGGTCAGCAGCATTGCTGGAGCTAAGACTTACAAAGGGTTAAACTGGCTACAACCACCTTATTTTTAAGGCTTTTCTGAAGCATGCAGTATTCAGCAAATAAGTCCTCATTCACCCTTTTCTTGTTTTCTTTTTGAGTAGTGTTTGAATGCCAAGCAGCACGATGTTATCTCCAGCAGAAGAGGAGATGCTTGGATGGAGCTTGCCTCTGGTGAAGCACACTGCCTATTCCAAGTAGGGTGGAGCCTCTCTGTCAAATATTCATTTATCCTAAAGCTAACCCACAGTCAGAACTGGTCTGATGAATGCTGTCAACATCTAGTATGTTCTGAGGCTGGGCAGTGCTCAGCAATGTGCTGAACTGGCAGCTGGAGTGAGGACCCACCAGGCCCCCTCACACACAAGATTTACAAGAGAGTAATTTCTAAACCAATTCAGCTTACTTCAAAGCTGCCTTCAACTTGCAAGGGACTCGTGACACCTAAAAAAATTCCTCCAATAATTCATCAATTATATGCATGAAATACTAAATGATCAGCTACCACAAATTGAGTATTTTCCACCTCTGGTGGAAAACTGGGACATTTGACATAAAAAGTAAAAAGAGTTGGTTTTCAAGAGCAAAGTTTCCAGGTCCCCAGTGTGACAGCTTACTAAAAACAGCTCTGCCTGTCCACATCAGGTCTCGGTGCTAATCCCCACAAAATCAGAGCTCTGTGGGAATCTTTACCTGGAGAACCCATACATTGAGGCAGTAGAAATCTGTCAGCGTTGGCATATCTATCCCAAGTTGTAGCACAGACAGACCACAGGGACAGCAACCCCTCCTGGACATGTCAGCCAAAGCATCCATGTGTGTCCCCTTGGCTGGAGAGAGGATCCTTCCCTTCCCTTCCCACCTGGCATTGGCAAAGACATGAGCTGCCCACCAGAAGCTCCTTGAAAGCACAGGGCCTGAGGATTCTCACCACCCCCTCAGTCCCTGCCTCTTATGGCTAAAATCCCTCTGCTCAACAAGCAATTGTCCTCAGCAGACAAACACAACCATTACTCTGTAATTTATTTGAGATATGCCAAGAGCAATCCATTAATATGAGAGGGGGAGGGTCCAAGAGAACAGATGCAGATATTGCAATGGAAAATCCCAGGTTTAATGGCATTCTCACATCCTCACACGAGAGGAGTCCTGCAAGAAAGCCATCACACTGCAGTCTATCAGCCATGGAGCACTCTCCCAATAAAGCACTGGGGGAAAAAAAGGTCTTTCTAGGTAAACTGAATAGAAAAATCAAAGATAAAGAAATATTCTGGTAAGGAAATTATAGCAGTGTGGCAACATGAGCATATAAATTTAGGAAAGGTGATTCAAAGTTTCTCCAAACCAGTATTACTAGGCTTAACTCGGGCAGCAGCAACATCAACAGCAGCAACACAAGTTTTTAAAACAACATTCCTTTCCCACTCTAATTTTGACAGGCAGACTTAATTTTGGGGACAAGTACTGAAATGTGAACTAAAAGTGGACTGTGCATAGAGTACTTCATATCTAACCAGATACATCAAAAAGTACTTGAAAGATAAACATATTCTAAAGTATTTTTTAAGCCTTGACAGCCTGAGATCTTTTGATTACATTGGTGATGGCTTCCTCAGGTATACCAGCTGTGTAAAAGTTGGTATATCTTTAAATATGTTTTATATGCAGTTTATCTGCACAGGAAAATAAGATTAAGTCTGTGTTTAAGAAGTGAACCCCCCAAAAATACAGAAACCTCCTGATTCTAATGCGAATTGCAAAGTACTGCTTTACAAGTCATTTTGCCATTCTACAGCTTTGCTCTGTGAGACTGGATCTAAAAATGCATTAGATAAATCCAGGCAGCAAATTAAGCCTGCAAAAACTTTCTATTCACCTCAAGAGTATTAGGACTTGGCTTTCCCCTACTGCTCTGTGCCAACACAAATCTGTATCACAAGATTGTGAGTTTGGTCTTCTGACTGAACTGGAAGTGCTACAGTTAGAGGCCTCATTTTTGTATTTTCTTACTTAAAGATTATCTTGTGCAAACCCACCAAACAAGCAGCATTTAACACAGCAAAAGCCACTGAAAAGAACCAGTCCTGAAATGCAAACAAAACGCTTTGATGGGGTCAAAGCCATTCACCACCAACACCACTGCTTCTCCAAACCAAAGGCAAAGGTCTATAGACCCTCGCTCATTGCTGGCTTTGAGGAGAACTGAAAGGACACTGTTTATTTGAGGGCACAAGCAGATTTTATGTTTAGCCTGGTGGCCTTGAGTAAGCCAGTATAAATGTGATACAGTCATTGATATTCAACTCTGAGACACTTCAATCCATTTTCTCATGAAAACACGTGTCATGGTGAAAGTTAAAGCAGAATTAACAGTGCAAACACTTTGAAATCAAACAGATTTTTAGACAGCAAATACCCCAGTGAGCCAGCTGCTTTTTAAAGGTCTCATAATAGGAAATGCAACTGCTTTGTCAACAGTTCACACCAATTTCTCCCATCACTCATCTAGATCCTGATGTTGTTAGAAAAACACAGCTTCAGAGCAATGCTGAAGGTTTGCTTTCCTTGAATAGCGGAGTCAAGGCTCCCCTTTGAAGGTCCTCAAGGGGACAGATTGTAACAAGATTTCAGCTGTATGCTATCCCTCATCTCAAGAAATTTAATGCAGAAAGTTTTTTCCAAGAGTGAAGTTATTTTGCTGATACTGATACTGTGGGAGATTTTAATTCTTCAACCTATGACTGCAAATCCTATTTGTAAAAGAAAGAAGACCAAATATGTCTTATTGCTGATGGTTTGATTTCCAGCAACTGGGACACAAATGACTTAATCTTTTTAAGATTGTTCGAATGATGCTTGTTTTCTGAAAAAAAAAAAAAAAAAAGCTCCTCACTGTGCCTTGTAGTCCCATGATGTACTCAGTTCTCTATTATCACATTTCCACTGTGGTTTAGTGCTCAATTAAGTAGAGACTGGCAATTTTATATGTACTGTTACAGAAATTGGAGCAGCACTTTATCCAAGTCTTTTGCACGATGTAGGTTGCTTAGGTAAGAACAGAATCTCAAGTTATAATTAACTGCTTCAATTTCATTTCTGCAGACAGGGAACTACACAGGGAAAATATTGGTTCATTTTTAAACAGAAAAAAGAGTTTAGGAATAGAGAAAAAAGAAAAAAAAAAAAAAAACACAAACAGAAAAGCAAACATAAAGCACAGTTTAATGTTAATGGCAGAAGCTATTGCCATGCATTTGGAGAATCATCCATAAATTAACAGGTATCCCTAACATTATATTAGACTTGATACAAGACTTGATCACTGAGAGCCCGGGAGACCAGGCAAGTCAGTGTGTTTGATTCAGATGGAATTGAGTTCTCAGTATTTGTAAATCAGGCCAAACTAACTTTTTTTAAAATGTCCCCAAGCCCTCACTTCCTAGAATCCAGTGAAATTTCAGTGCTTAAACAATTTGGTAACTCCAAACTTTGTAACAAGATTACTTGGCTGAAAATTTGGCCGTATGGCCTTGAAACAATGTTTCTCATAACCACCATTTCTCTAATGATTTCCATGGCTTTTTGGATAACACACACCCAGCATTCTGTGTCTATTTTTACAGGTGCAGCTACATTTTTTTTGAAAATGGAAATAAAAACCTGATGTTTCCCATTCTTATTTCAACAAATAAAATCAAAAGGTTTCCTCCCTGAGGGCTGTGAGAAAGATTCACAAGAATCCCATTAAAAGAGCCAAAGCAAGGAGGAAGTGCTCTATTTAAAAGATCATCTGGTGAATGCTCAGTCTGGAGGGGCTGAGGACAGAACGCGTTTGCAAAGCTTCTGACTGAGCAGATCTGCAGGGAGCTCTTGGCAGACACCAGGGACAGGCAAAGAGAGGGGGGTTTGGGCAGCAGAGTCCCACACAACCCCTGGGCCATCTCGGGGAAGTTCCTTCAGGCTCAGCTGAGCACCAAGGCAGGAGCAGAGGGGGAGCAGCAGAAGGCCCATGCCCCATGGCAGGAGGACAGGGAGCACACAGCTCCCCCGGCTCCAAGGTCAGGATGCTGCAGGAGCAGGAATTGTGCTGGGTTCTGAGAGGCTTCAGCACCGCCCATCTGATGCATGTGCAGTTACATGGTAGAGATTACACATTAAAAAAAGAAAAAAAAAAATTAGAAAATCAGCATAGTACCTTTATCTACCACACATGATCTTGTTTTCCATCTCACCGCTGCCTTTCATGTCCAGGAGCCTACTCGCTCCTGAAAAATTTGTCATCTGCTGAACCATGAGATTAAAGAGGAGAAATGCACGTCCTAAAAAGAAAGGGGTTTTCCTCCCCTCACTTACAATGCAGCAGATTTTTCTATAGTTTGCAGTCTGAACAAGCAAGCTGGGGAAGAGGGAAGGAGGGAGCAGCACAGCACTGTGACTTTCTCAAGGACACACAGTGGGTCAGACTCAGAGCCCAGATCTGAATCCAGGTCTCTGGAATCCCCATCCACACCTCTGTCCTCCCAGGAGGAAGATCAGTCTCTTAAGCACATCTCATCAAGCATACTTTCTCCCCTTTTCTTGAAGGGAGTTGGAAGAGGCTATAAATTTATACAGCAAAATGGTGATGATAATTACGTTCTATTATATTTGACACTACACAGATGAATAACTTTTTTTCCTTTTCTTAACCATAACAATGACAAAGTTCTTCAGAAGTTGCTACAACATAGGTGCAACAAAAGTCAGTTTAAGAGAGAAATAAAGTCATTTTGATAACCTAAACCTCAATAAATCCTCAATCCAGGAGCATACACAACATGCATTTCTCCTCAGAAGAAATACCTTCTGAAATACCTTTCAGAAGTTACACTTTGACAGTGTATCTCACAGAGCAGCCATAAGATTGAGGTAAGAAACACAACTGATGGATCCTACTGACAGACATCTGCAGAAAGCTAAAAAAAAAAAACAAAACAAAAAACCAAAAACCAACCTATTAGAGATACACTATCAGAAGGAAAAAAAAAAACAATGAACAACTTTTTTTGTTTCACACCAAGTATGACCTGAGAGCATCTTTTTAATTCCATTAGAAGTCAGCAGCACTTACAGAAGTTGATACTTACTGAAGTTTGTACTTACTGGCTCTAACTCTGCTGAAGGGAGGCAGCTTAGACGTCAGCCTCTGGACGAGGCCCCTACAAGCACACTGAGTTTTCCAGAATATTTCTATTAGAAGAGAGTTGGAACATGCCAAAAGAAACAGGACAACCAATGTCATGGGGAAAGAGAGCAAGCCTGGTTTACAACACCAAATGGAGTTTGGCCAAGGAAATAAAGCAGCCAGGGAAGAGGGTACAGCTGAATCTCAATTTCATTTTCATGGCCATGTAACTGCTGAGGATTCACCACAGAGCAAGCTGTCTCCTACTGCCACAATCCTCACATCTGAGCCTCCACACTTCCTTCCTCACAGGATACACACTCTTTAGCAAATGTAATACCCCCTAAGTAAACCAAAGCATTTTCCTTGGCTGTCAACCTCAGGTAGCCTTCAGCTGCCTGCCCCTGCTCATCTCCCTCTCGTACTCAGCCAACACCTTCACCCCTGCACCTCCTGCCCCTCTCATTTCTCCCTTTGCCAATACTGCACCTTGGTGGAGGTTCTCTGCCCTCCATGGTGTCACTGCTGTCGTTCTCCAGGATTGGGCTTTGCTGGTTGCCTCCTGGTAGCCTCGGGTCCAGGCTGGCGATTCAGTTGATGCTTTTCTTCCACTAGCAAGAAGTCTCTCCTACTGAAGGTCTGTAAGTCTGCTCTCGACTCCCAGCTGCAGCATCCCCTGACAAGGGCAAGCTCTCTGCTCTTCCCTCCTAGACACCTCAGCAGGCACCCAGGGCTGCAGACTAAAACCCAAGTGCCTGTGACAAGCAGCTGAAGAGGAGGAGCCACCACCAGCACATGATCAGCACGTGTTGAGAACCACTGGTGGCCAGGGGACCTACTTTGAGCCTCGCTGATCTAAAAAAACCCAATGGGCTGGGCTCCTTTACAGATGAAGGCTCCAGTTCCCAAACTGACTTGTACGTGGTGGCCTCTCAAGAGTAATTTTCTAGAATGCAAGCATGAGTCCTTCTTCTGAAGCAAAGGTTCACAATACTGCACCACCTTATCTCACCAAGAGCATCAGCAGGTGAATCTACTTAACCCTTACAGGCAGAGGAGTAGCCAAGGGTTGCAGAGCAATTTTAATCATGAGGTAAGTTGTAAACTAACCCATCACAGATCAATCATCATCAGCCAGTTCAGGTATCTGCCTTTGTGTCCACACAACACAGACCAGGAAGAAGTGAGCTGAAGACACGCATCTGGGCTGCAATGGAAAAGTTCTTCAGAACTTCTTGGCAGATTTCTTAATTTTTGTTGAGGTGGAGAGAATAGGCCAAGATGCAAAAGAAATGTCTACAAAAGTTCAGTATGAAACTGCTATGAAATAATTCCCAAAATTTTGGGAAAAAAATAAAATAGATACAGCCTTTTGGCAGTAGCCACTTTTTGGCTACTGAGATCAGAAATTTCTTGCATATACACACAGAGATTATAAGGACTGCAGACATTTTGCACACAGCACAGATAAAGAGAGAATGAAATATTTGTGTGCATCATTACACATGGAGCCAGCATCCAAGCCTGATTCCTAATTCCAACAGCTGAAACACTTCTCTAAAATCCTAACATAGAAATTTGCTTCATCTGCCATTCAGCGTTGTTGGAGCTATTCACCAGCCTTTGATAGCCTGTTCTGCTCCTCACCTTGGCACTCTGGCACACAGGGATGTGACATTCCCAAATCAGCCAAAAAAATGTACCTCCATATTTCTAATGCACTTTTCCCTGTAGAGGGTTAACTTGCCTAGATCTGTAGTGACATTTTATTCTCCATATAGAACGGTTAGGAAGGAAAAATAAGTTCTGATCTAAGTTTTGATAGGCTTAACCAAAACCACAACTATGAAAATGAAACTTTTCAAAGTTCAGCATCTACAGCTGAATTGTGCAGCTCTCCACAGCTGAAGTACTGTTCCTGTCATCTTCATTTCATCTCAATATTTTTTTATTTTCCCCCGGAGGGATTTACTTCCATAAAACACGACTGCTCTGAAGACTTGGAAATGTATTTTCTTAACAGGTACAGAACAAACAAGAATAACACACACACACTCTTCCTGCAGCTGTCAATCTCCTGAGCAGTTGCAGCACCCTGGGAAGGGAGTTCTGTCTCCATACCCAGCCACCCTCCAGCTCTGCCGGGATGGAGAACCAGGAATTAGCTTCTGTAGTGCTTCCCTACCTCTTGCTGGGAAGAGAAACCAGGGAGGAATACCGAGCCAGCTCAGAGCTGGTCCTGCCTGGCACCCTGGCACCTGCAGCAGCCCCTGGGAGATGCAGGGCAGAGGAATCTCAGGGAGCAGCTCTGGCCAGGAGCAGCCCACTGCCTGCTGCCTTTCCAAACCTTCTCCTGCCCAGCAGCCAGGGGAGCAGTACCTGGCTGCACACACACAGGCCCCTCTGTCCAGCTCCTCACTGGCTCTTAACTCACCCTCTGTACTCTCACACAAAACAAGCAGGGAAAAAAAAAAAAAAAAAAAAAGTTCCAGGCTACTGAAGCAACAGAAACTCATAATGGTGCAATGACAGCTGAAGAAACTGATTTTGAACGTAGCGTGAGGCAGATTTTCACAAAACCAGGTTAATACCATGGTCACATTGTGACAGAAAAATTACATTTACATAACTTTGTATCAGCACACCATTTTCTACTTTGAAAATCCTGCTGGTCTCCATAAGCTGCTTTGGTGAAGCTGCCTTCCCTCACACTCACCCACGGGTGTGTGAGCAGCTTGTCTACCAGCTACTACTGAGCCACTACCCTCATCCCACCTCCCACGGGATCTTGAGATTCCTCCCATCTTCAAGAAGTAACTCTACAACTATCTTATATTTATGGGGTAATAATGTCTCCAAGCCTTCCAGCACACTCTGCAACTTGACACATCAGATACTCCTAAGGAGTACACTATGCACTGAAGAATTACCATACACAGCATCACAGGGAAACAACCCCATCAAAAAAAAAAAAAAAAAAAAAAAAAAAAACCAACCAGAATGGGCTACACCTGCTCTTCTGACTGCTTCACCAAAAAGCAGGCATGAGACAAAGGCTCCAGATACCTGGCTTCTCTTTTAAGTTTACTTCATGGCACTGAAAGAGACGTTTCACCTCAATACTGTCCTTATCAGGAATGACAAGTTGTAGCTAAGTGAGCCTCTTCTCACTTGGTCTCTTCTCCCAAGTATCAAGTGACACAACAACTGGAAATGGGCTCAAGGTGCATCAGGGTTAGATTGGATATGAGGAGAAATTTCTTCCCCAAAAGGGTTGTCAGGCACTGGAAAAGGTGGCCCAGGGAAACAGCTGAGTCCCCATCCCTGGAAGGGGTAGGTGTGGTGCTGAGGGACATGGTTTAACAGTGGACTTGACAGTGCTGGGTTAACAACTGGATATGATAATCCTAAAAGTCTTTTCCAAGGGAAGCAATTCTATGATCTTACAGGAAGCAGATGAAAGGATGTCCTGCTTCCAGGATGGGCTTCTGAACCACACCAGCTGGTGTCTGAGCACCCAGCAGGGCTGTTACCTTTCCCTGGCACACATGAGCACAGTCCTGGGGAAGCTGGGAAGTTGCTTGCATGTTTCATCCCAAATCTGCCACTCTTGCAGGGGACTGGCCATCTCCTCACACTGCCATGTTGCAGTGCTCATCCAGTACTGCCTTTAGAAGAAGATTTACCATAAATCTAGACCAAGACTTCCCACCACACACCAGCAGGACACCGTGGTCTGCAAGTGTCACTCTAAGTTACAAATACCACTTGTGAGCTGCCAGTACTCCAGATTATTTCTTCACTTGAACTTGATTTTCCCACTTTCTAGTCTACCCCACACCAACAGGGATTTGTTGAGGTGAAGCCAGAGGATTCAAGGTGCCATGAGTAAGACCACGTTACAGCCCTTGTTTACAAGCAGAGACCACAGCTGTCATTTACACCACCCCTGCCCAATTTTCAGTCCCAGCAGAGCCCCTCCAACCAGCTGGTCTTCATAAACCTGCAGTTCCAGCAAAGGTCACCAAAGAAAAGTATCAACCAAGTGCTCCCCCTTTCAGTGTTCTTCACTAGGGCCTCTTCCACCCTCCAATGATGGTGTCCAGGACTAGCAAAAATCTTAGAAAAAATTAACTATTTCTCACAGTTAAGCTCCGCCCCATGATTGCAAAGGCAAACCAAAGTCACTCTTGCTGTTTGTTCACTTCCTAATTTATGAACTCCTGTAAGAGGAAACCAGATCACTCTCTATTTCAAGGCTTAATCAACATTGCAAAACAAGCAGATGGAAAAACACTCACCTAAGCAAAGGCTTCAATCTCTGGGTAGAATAAGGTATTTTAACAAGAAAAAAAAATATTATTGACAAACAAAATGTCCTAAAGAACACAGTAGAAATAATTGCTTCAAATAGCCCACTTGACAGCACTCTTGTAACAGCT
The DNA here is from genome assembly GCA_023637945.1 of Phaethornis superciliosus. Lineage (NCBI taxonomy): Eukaryota > Metazoa > Chordata > Aves > Apodiformes > Trochilidae > Phaethornis > Phaethornis superciliosus. The sequence continues at coordinate 1,527,669 of JAJQWJ010000013.1, forward strand.
TGCTTTGAAAAACACTGGAACTGTGTTTTTCATTTCCACAGTGATTCCTTTTGTTTGTTTGTTTGTGCACTCACACTGACCACGACATAGTTGCGCCTTTTCAAGTCATTGATTTCTGTAGCAATCAACTTTCACATTTGTTTCATCAAGTGTCCTGTTCCACCAGAATTTTTGGCCTGATTGCTGGTGCCTGTTTTCTCTGCCAGTGTGGCTAAGCAAAGCTTTGCTCCAATCCCCACTCCCTGCAGCACTGTTACTGTGTCAGGAACTGACCTTATACCAACAACAAAGCCACCCCGAATATTTGTTGTGTGAGGAAATTGACTTAAAGTAGAGATTCAGAAAATAAACAAACAAAACCACCAGTGCCCGGTAGCCCGTTAATGTAGCCACAGAGAAACCACTGAGGGAAAGAAATGAAAACTGGCTTCACATCACATCCCACACTCAGACAGCTGAACCCTGCAAGGAAAGCAATTCAAGTGTGAGCCTTTGGACTGGGCTCCGAGTCAGTGAGGCTCTTGGCTCAACAGGTTTGGAAGTCCTGGGATATCAGGCAAATTTCTCAGCACAGGAAAAGAAACTCAAAAGCGAGTAGCAAAGCCCACATTTAAGAAATGAAACAGGTACTGGCCCTCAGTAATAAATAAAATGAAAGCTACTACACATGCATGCTAGTTATGTAGAGTACCTACAGCTTCCTAAGGCAAGGATCTGGACTGTATCAGTCACATCTCCCCTTCCTGATTTGTGATCAGCAGCCCCACAGCACAAACCATCTGCAGCTGAACTGCTGTGTGTGTGTAAAGGGACAGGTTTGAGGAGGTGATTCAAACCTCACACCTGTTGGAGTCCTTTTTTCTACAAACTCCTGTGAGCCGGGCTGAGCTCAGATGGGGCACAGGGGTTTTTACCCCAAGCCATGGCCACCACATGGAGCCCACTACCACATGCAGCTCCCCAGCACCCGGGGCAGCACAAATGGGGCTGGGGAGCAACAGGCACAGGCAGGCTCTGGGCAGGCTCTGGGCAGTCAGAGGAGCCCCAGGCGGACCTCAGCCCCCCCACAACCTCCAGGAGGATTAGCAGTAATCGAGCTTTTAGGCTGAAGACGTAAACCCGCTCAGAACCATGGCACACCCCACAAAAAACGGGGTACACACACACGCCGCCTCCCCTTCGCTGAAGTCCAGGAAACACCTGAATATTTGTCCTGTCCGAGCCCTTACCGAGACCCTCCGAAACACCCCCCCCCCCCCCAGCTGCCCGGCTTTTGCCCATTTAAGAATAAGATCGCCCGTGGACAAGCCCCCATCCGCGCTTCCAAGTGTTTACATAACGCCAAACATCCCTTGCAAAAGAGCCTCAACTACGGGAGGAAAAGCAGAGGGAAAGTTGGAGCGGACACACGGCTCCCCCGCCGAGGCCTCGCTCATCCCGCGGAGCAGAACGGGCTCAGTCCCGCGGGGGCACCGCCACCCCACAGCCACTGCGGAGCCAGCCGGGAGGGCGGAGAGGGCTCTGCCCCGCTCTGCCCCGTCCTGCCGGGGCTCCCCTCTCCGGACATCCCCAACCGAGGCCCAGCCCCAGCCCCGGCCCCGGCCTGCAGCCCCCGGCCCCGCACGCCCGGCCCCGCACCCAAAGCCCAGCGGCGGCCCGGGGAAGGGGGCTGCCCCGACGGCCGGAGCCGGGGAGAGCGTTCCGCTTCCCTCCTTCTCTGCTTCCTTCCCTCCCTCCCTTCCCATCTCCTGCCCGTCCCACCGGCCTTACCTGTCTCCTGTGGCGGCGGGACGGGCTAGCGGCGGCCCGGCAGCCCCATGCTGGCGGTGCGGTGCGGTGCGGCGCTGCCCGGTCCCGTTAGGATGGAGGCTGCGCCGAGCTCCCCCCGCCCGCCGCCGCCTCAGCTGCACATCCACATGGTTACTGCGCCGGGAGCTCGCCGCCGCCCTTTATATACCCCGCGGGGCTCTCTGGGTAACCGAGTCCTGTCCCGCCGCACCGCCGCCCCGGACCGCCCCCGACGGACTACAACTCCCGGCGTGCCCCGGGGCGGCGGGATGGGCCCCGCGGGACGGGGGCGACCCCCGAGGCTCTGCCGGGGCTGTGTGCTCACTGCGTGTCTGAGCCGGGGGTATCAGGCTGGGCTTTGTTCCTGGGGTACGGTATGGGGTACGGTATGGGGTACCGGTGCCGGGAGTGCGGGGGAGCGGTGCTCCCGGAGCCCCCACCTGCAGCCGGGAGCAGCGGGGTACACCGGGGTACACCGGCACGGCTTCACCGGCCACAGACCCCAGGAAAAATAAAATCGTTAGAAATGGGGGTCTGGAGCACGGCTGGGGAAGTGCGGAACAGCGGAGAGATGAGGCTGAGAGCCCGGGCACTAAAACATCGGGGTGGGGGGCGATCCCCCCAGGCGGGGGACCCAGCCCGAGGTGTCCCTGCCGGGAATTCCTGAGCCTGGGACCGGGAGCGGGGAACCAATGGTGTGCATGAGTACAGTTAAAAGTGAGGTTTAGTGGGTTTCCTCTGGGGTGAGACTGGGGTGCTAACGCTAAAGCTGGTGCTGAGTGCAGGCAGAACCACCAGCTGGGCTGTATTGACCAAAAAAAAAAAAAAAAAAAAAAAAAAAAAAGACATTTCCTTTTATTTATTGCGTTGTGCAATTATCTGCCCTTAAGAATATGAGTCAGGGTATGTTGTCTGGGCTCAGCCCGGGGTTTCTGTGCCCTCAGAAGGGTCCCCGTGGCTCTGTTTGGCAGCGCCGGGCTGAAGCGGATCCAATGTTGGGGCCGCAGAACTGCTGTATCACTTTAACTGCCTTACGGGGAAGAAAAACCTCTTCCCTCCTCCCCCTTCCACCCGCACCTACCTGCTGCCTCGGGTCACAGCTGGGAAATGGTGTGTAGCCAAGGCTGCCCCACTCATGGCTTGTTCCCCTCGGGAGGCAGGGGCTGGAAGGAGGGAATAAATCAATCATCAATCTGATCAGCCAGGGGCCCGGTTCGACACCACCTACCCCTACATCGGGTCTTCATTTAAAAACAAAAATAACAGCAGAGCAGTTGTGCTTATGGCTTTCCAGTGAGAAGATGCAGAAGCTGAAGCTCCTGAGTTACTTAAGGAGTTCAGCAAAGGGCAGTGGGCAGAGGGGGATGGTTTGCCTAAGCACCTGCAGTACTACAAACCATTACTCATCAGAACTCTGGCAGAGTAACGGTGCCTAATGCCATTAGGTAATCCTAATGAATTCTTGTGTAATCAAATCTAATCTCTGGATGAGTTCAGGGGGCTGAGGACAGTGAATGGCTGGAATGCCTGGTGCTCTGAGGCAGTGCCAAAGAGCTTTGCCCACTGAACACCTTGAGGGCTGTGCCAGAGCTGTGCCTTGAAATGTCCTCCTTACCCAGTGCCCAACAAGAGCAGCAGCAGTCTGCTAGGAATAGCACGTGATGGAAGCCAGAGTTTTGGGGAAATTCCCACAGAGAGAGATTGAAGGCGTCCCCCAGGCACACCCAACCTGACAGCATGAAATGCTGAGAGCATGGGGTGCACAGGGGACAGCAGAGACCTGGGGACACTTTGCTCCACCCCAGTCTGCAAATCCTCAGCTCCTGGTACTGAGTTGCATACATCTCCCCATGCTTTGTCTCCTGCTGCTTCTGCAGCCTACCTGTCCTCTGATCTTGCAGCCTCTCCAGAAGGTAGAATATAAAGAATATAATTTTCTCTCATGAACTGCATTTGCCTCTGGACCTGGGTCAGTTCTTCAAAGGCTGTGAGTACTGTGCTACTGAAGGCCCTTCAGACAAAAATACTGAGTAAGTAGTGCAAAGATATTGCTAGATTTGAAGCAGTATTGCCAAAGACAAGATAATAATGAAAATTTGAAGCCACGGAAAATGTTCCCATTTCTCTTTAGGAACTTGCTTTGGGATGCTGCTGCAGGCATAGTGAGTTGACAGGGTTCCTATAATCTTACAACTTTAAGAAGAGATGAAGAGATAGGGCAGTCTGCAAATGAAAAAAATTAACACAGAAGTACCATGGAATTATTCTCTTAAAGCAACTGTTTCACTGATAATGTCAACTATAGCAGGCAGCCCCCAAGATGGGGAATAGAGCCTTGTTCAATCAGCAGCAAACAAGGGTGTGGGTTTAAATCACACACACACATACACAAAGAGGTCTAAGGAATGGGAACTGTTCAAGAATTCAGTGAGGAAATAGTAAAAAAAAAAACTTCTTGGTAATATCACTCAGTCATCTTTCATCAATGTCATTGATGAAAGGCATTAAGATGAATTTTGAATTATTTTATTTGCAAAGAATAAGAACAACATTGTCTAGTGTTATGCTGCTGAAGTTGCAATTCCTCGTTGACTTCTCTGGACTCTTTCAGTCAGAAGCTGCTCCATCATACTAGGTGAGTCTGCACATTTTTTTTTTTTTGCCTCTACTGTTGGTTCAGGTGCACAAGCAGCAGCCCTGGAAGAAAAATTAGAATAGAAGGTATTCCAGGCAGCCACCAGGATTCTAAGGATCAAACTGTCTAATCTTACTCATGGTTGGTTTTCCATCCTCAGAGCTGTTCATGCCAGCACTGCAGCATTAGGAGATGAAAAGCACTCCTAACAATAGGGACAAGTGCTAGGCAACATCTCAGCTTTTCAGCTACGTGCTAAAAAGTGTCTCATTGCTATAGTACTTCAGTAACAATGAAATCAGTGATTTAATCCTGGGTTACTCAGTGTGAGGAAAGGGAATAATTAATCCCTGTGTGGAAGAGATTAGCTGCCTGTAAACATAGGAATTAGGACCACAAATGTGATCAATAAATTGACACCAGCAAAAGTTCTCAGAAGTCTCCAGGATTACAAATTGTAAGGTGGATGTTGCTCAGAAGCAAACTGTAACTGTAATTATTTCATTTGGCCTCCTGAGAGAATAAAGAACACAAAGCTTCCTGGTGGAAGCACAGAAATGGTGCAGAAAAGAATTCTAGGAAAATGAGCAATGAGAACAAGTGGGCACAATACACTGGAGAACTGTCCCAGCTCATGGGAAATGAGCTGATTTTCCTGAATTCCATCATGATGCTGCCAGAACCCCATGGCTTTAATAAGGTTAAGTTATCCTGGCAGACTGTTTTCAGTTCTAGAAGTCTGTAGAATTTGGATGCCTAGGTTTTGCTGCCATATCAGTAAATTGCACTGTAAATTTGGAAGGAGAAAATAAGTTATATTTACGTTTTCATACAGATTCATTAAAGCATGGGGATAAGACCACTGTTTCAACATAAAAGAAATGTTTTTATTTTCTAACTCTGAAGCAGCAAGGGTTGATTTTATAATTAATTTTGTATTCATTTGTTTTCCTGCACTCTGTTGTTTTCTTAAGTACATTTCCAGGGCGAAAGGGACTAATGATGGATAATTGAAAACTCTGCTTGTGAAGACTGCCAGCACTGTCATTTTAGATACAGTAAAATTTGAGTAGTGTTCCTTTCCAGTACTAAAGAAAAACAACAAAAAACCCACAACCCAACTGCTCCTTCACTATAGCCGTGGTTATTTTTGCTGCACAGTCATAATCTGTATAGGGGAAAAATTATATATATTAAATCTTTTCAATTAATATCCCACAGAATGAGTAAATATTTCTTTCAGCATTGTAGAAGATCCAGAGGAAGATCCGTTCTGCTGACAGCCCTGAAGAGAAGCTCCCACACAGAGTAAAGATTTATGTGATAGAACACTGAAATCTTCATCAACTACAGTGAACCACAGGAAAAAAAAAAAGAAGGAGGCATTACCAGTTCCCTGATGCAGCAGGCATTGACAGTTCTGGATTGAGACCGCTGATCACCATCTGCCTCGGGCTACGTACCTTGGCTGCACTCTGAGTGCACAGGAATCCAAAAGAAGCAAGTGGACCCTTTCTGCCTGGGGATGAGAGCAGGATTTAGGATTTCTGGCACACAACAAAGCAGGCATCTGCACCTGCTACTCCCCCAGCTCCTTAGCAGGGGGACAGTGAGTGGGAGGAACCTTTGCCCTGATCACAAAGTCCCAGCCAGCCCAGCTGGCACGGAGCGGGGTACTCATTTGCTTCTTGCTACTAAGAGCAAATTGCTGCCTCTCCCAGGAGCAAAGCAGGAGGCCATTGTACCTCTCTGAAGTACGTTTCCATTCCTGACCTGCTCAGCTTGCACACTAGCATGGTGCCATTCACCTGGCTTGTGACAAGCTGCTTTGCAGTTCCCTGCATTGAAAACTTTTGTAAAAAAACCCCAAACCTGCAGTAACAGGATTTGATATTCACTTGGAAAGAAAAACGGGTTTCTCCTTTCCTGCCTTTGTGGTGATGTTGCCATAAAGATGACGCCATCCTTGGTAAAATCCACTTTAAAGTGTGAAAAATGGAAATCCTGAGATAGATATACAAGCACAATCACTGAGCTTCAGGTGTTGGAAAGGACCTCTGGAGATCATCTAGTCCAACCTTCCTCCTAGGGCAAATTCACCCAGAGCAGGTTGCACAGGATGACATCCAGGCAGGTTTTGAATGTCTCCAGAGACAGAGACTCCACCACCTCTCTGGGAAGCCTCTTCCAGTGCTTGGCTTCCTTCACAGAAAATAAGTTCCTCCTCAAGCTTAGATAGAACTTCCTATGTTCAAATTTGTGCCCATTACCTCTTGTTCTGTCACTGGGGAGGACTGAAAAAGACTGGCCCCATCCTGACACCCACCTTTTAGGTAATTATGAGCATAGAAGTGCTCGAGGAAGTTACCATTTCTTTATTTTTTTCTTAGGTCCTTATTCGGAAATGATGATGAGTTGTGTCATCCCCATTAAAAGAGAAGATGAGGACTCTCAAGGGAGGAAGGCATGTACCCAGTTGCATGTTAGACACTACTCTTGAACAAAAAGGTGTAAGCATTTACTTTTTTGGTCCTCAGACCTGAAATTTGCAGGAAAACCTGATTATCTTACACCCTGCTGCCTTTCCTTCAGCTGCAGTGTAGTTGTAACTTTTTGCTGCAAAGGAGGAAGAAAGATCTTAGAGCACATGGATGCTGATGGCCTCAGCCAGAGCCCAAGGGCTTGAGAACCCCATCCTTGGCACAAGTTACCAGCAATGATTTTGAAGAGACTTTATAAAAAGGCTTTGTCCTCACTTCTGCTGAGCAATACCCACACAAAGTGGACTGCTCCTTACTACGAATATTGCAAAATAACCACTGCTCCCCTACAATGACCTCTGCTTGCGGGTTGTGACATCTTGAAGTGGCAAGGCTTAAAGACAGCATCCCTATTTCCTTTTTTTTTGTGTGTGTGTGTGCTGTTGTGGGGGTTTTTTGTTTTTTTTGTTTGTTTGTTTGTTTTCCTTTGGAGGTTGAAATGAGCAGTAAACTGTCGTGCCAATGGATTACACGGATGGATAATCTGGCAACGCTTTTTTGGGAACACAGCCCTATCCTGCATTCATTCCACGCACAAGGATGTTAATTGCAGCAGGCGCTGGGCAGGACCCTGGGACACAGGTGGGAAATCCATGGGTTAAATCCTGTCCCTCAGGTACCACAGCTCTGCCCAGGCCCCTCTGCTCTCTGCACCCCACGCCACGTTCCGGCCATCCCCAGGCAAACCCCAGCTGGGGAACGCCGAGGGGGCCGTGTCCCCCCGCAGAGCTGTCGGGCACCACCCAGAACCCGAACCCGTGTCCCGGTACCGGCCCTGAGGGGCCCGAACGCCCCCGGGAGGGCGGGGGGAAGCGGCGCGGTCCCTTTAAGGGCTTCGCGTCACGTGGGCGGCACGTGGCGCCTCCGCCAAGATGGCTGCGCCCTCAGCAGCTCCCTCCGGGGGGCTCCGCTGCCGCCTCCTCCTCTTCATCTCCCTCCTCCTCCTCCTCCTCCTCCTCTCCTCGCTGCTGGAGGCGGCCCGAGCGGCAGCTCCCGGCGGGGCCTGCGGGTGCAGCGTTAGCCGGGGCGGAGGTGACTGGCGGGAGGCGGCGGCTCGGCGGTACTCGGCGGGCGGTGTGCGGAGCGCTGGGCACGGGCCGGTGAGCGGCGGGCAGGGGCCTGAGGCGGGAGGCGCCGAGAGCTGAGGGGGCAGCGAGGAACCCCTGGCTTGGAGCTCCTGGGAAAGCCGCTCCAGAGCCCCCCGGGGAGGGACTGGGCTCGGCCCGGTTCCCTTTTCCCGCTCGGAGGGGTCTGGAGATGGAGAGAGCAGCGGCTGTCCCGTCCCCACCTCCCGCCCTGCCCTGCCCATCCCATCCCCACCTCCCTTCCTTCCTTCCCATCCCCACCTCCCGCTCCTCCCTGCTGCAAACTCCTTTCAGGTGCTTTGCTTTGGTTCTTCTCGGCTGTTTTAGCGGAGCTCCCCACACCTGGACCCGGTAATACGGGTGCCACATGTGCCGTATGGCCCCAGGAGGTGGGGGCTCTGTTACTGTTGTCCCTTACTTGGTGAATTTCAGGATTGCTCTGGCCCTGCTCCCCCCCATCCATCCTGACGAGGTCTGTGTTGGTACCAGTGGAGCTGAAATGCCAAGGGGTCCTGGGTCAGGCCTCTTGAGTGTATTTCTGCAAAGCCATCTGTTATGTGTCTGTATCTAGATATCCCCTAAGGGGAAGTCCCTTGATTTGCTTATTCCTTGTTGCTGCTGTTCCTGCTCTTCTGAAAGATACCCTGAAGACCTGAATGTGCCTTCTGGATGAAGGCAGTGTTTGAAATCGGTTGACATGCTGTGATGGTGATTATTGAGTCTTTCTGTGTCACTGGAGACCAAATGCTTCTCTGGGTGAGAGATTTTCAGTTGTTAGAAATGGGGTTGCTGTTGCATTTCATGAAAAGTGCCAGTAGCTTGAGAGTATTTAAAGGCAATGAATTAAATAACCCATATTGCACTTAGGCTCTATGTCACTAATACACATTTTACATCATAAATTTCAGCATTTCCCTGTGAGTCTCCCTGTAGGATAAAACAATAATTTGGATCATACTTAATGCAAGGCAGCTGGTACCTTTAACAGGTGATGAAAACTAATTGCTTCTGGTGTTTAAACTGTTATGTTTGCTTGAGTAGAAAACACTTATCAGAAGGGAAGTCAGGGGAAAAATTGGCTTCTGCCTCAGCCACAGCTGAGATAAATTATTTCCACTCCATCTTGAGAAACTGGGAGCCTGGTCCTTCAGTGGGTCTGCTCTAAATTACCATAATACTTTCAACATAAGCATAATCATAGGCAAATGCCTGCACTGGTGTTGAAGTTGAGCTGTGAGGACAGTGAACTGCATGAGCATCTAAGTAATATTGTAATTAGGCCATTATTGTTGCACATTCTCTTGCAGCAAAATGCCTAACCCAGTAAATGATATCCATCAGCTTCTGCTCTTGGATTTCTGCCTCTAGCTCAACTTTGGTATTTATTAGAAACTAGCCCCTCAGTGTTAGCTATCTGTGTTTTATGTCTGCTTCAGTAACAATCCAAATGTGGTTTGTGGATGTGATGTCTATGTAGGAAAAGTGTTCTTCGTGTAGTGTTGTATTCCAGTGCTGTCAGCTGAAAAGCACTGTCAGATGTCTGAGCCTTGCCATCTGTGATGTGGTGTTAGCATAAAGCTGGCTGTCAAACCAAGGTCCTGTTTCCAAACAGGAGGTGGAGCTGTGAAATGAGCCTTGCTGGGGAAGGATAATCCCATGGAATCAGCATTTGGTGTCAGTTGGACACAACATTAGTGGACATGCCAGAAGTCTCAGCTGTTGCAGAAGCAGCAGGTTCCTAAGAAAGCCTTTGGGCATCCTGAGCTGAATGTGCACTGGCAATCTGTTGAGATTCCCCAGGTTTTGGAAATGAATATGAGGCTGCAAAGAGTTAAATTTTCATGTGCTTTGAGACAGCAGCTTTTGGGGAGTCAGTCCTTGTGTCCTACCTTTTGGGAAGGTTTTCTGTAGCCTGAGCTGCCATTCATTCCAGCACCAGCTGATGAGCAGGGATCATGGATTGTCTTGGGGTTTTGTTTTCTTTTTGTCTGAAGAGAGCATTGCTCAGTCTGTGGTCTTTAGAGGGCTCTCAGGAAACATCAGATGGAGCATGAGAACACCTCTGGGGGCTTTTGTCTTCCTATGAGGAGCCCACTAAAGCTGAGGAAAACCACTTTCTGTTTCTCTGCAAACTGGCTGAGTGAGGCCTTAAAGGGAAAACACTTTTTTGAAATAGTTCAAAATTCATGCTGTCACTCATCCCTCACTTCTGCAGCCCAAGGCTCTTGCCCAAGGTCAGTCTTCCAGAGGACGGGAATATAACTGGAAAGCTTGTCTCGTCTCTGGCACATGGACCTGCAGGTGCTGTGTCTACCTGGCATTTAGCAGCGTGGTTGTTAAGAAAATGCTGCATGTGCCTGTTAGAAAAACACTTGTAGTTGGTATGCAATCAACTGTAGACCTGTCCATAAAAGAACATTTTACACTTCCCTAATCTCCTTATTCAATGCATCCAGCCTTCCTAGGAATAGAGTGAAGTGTCAAAGTTCCTCCTAAAAATGTAGAAAGGACTCTGGATTGTTTGTTAGCTGTTTCTTGGCTCTATGGTACACAAGGGAGCACATTTTAACTCATTAGAGTAAAAGCATTACAGCCAGTAGAAGTTTTCAATTACCCAGACTTCATGTAGAAAGAGCTACAAATGCAGTTTTTATTCTCTATTTTTGTTCTGCTTGCCATTTCTTCCAGAGGGGTGGTGATCAACATGCCACTGTTTCCATTTTGTTGTGCTGGTTTTGTCAGTGAAATGCTGCTCCAAGCAAAAGCACCTCCAAAGATGAGGAGGAGTAAGGGTATAAGAGACTTGCTAGTCTTTCCTTTTCATAATCTTCTAAGTGGTTTCTCTGCAGATGGTGGCTATTCCAGGAGGAGTGTTCACAATGGGCACTGATGAGCCTGCAATACAGCCAGATGGAGAGTGGCCTGCCAGAAGAGTCCACATTAACAGTTTCTACATGGATCAGTATGAGGTCAGCAATGAGGAGTTTGAGAGATTCGTGAATTCTACTGGGTACATTACTGAGGTAAGGTGGAGAGGGGTACAATGTGCCAATGTCATCTTTATGTTGGCAAAATTCCCATGAAAAAATTAGGCTTTTATTTTTGTAAGGGTGTCACAACACTTGCTTGGGTTTTGTGTACTAGAAAGTGTCTGATGCAAGTAATGTGGAGAGAAAGTTCCCCTGCCTTGCTGCCCAGGGCTCTGAGGGATACTCTGACATGTACTGAAGCTAACAAATGGTTGAAAACATCTGTGCAGGGGTTTCTGGGGTCTTGTTTGTGACCTTTGGGCCCTAGGACATCTTTGTACCTGTACAGCCATGTCCAGAGGAACAAAGAAAAAGAGATTTAAAGAACTGTGGTAGCTGAGGACTCTGCAGGCAGCTGCTTAGCACAGGTACTTGCTAATGAGCTGAGCAATAGAAAGCTCTGCTGTCTAAAGAAGATACAATAGCAAGTATAATAATAGTTCTGTGCATGTTACTGGGAACAATGAACTAAGAAAGAATATGTTAAAGTAATTCCAAGCAAGAAGCTACCTGTGCCTGAGGCTCTGATCTTTCCTGACAGTTAAATGTTCCTACGCAGCTTCTATAAAACCCTGACAGACCTTTTAGGCAAATCAAACCCTCTGAGATGATCAGGTCTCAAAGGAGGCACTTTGCTGAATTCACTTGATAAACTGGTTCTCACTTGGAAGGCAGGATTCTTCTGGTTGGATGAAGAGCTAATCTGTTCCCATGTTTAAGTTCTTGGCTCAATAATTATGAGAAAAGGTTACGTAACAACTGAGTTTGAACAGAGCCTGCTTGCTGCAGACAGTTTCTGGAATGAGCACATGTGCAGTGGTGTTGGAATGCAGCACTGCATCAGGTGGAGTCTGTTTCAGGCAGTGCTTTGTGGCTCAGCTGGTGCAGTGTGGATGCTCCACTTGCCCCTTCTCCCTGCACCCCTCACACGGGGCCCCCTTTTATGCTGGATTTAACCAGATGTGAAAAACCTTCTGTTGGCATTGTGTACTGTGATTCATTGAAACAATCTGTAGGGTTTGTTTCTCTTTGGCTTTATATTATGCTATAGATAGTGATAGGGTTATTTTTAGTTCTTCTATTTTGTTGTAACAGTACTTTAAAACATAGTACTAGTGATGAAGAAGCAGTAAGTGACAGGGCTTATATCTTTTATTGTGATTTCCCAAGACAAAAAAAAAGAAATATGTGGCCTTGAATCTTAGGTTATTGACTGTACCATTTTAAACCAGTTGGGATGACTGGAACAGCATTTTTAATTAATAGAAGTGATAACATTTGCAGAAGCTCTGTGAGCTGCCATCTGTCCATTGGCTGTTGAAGAACGACAATATCCAGAGATAAAATCTCTTCTTGTTTGTTTTATAATAGCTTCCTTGAAAGAGAACTCTAAGTTACTCTTAGATTTGTCTTATCCATAATAAAAATATGCTATGAATGTTAGTGGCATTTTAAGAATAACATTTCTTTGATAATATAGATAATCTTTTGTTCTTTCTATAGGCAGAGAAATTTGGTGATTCCTTTGTGTTTGAGGGGATGCTGAGTGAAGAAGTGAAGGCTAACATCCATCAGGCAGTGAGTAACACATCAGAGTACAACTTCCTGAGCAGTTACTGGGGTAAATGTCTGAGCACTTATGGCAGTAATATTTAAATCATGTGATGTTCCCAAAGTCCTGTACACAAAGAGTTTATGGAGGGCTGTGACTTTTTTCCTCTTAAGTGAGAGGTATTTAGGACTCTATCATGTGGTGCAGATACTAGGCTGTTTATTTGTGTTACATGCAACACAGCAATGCTTCAGAAAGATGTCAGATGTCATCACTCACTGCTGAGTGATGTGCTGTGTAGGCAAAAACCAGAAGTGGCTCCAAGGGCTGATGTACTTGTAGCTGGCATGCTCTGCCAGTGCAGTCTTAATGTCCCAGCAGAGTGAATGAACTGTGGATCCTGTCAATTTAAAGAAATGGGGAAAACCTGTGTGTCCACCAGTGATTCCTGCAGGAGTGCAAGCAAGTTCTGTGATGCAGAAACCCCAAAATCAGGCTCTCTGACTTTAAACAAACAAACCAACTCTAAGAATGCTGGTGTGAGCTCCATCTTGGCTATCTCTATAAACACATGAAGGTGTTGGGAGCCACTTCTTGGGTGTGTCAGCCAAATTCTGAAGTGTTGGCACTTTAGTGCTAATAGAACAAGTATTATGCCAGGGAGCTGGGAGGGAGCCCAAACCGGGCTTCTTGGCTGCTGCTTTACAAATATTTTCTGTATTTAATAAAAGTAAACTTTAGGAGACTGTGCTTTTGCCATGTTTTTCAGTATTTACTGTTAGGTCATTTTGCTAATTACTGGCATGCAGAGCATTGTCAGAATAGACACAGAGAAAGAATGTACTAATTATTTTGGTAAAGTGATATGGAGAATAGTGACTGTTCTGTTGGGGTTTTTTGGCACTTCTTAACCTCATGCTCATGCTGTGAACCCACTTAAGTCCTAAAAGATGGTAATATTGTGAGAAGATGAAAAAGAAACCAGAAGCTGCTTTCCTTCCTCCTATCTGCCTGCTCCCTTACCAGCTACATACCATGAAATCCAACTTCTCTCTGCAAGGGGAAGTTGTCAAAAGGCAGCTCAGTGATGAAGTTGGAAAGAGAATTCTGATGTCTGAAGATACAGCTTAGAATCTAATCTGTGTGTGCTTCTGCCTCTCAAAACTGTGCTTTGCTGTTGTTCTAGTATGTGTTTTCTGTGAGACTTTTATTAAAGTTGAGAGTACTGTGTAGACCTCAGTTGTTTTGAGGGGTTTTGGTTTCTGTGGCAGTGTAATTTGTAGAATAGAAGAGGCAAGCATATTTCAATTGCAGGTAGGGGAGGCATCAGCCATGGGGATGTGTTGTTAGACTAATGCAGCCAAACTGTCTCCTATAGGTTGTGCTTTCAAGAAACAAATCTCTATAGACAGCTTGCAAGAAACTTCATATTGCTAAAATGCAGAAACATTGAAGGTTTCTGCAAAAGTATATTCTTGCTAGGGATCTGCAAGCTTAAATGAAATAATAAAAAAATAAAAGTTGATGTCTTCTTACATTGTCCAAAATGTTTAAATTCTACTAGTGTCTGATGGGGAAATAATGGTGAAAAGAATCCAGTACCAGTCACTCATCTTTTAAAAAATCCAGCATTTTAAAAAACTTGGCAACTGCAGGGTAACAGTTCAAATGAAATCAGAAAAAGTGGAAATTGCATGAAATGGGTTTGCAGCAGCAGTTGAATCAACTAAAGCTCATGGTATGTACCTTCTTGAATGGTAGCTGTCCCCATGAAAAGCAGGAACAGGATATAACCATTGAGGTGTTACTGGTGTTGAAAATCCCTCCACCAAATTGATGGGAGAAAGGACTGTATTGTTACTTTGCCTTAGTGTCTCAGACATGTTTTCATAAGGCTGCTCTCCATCTGAAGCAGAGGAGTGCTAAATGCAGATGTGAATACAGGGGAAGAGCAGCTGGAATGTGTATTTTGGAAGCAGCCTTCCACTGCCAGTGCAGGGGTTGGGGAAGGGTGGAAGTGAAGATCCTGAACCAAATGGAATCCAGCAGCTGCTGTGAATAACGAGAGGTACATGTGTGTGTTGGGGAGCATGGGGGAGAGTGGTTCTATTTGGCCTCTTTGGCTTCTTCAGTTGTTAAACTGGACAGATTTATCACAGGCCCTGAAAGGAAGCAGACAGCTGGATTAACAGAGGTGGGGCTGGTGAAAGCTCATGCAGGAGCAAACCAGCTTAGCACATAAAATAATTGTTGGAGCTTTGGGTGTGTGTTTCCTGGAGTGAGGTGGTCTCCTAGATAGCCACTACTACAGGAATGTAGGTTGGACCTGACCCTCCTCTGGAAGGGAAGCAGCAAAAAGGGGTGTAGCAGCCAATAATTGGCTTGTTCCAGATTTCTGGGAACTTGAGTTTTAGTTATGGCCTCCAAGTTTGTGATGGTAACGTGGCAGAGAGGGAGCATTTAGCACTGTAATGGGTGAGGGTGTTACTGATAGAACTGGCCAAGGACTTCTTCAAATAAAAAAGGATTTTCTAGGGTGAGGGTGGAAGGTCCTTTGAAACCAAAACATTTTGTGTGGGTTTAACAAGTTTTGATAGCTTCATTTCTTAAAATCAGTTCTCAGACTTGCAGATTAAAACCAACTACTAATTACTGCAGCTATTAAGTTACATTCTTTTTTGGATACTTGGCCTTAGATGTCATAGATAAAACACAGCCTAGAATTGCCAGCATCTTGGCACTTGGAGATTATTTCTTTCTTTCCTTCTCTTTTGGGGGAATTTGGGGAAATGGAAAGAGATCAAAATGTAGAGATTCTGCTGTTCTTATGTTGTGATTAAGCTTTTCCTGCTCTTTTATCTCCTTGACTAAGTAGGAAGCAGAGAGGGGGAAATGCATGCCCAGTGCTATTATTCCATGACTTCATAAAATGTCATTTATATGGCATTCTAATGTATCCTAGAGCAAAAAGTATGGGGATTGTGTCTGGGAAATGAGAAGGTACTGAGGCGAGCTTGCCAAAATGAGGGCATTGGAGAGCTCTTGCAAATAATTGGAAGAGTTTGACTAGCTGTGCAGCTACCATGAAAAGAGTAAACAGGATAGCACTTACTGAGACTGGAGTACAGCATAATTTACTCACTGGAGAGCAAATTCTTGGCCTGTGGAAGACAGCAAAGTTAATTTTTGCTTCAAGGCCAGATAAACTCTGTATATATGTAAAGACTGAAACCATACAAATCTGTATTTTTGTCTTTAGGAGGTATTGAATTTTTGGTGTGAAAATGAAAGAAAATAGTTCACTATAGCAAATGCTATTGAGGAGTTCTGGTCGATCTAGAACTATTGGATGTTATTTTCATCCCTGTTTGTATGGAAACCTCTGCAGTAGTCTTGAGTTGTGCAATTTACTTATTTATAGCAGTGCCTCCAGCCTTTAACTCAAAGGGCATAATTCCATTCTAAAAAAGAGGCAAATGTTTTGCATTTCAAGTCAGTATTTCAAATTAATAAAGAAGCCAGCAGTGTTTGCAGGTAGGATTGCAGTGCTAGCATTTGCACTTCTTACAGAGAACCTATCTTCTGACAGCATGCAATAATAATTTGCTTCTCTGTGGCTTGGGGGAAGCAGGAGGTTATTGTATAGTTTGATACTGTTAATGTCAGCATACATAGGATGCATAAGCAGAAGTTGACACATGTGCTTATTACTCCTTTAAGGGTAAATTTCACCTATACCACAATTGCCTTTTGGTTTTTGAGAGGCCTTTCAGAAGGGAAACTGGAATCAAAGGAAGAGGTGGGTGAGCCTATTTCTTGCAGACCCCAGTGCTTCATATACCCTGGGTGAGGAGCTGGGAAGATGGAGATATTGAACTGTTATGCTGTACTCCCACTATTGGGTTAAGGAACAATGTGCAGGAAGCATCTCACTGGGAATCACTAGTAATATTAGTCCATATTTATCAGTATAAACTGCAGCTTTAAGGTGTGAGCTTGCTTGTGCCTGATGCCATACATTTATCTGTGCACACCTCATTTTTTGAAAGCTCATATTCATGTGGTTATTGGAAAAAATTACTATCTTGACTGCAGATTTACATGTTGGCTGAAAAATATACTTCTAGAGATGGAACTCACCAAGAATATCAGTTCCTCAAAAGAACCTTCTTGGATTCCAAAACTTGCACTTAATGAATCTTACTGGATTTTAGCATCAAATATATTTTCAGTTATTTTTCTTGGAGGATTGACATAGCTGTGAAGTATTAAAATGTTTGAGATTGCATGACCTTTGCCTTATGCAAAGGAAAATGTTGCTTCATAAAAGTAAAGTGCTAGTTTCCAGTTAAGTCTCAAATCCTTTCCCTAATGACTTAAAATATATTGTCATTCTATAAAGCTGATGTCTTTTCTTTTTGCAGTAGTGCGGTTTCAAAATGCTTAAAAATATCGGGACTTGATTCAAGGCAAGAAATATCAATACTAAATACTGAAGAAAAACTTTTTTTGCTCTAATTTCTGAACTAATGAGGGAGGCTAGAAACCCTAGAAAATAGGAATGAAAACATTCTTCTGTAAATAGAGCTTTTGGGGAGCTGGGACTTTTAACTGATATCAGAAATAGCATGAGACTTAGTTACAGTTCTTCTGGAAAAAATAGTCAACTCTTAAGCTGTTTCAATATGCTTAATTACTGACTGGTGGAGAATTTGGCAGTCGTGTTTCAGTTCAGTTTCTGTAGATAGCTGGAGAAGGTTTGCTCTTCTCTACAGAGTATCTCCAAGTACCAATGTGAGTTCTCTGTGTGTGCAGATTGTTTCCCTTCTGGAGCGACTCTGACAGCCCTGGTAAGGGGCAAGGAGAGCTCTGGTCTGTCCTCAGCCTGGGAGCTGTGTTCACTGCCACACTATTTACATTGCAATGTCTGCCTGTCTGGGTTACAGCTGTTTCAACTTAAACACAAGCCCGTTGCTATGGAGATGATGTGCTGCATAGAAATGGGTCACCTGGTGCCTTTTTCAGTGTGCAGGGGGAGAGGGGAAGCAGAGCTGGAGGCTGGGGAAGGTGCCCAGGGAAGGGTATCTGCTGGGGGGATGGATGTTGTTGGCTTCAGCACTGAGTGGGACCACTGCCTGGCTCTGGATTGCCTCAAGCTGCCCCTGCTGGTGTGGGGTGTCCTGAACCCCAGTGCAGAACTGGATTGGGACAGGCAGAAGCTTTGTCTCTGCCCTCTGGATTTCCCTCTGAGACCCAGAGTGGGACTGCACCAGGGCACTGCCAAGAGCCACCCAAACTGCTGGGGCTGCTGAAGCACCTCCCCTGGGCTCAAGTGATGGCCCCAGGCAGGTGTGGGTTAACTTCATGGGACTGCTGCCAGAGTGGGGTCACATCCTGTGGAGGGAAGGAGCTGCTGTAGTGAGGTACATCTGGAGGGTGGGAAAGGGAGCCCTGCCCTGGACCTCAAAGTGGTTGAGGGTTGTTGGGAAGGCACACTCCTACTGCTTGGAAAAACAAAGTTACTTGTGACCAGGACCCCAAGTAATGTGATTGCTTTGTGGTTTCTGTGGGGAAAATGACAGTCTGTTGCACGGTTATGATTTACTTTTATTTCTTTAAACTCTCTGCCCTACCAAAAATGTTCTATTTTCTGTCTTTTCTTTCTTCAGTAGTTCATTAATCACCCGCTCGGGATTTAACATGCAACTTAGAGGAGGAAAAATTGGCATAGATTTGCAGGTATCTGCCTTACATGGATAAAATAAAACCTTATCAAAAAAATTCTGTTCTTTAATGAATAGCTAATTTTTTCTCACATCCTACCAAAGCCGGCAATGAGGGTGTCCAAACCTCTGGTGTATTACTCAGTCGTTTCATAGCTTCCCTGCTTCCAGCCTCTGCACACATTGCTTTTGCAGCCAAGAAGATGCTTTTGCAAATTAAAGATGTACAGGGCTTAACACAGTCTGATCCAAATGAGTGGTAACCTGTGAAGTCAGCTTCTGAAACTGAAGTGTATTCTTTAAGAACTTTCTGCTTAATATGTGATTCTTCAAATATTTTCTGAACTCAGACTACTTGTCACTTAGAAAATCTCTTTTCAGACAGTTGATTCCTAAATTGCTGAAGTTTTTACTCTGCAATAAGTTGTGCTTCTCCCAAACATTTTTCTTGACCTATGTATGCAGATCTTGTTATATTAAAATAGCATTATAATACTGTAGCACATTAAAAAAAAAAAATTTTTTTAGTTCTACATGTCTGGACAGCAGCATGAATTTCTCTTCATCTTACGGGCCCGACTTAAGGTCAAAATCCACAGCTTTGTTATTTCAAGTGATTTGCTGCATGTTAGAAATGGAATTAGAGTCAAGATTAGCTACCAAGTTGAGTTTATCTTTAGTAATTCTTCTTACACATAAATTTGATTTGAATTTTAAATTGGGACCTGAAGTGGGGGTTGTTTGTGTCTAATGTGGCCAGTGTTGGATGGTTATTTGCTGATTTTGTGTGTGTGTTTTTCAGGGTATTACCCTGCTGCTCTTGCAGTACCAGTACCTGGTGGTGAAACTGACTTTCCTGATGCCCTTCCTTTAATTTTTTTCTCTATATATTTAGGAATCAATTTTCTTTAGGATGATTGTAAAGTAGCCTAAAAATCTTGGAATCATGAGTTAATGGAGCGATTAAAGTTAGGATACCCCAGCCTACTTTGAAAAGAAAATTGGAATACTTTGAGTTTTATGCAAGCTGGAGTGGGAGTAAAGGCTTCAGTTCTGCAAATTGCTTCATTTGAGTGGAAAACTTGTAGGGTGGAATTAACTGTGAGTATATTTTCCCAGTATTCCCAGGTTCTCTTTTCATGAGTCTGTAATAAGGAGTAGAGCGAGTTCTTAAAGTTTAATCCTGGAGCAGAGGGAATCCTGGAGCAGAGGGTGGATAATCCAAGTTTTCAGCTGGATCAGACCAAGAGAAGTGTTGAGCTGCTCTGCTCTGCAGTGCCCTGGGCTCCCCAAGCTGCCTCTCCCTGTGTCTCGGGGTGCAATGTTTGCAGGGCAGGTGGGCTGCACCGAGTCTGTCATGAGTGACATCTGTCCTGTGAAGAGTTAATCAAAATAAAAGAGCTCTTGTCTTCTAATTCACTGTCTCTTCAAGCTCTGTGCAGCAGCACAGGCTGCTGTTTGTCCAAAATGGATCTCTGGCCAGTCTGCAGAAGCCAGGGTTGGGAGTGAAGCGTAAGGACACGAAACATTATGAAAGTAACAAAGCTCATTAGTGGCAAGGGAGCGCTTTGCTGTATTAACTGTAATGTTGTAATATCTCTGTCTAATTAGCTCTTCTACTAATTAGATTTAGAGCAATTAAAAGCTTTAAGGACTTCGGGGAAGTTTTTTGAAAGGGCTTTACATTTCAGGTACATGACTTTGGCTTTGGGAAGGAGCATCTTGGAGCATGCTCACTGGTGTCAGTGGCTGAGATTAACTTCCAATTAATTATTGAAGGCTGTCCGTAGTCTATCACTGTTACCACTGTCCTAGTACTGCATGTGTAACTTCTCTAAAGATCTGGGTGTTCTGCAAAGACTGGCAGACATTTGGTGTTCAGTTCAGCAGAGCTAGAAAGAGAAGATATGCACATGTAGTGCTCTCATGCAGAGAGATTGTATTTTTCCCAGTTTAAAATAAACCTTTCTGATTGAAAGCATCTGTTCTTTCTTTTGCATAACAAAAATGTTTTCCAAAATTAAAGTCTCCTAAAACGCAGGTCTTTGCAGTAGCCTGTAGAGGTTTTGATCCAAATCTCAGCAGTTTAATAAAAATGTTTTGTGCTTAGAAACTATTGGGATAAAATTTAACTGGTTGTCTTTCAGATTCATGGAGAACCTTTAGCAAATGGTACTGCAGCTCTCTTAAGGGGCTGTAAAATGGTAACTTTGGATTTCTGTCCTATCTTTAACAGTTAAAGCTTGAAATATACAAAGAACTGATTAAATCAGACTAGTTTTAATCCTTTTGACTGTAGTATCTGTTCAGTAGCTTGGTTACTCTGAAGCTTTAGTGCTATGTGAGCTACACAGTTTTGTCTGCAAGCTTGATGTTGCTCAGCAAACCAACTTGGAAAAACTAAAAAAACCAAAAAGCCTTCACTTGACTTCTTTGGCTCTTCTGTCTCCACCTTCTGGAAGCTGATAGCAAATAATTTAAAATCAGCTTACTGAGTTAATTAACAGGAAAGGAAATATGTGGTAGGAAGTGTGTTTTGACCCTAGCTAAAGTATGTAATGAAGATTTTGTTTTAGTTATTAGAAACACTGAGGCTACAGAGTAAGTAACTGGGATGAAACACTTTTTTGCAGAAACTGTGTTTTTTAGAAACTCTGTAGAATGTGTCAGCCTGAAGTCAGCCAGGAGGGTAGCTGGTTTAGCTGTGCTGTGGGCACACAGTTGTAAAGGAATAGAGTAAAACTGTAATGTTCCAGATGACCTCTTTCAGCCACTGCCTTTGGGTATTCTTGGAATAATTTTCAGAGGGGAAGAACTGAGAAGTTCTGAGGAGACAGTCTGGCCCACCCCAGGTGGTGTGCTGAAGGCTGTGAGTGAAAGCTTTGTAATCCATTGTCACATGGTGGGTTTCAGCATAGCCTTCAGCTGGAAATCTAAGTCTCCTTTCCTGGTCATTCTGTCCCTTTCCAGGTTGCAGCTGCTCCCTGGTGGTTGCCTGTAAAGGGAGCCAACTGGAAGCACCCTGAGGGTCCTGACTCAACTATCTCCAGCAGGTAAGCCCTAAATGGCCATTCAGTGGGAACACACTGTGCTTGTAAATATACCTGGAAACTTGCACCAGGAGTGAAAGGCAAGGAAGGGTTTTGAACCAGTTACCTGCTTGCTGCTGCTTCTGCAGCTGTTTGCTCATCTTCTAGTGCCTTGCATGAGCACAGTCAGTGGTCGTGTGGTCCCTGACACAGTGTTTCCAAAAGGTCTATAAGCATTGTGCATCTTTGGGAAAGGAGAGCATCCTGAAATGTGCTTCAGTGTGTTCTCTATTGATGTTATATATCAGCAGTGACACAGAGGAGATCTTGAGAGAGTGTCAGTAACTCCAGAGCATTCAGAGCAGATCTGGTTTTGTGTCCACACTGTCAGTCTGTGCAGTGTGACCTCCATCTGGGATCTGGAGCTTACCTCTGGCAACAGAAGGAGGAAGAGTTCTGTGCTTTTTAATGTGTTCTGAACTCGTGGGATGATTATTGTGGGAAATCAGGTATGATATTTATCTAGAAACTCTAAGTGCTTTGGAAAACGGTACTTTCTCTTTACAGCCTATATTTAGTGCCACTCTTTGCTAGTATGAACCCTGAAACTTGCTGATCCAAGTCTTTGTGCAGCCTCTTTCTATTCAGAAGTAGAATGAATTTTATGCCTAGAAAATCAAAAGGCTTCATTATTCTGAGGTACTTTCTGTGGGTACTGCAGAACTAGCCCTGGGCTGCACGTGCAGAAGCCATGGTGTAGTTACATGTGTGACTGTGCTTCCTTGGATGTGACTCTGCTTTGGGGACCTTTCCTGTTGCAGCTCTTTTTCTCCCCAGGCAAATGGCAATGAAGCTGGCACTAGCAGCCTTAGTCAACTAGTTCAGGTGTTCCAAACAGCAGTGCTGGAAAAGTCAGGCTCTCTAGCCTAGAACTAGTACATGCTGGCATGTTTTTGAGGCCTCTAAGGACAAGGCTATGTTAGTGTAACATCATCTGATGGCTGAACTGCTTAGTTACAGGTCTGTTGTCTGTTCTCCAAGGGCAGTGAAAGAATTATCTGAGGCAAAAATAGAGATAATATCTGGAGGCGGTGTTAGGGGAAGACAGAAATGTAGGTCACAGTCAGCAGGTAAGAGCTGGAAACCTGCCATGTAAAGCTGGTCTGGTGCAAGCCTGGCCTCACACAGCTGCTGGGGAACTTGCCAGGTGGAGGTGGCACAGTGGACCAAGAGGCACAGACTGGGTTTGGTAAATGAAGCAGGAAGGAGAAGCTGAT
Source organism: Phaethornis superciliosus (assembly GCA_023637945.1). Lineage (NCBI taxonomy): Eukaryota > Metazoa > Chordata > Aves > Apodiformes > Trochilidae > Phaethornis > Phaethornis superciliosus. The sequence goes on from JAJQWJ010000013.1 coordinate 1,550,327, forward strand.
AGGAAGTCCTCAGTGTCTGTCTCTGGGCCACTATCCTCAGCTCCTGAAGAGCCTGGTTCTGTTACAAGCTTGGTTGGGGATGATCCTTGTGACAAGGCATTTTTCTGTTTTTTAGTGGAAAAAGAGACCAGGATTGTTAGGGCAATTCTGGAACCAAACCAAAGTAAAGATGGGAGCTTTTGTGTAAATCGTGGACTGCTTGAAGTGCTCAAAGAAATACATTTTTAAGCTTCTGCAGTTCACTGTTTCCTGGATTGGATGTTGCACAAGATGATTTTAAGAGTAAGGCCCTTCTTATCTCTCCAGTCCCCCAAACCTCCCACAACTGACAGCAAAGAAAGAGCCTGCAGCAAAGAGCACACAGAGAAGGTGTCCTGGTTTAGGCCAGGATAAAGGTGATTTTCTGGTTTGTACTTTTGCTTTCAGCTAAGTCTCTTGTAAGTAGGGACAGAAGGGAAGAGCATTCACCATGAACTTGCAGTGTAAATCTTCCTAACGAGAACCTTGGTTTCTCCTTAAGATACTGTTAAACTACCCTAGCAAGCAGTAGTAATGCTGCAGGCTTTTGGTGTCTACCTGGGTTTCTCTGAGCACCTCTGTTTCCCCAGAAGGCATTATATTGATAGTTCTTCGCTGGCTCCAGGGTGCAGCAGTTTTCTGAGGGGAGACCATGAGAAAGCACAGACCACAAATGTCTTTGGTCACTGTAAAGAGCTGGGTGTAAAAGCGTGGCAAGACAAACAGAAGTTATTTTTTTTTGTCTCTTCCTTTTTTCTCTGATGTTTGCATTTCCCTTCCAGCATCTTGCTCTCTTTCTTTAAATAGCTTCATTTCTGTAAAAGTGATTATTATTTTTTTTTTTCTTCCCAGTTGTAAGTGAACTGTGAGCTTCCTTGCAGTTCTTTGTGACCATCTCTTTGAAGGGTTTCCTACAGTGCTTGTGCTGTATAGCTGTGAGATTGCCTGGGTCTGCTGATGATCTTGTCCTGTTTATTTTGTTCCCCAGAATGGATCATCCAGTTCTTCATGTTTCCTGGAATGATGCTGTGGCATTCTGCACATGGGCAGGGAAACGATTGCCAACCGAGGCTGAATGGGAATACAGCTGTCGAGGGGGCCTTGAAAATAGGTAAAGAGGTACCTGTTACTGATGTGTTCCTGTTTTAATGTTTAAAACTGGTATTTAGCAGGTAAGGAAAATACGTGGGGTTTTATTACCTTCAGTACCTTTTTATTGTGTAATATGCACATCTGTGGTAAATGTAACACTGCCTGACTCTGAGCAGATTCCTTTGGGGAAGTGAATTTTGTTAATTACCTAAATGGAATGTTGTGATCTGGATTGTAATGGGAGGAGAATGCAGAGAGCCCAAGAGAGCAGGAAATATGACAAAATGCCAAGACACAGGACTGCTGGTATTGCAGGAGATGGCAGGTACAGGGAAGGAGCTTAGTGCCAAGGCCAAAAAGATGTGCAAAGGAGCTAAAGAAGTAAATAACTACATCACTGCTCAGCAACTGTAGGGCTGCTGGATACACCTGTTATCTGACTGTGGGCCTGGGGAGGTGTGAAGACAAGGAGAATATAAACCTTTTGTCTTCTCCATCGTGTGGCCTGGACTACACAATGCACAGGACAGTGCTGCCTTTCCCTCCTTCATGTACAAATTCTCCTCCTTGAAAACCTGCCAGATGTTGGCACAAATAGAACTAGAATACAAACAGTTCTCCAGGGTGAAGTGGGGAGAGAGATGTGTGTAGTGTCTCACTTACTTAAACACAAGTGTTTGACAACTCTTTTCCTCTGTCTTTTAACAGACTTTTCCCATGGGGCAACAAGCTCCAGCCAAAAGGTCAGCATTATGCCAACATCTGGCAGGGAGTATTCCCAACTAATAACAGTGCTGAAGATGGATACAAAGGAACTGCACCTGTAAGTGTGTCTCAAAGTGCATTAATCACATGGAAATGAACTTAATCTTCCTAAAATTGAGGTCTGTGTTCCACACAATGAACCATGGCTGCTTTCCATTCCTATACTCTTTCACCTTTAAAGTTACCAGATAGTTCACTGCACGTTATTACCAAGGGACACTTTTAAAAGCTAATTGAAAAGTAAAGATTACTTTCATTTTAACTTCTAGTTCCTCTCAAACTGACCTCTTTTTTGCCTTTGCAGTCAGTTTATAGTCAGATGCTGAAATTCTTTCTGCCTGCACTTTTGACATTACAATTTTCTGGACTCTAATTTTTTGGGTAGTTGATCCCGAGGCACAATAATAATGCAATAGTTTAAAAGAAATTAAACTTCTCCTCTTGGAAAGGTTATGTCTGTCTAGTATGGCAAACAATGGAGTGGAATGTTAAAGGCAATCAAGGATGTGAATGAATTATTAAATAGTAATCCAAGTAAATGCAAAGGGTTTTATCAGCAGAGAAGCCTAGATATGCATGAGATGACAACCAGCTTTGCTTTGGGAAGAGAAATTTGGAAGTTTTAAGCATGGATATGGAGATTAGATCACTAATGCTACGTGCAGATCTCTGTCTGTTGGTCAGTACCCCTCTTTAGGGGTCAGTCTCCAAAACCAGAGAAGATTCCACGTGCCATAGTGGAAATATGGTGCTGAGAACATGGAGGATGATGATAATTCTTTCTTTCATTCTTTTTCATTTAAAGGAAGTATGTAAAAGTGTTAGTTCTGCACTACCAATTTGGTGTGTGCTTTTGAATGTGAGAGCAGACACTCTTAGTAAAGACAAATGCACCTTCATCAGGCTGCTCTTCAGGATTAAAAACTGCATTTCATGGTGAGTGGTTTACTTTACAGAACTGGTACTTGTGTTCCATGTCTTGTACAGGTCACTGCTTTTCCTCCCAATGGGTATGGTTTGTACAACATTGTAGGAAATGCCTGGGAATGGACAGCTGACTGGTGGGCTGTTCATCATTCAACAGATGAAGTTCACAACCCTGTAAGTATTTCACTGGCATCCCATGAAGTACAGAATTCTCTCTTGCTACTCTGATCTGTTGCTATTTGAAAACCTTTGCTTCTTTCTTCTCTGGATGGGCTGCATCATACCACACATCATCAGCACTGGAATTCTAGTGCTGTACTGCATTTTTATTTGTTTTTTGTTGGACAGGTCTCCATACCAGCATCATACTGCATAAATTAAGAATGTACCAATGCAGTGGAATTATTTTTTCAAAAAGAAAAGGTTTTTGTTTATTCGTGATGCTACAAGATGTACAACTACTTCTTTTTTTTTTCCTCCCAAGCAGTGACCAAACCATTGTGAGTTATCTTTATAGATTCTACTAGCTCCTTTAAAACTCATTGTGTAATGAGGCTGAATTTTAGGGGGAGATGTAGTTTACCAGGCTTTGAGAGGTTAATCTCTAGCTTTTGGATTTTTTTTTTTTTTTTTGGTTGGTGTTGGCTTTTTTTTTTTTTTTTTTTTTTTTTTTTTGTGGCAGGCACGTAAAGAGATCCTGGAGGGTAAGCTTTCTGTGTGAGCTTTCTCATGCAGTACCTCTCAGCAGATTGAAGTTCTAGTATTACATCTTCTCTCTCATTTATCCAGGATGACTAAATCTGAGAAATGCACTGCTCTGCTCTCACAGAGCTTGTTTTGTTCAGACACAGCTATCTGTAATGAGAAAACCAATTAAATCAGTTAAAGCTCTCTGTTAGCTGCAGGATTTGTGTTCCCATGTTGTGGTTTCTTATGATATGTATAAGTCTTTCTTTGGTGTGTTGGACATAATTGGAGGCCTTTTTGGGAAGTCAGAAATTGCAAGTAGCTTGCAGAACTTGCTGAATTTTTTTTTTTGCTGCTCTGCCCATTGCAGAGGTTGACACTGTGCTGTTCTCCCAGGAGGATGTATCTAGCAAGAGCAGTCAGGCTCACCTTGGGGTCTAGGTTGTTCTAGATCTTCAGTCAGCAGTTCCATTGCTGATGGAGCATCTGGAGACCTCCTAACCCACAGCAATCCCATTTGCCAGTTTGCAGTGACCAGTGTCCCACTGAGACACCCCAGGGCTCTCTCACGAATTCAGCAACGTGTCAGACACTCTGCTGCATACATCTTCCCAAGTAACTGAAATCCTTGGAACTGTGACTTCTTTTTTTTTTCATGTCAGATTTTAAACAGGATGGACTATTCTCTAATTCTAGTTGGTAGACAGTCCTAGTGGCCTAGCAGTGGCTGAAAAACCTCTGTATCCTTTAGGCCCTTGACATTGTTGTGTCTCCATCTGGTACTTTTCTCCCATACTGCACAAATTTATCTGATGTGATGTGAATATTTCACAGTAGTCAATTTTCTGCCAGTTTCTGTAATTCAGCAATAATGGAAAGGTGTGTGGTGTGAATTCTCTTGTATGTATAAACACACCTGTCTTTTTCCAGCATTGACTCAGGGCTTGCATACATATACAGCTGACATTTATATAGAGCTTATACTCAGCATTCAAGCTGATTATTTAGATTTGCTTTTTCCTGTTTGCACACTGATTGATTAGGAAAGAAACATCTGCTGTCTTGCAATTCTGTTTCCATTCTGGTGGGTGTTTAGCACACAACTAAGAATAAAATATCTTTGCCACCTTATGAATGGAAACAAGGCCAACTTCAGATCAACATTGCTGAAGATAAAGTGTGGAGTAGCTCACAGGATGTAAATTTGGATGAGTCTTCATCCCAACTGTAGCTTTCAGCTAATTGATTCCCTGCCATTGGTGCTAGTTAACTTCAGGGAAACAAGTGTGGTGTGGCTTTTGCTCTGCTAAACTTCAGTGGCTGTGACTTTGCTTAGCTTTTTAAGTTTGACACAAACATTTTGCAGACATTTGAGAAAGTATTTAAAAATTTGGTGTTGACAAGGATGTTTTTGTATTTTTTTTCAGTTGGAAACTAGTTGACAGAATCTAATGTCTGAGACAGCATTTCAAAGTGAATTCCAAAAGATTTTTCTGATGAAATGGATAGGAAAACTGAATTTCATAATGTGAAAAGGTGTCCCAAAATAGCCAGGCTGCAGTATCTTCTGAGACATTATTAGGACCATATCTATCAGAGCCAATCTTGAAGTCTCTCCAGAGTACAAGTCAGTGTAACCTATATATAGGATGTGTTCTTTCTGCCTAGAAGACTAGGAATTCTTCTAGAGGGTCAGGGCTTAGTGAAAGTTGTTTTTTTTTAACACCTTTAGTTTAAAATCCAAAATCTTCAAAGTTGTTTTCTAGTACTGGAGAGGTTTTGGGTGTACTGTGTCTTGTTTACAAGGATGTATAGAATTATTCACACAAATTCTTTTTTTTTCCCCTCATCATTGATTGTTTTGCATTCACAAATAATTACCAAGGGCAAAAATAAACTGGGACACCTGAACATACTTTGTGAGTGGTTTGTTACTCTTGAAGTATTAGATTTAAATTATGTTCTAACAGTGGAACAAATATCATTGTTCTTCTTTGCCAGGCATGGGACCTGTGCCAGGTAAGTACTGAAGCCAAGGAAAAACTTGAAGGCTTTTTATGCAGCTCAAGATGTATATAAAATGCAGAGCTTGGTGCTGGGTCCTTGCAGTTATAAGGAACCTTGGCTGCTCTCAGCACTTGGGGAATTTGGGGATAGAGCCAGAACTTTCAGGTTGGTGGCATTGAAAGGCACCATAATATGTTATGGATGTAACTTTTAAGAGCAGAGCATAATATAACTGGAGATTTGTTTGTACAGAACTGTCTTTATGAATTTAATTAGACATTTCTACAACTAAAAGTAGTCTCCAGCTCTTCTACTCCAGACGCTTATTTGTATAGCAGCAATGGCTTGTTCAAAACATAAGGAGTGAGTAGCTTTTACTTTGTGTTCTACTTCTCATCTGCTTGGGCAGTGAGCTGCAAATGTCTCTGGTTGTTTCTGGCCTAAGCAAATGAAAGCACACAGGATCAGTGGAGATGAATGCACCGTACTTGGAGTAGTTTTGAAAGCAAATAAGCAATATTAAATCTGGAGAGGTTTTAAATAAAAACTTGTTTACAGTGAATAACTGTCAGCTGTGAATGTCTCTCATTTTCTTGTGAAATAATGGGCTTTCTATTCTCCCAGAGCACCCAAGCCAATAGCATTCACTCTGTACAGCAGGACAGTCCAGGGGAAATATATACGAAGAATCCAGAGCAGACCAGAATAAGCCACATCTAAAATTGTGGAAAACTTTTACAGGTGGAAATGGAAATAACTCCTAAATTTTCTGAATTCCCAGTACAATGGTACCAAGTGCCAGACTGTTGGGTACCACAGCTGTTCTCCAGTCAACATGTTGTTGGGATACTTTATTAGGGATTCTTTACTTGAGTGAGCCCCAGGAGATGAAGGAGCTTGCTGTTGTGCTGCTGTTCTCTGAAATTATTTTGCTTGCACTTGAAGACATGTCAGAGTTGCACAGAATGGGGCCACATGCCAGTACAGACATTCTTGCAGTGTGTCTTCATCCTGCAGGTGAAGTGGGTTTTGGAGGCTTGGAGGTAATTCTAAAATCTTGCAGCTACTATTTGGTGCACAAGTAGGAAGCACCAGGGTTTGATTTTTGTTTGAAAACTGGCTGATGGCTGCCAAATGATCATTTACAAATGTGTGTGAGATCAATCAAACCACAGTCTCTTTCTGGGGCTGTTTTAATTCTGGTGACTTCTGGCTCAGGGTTTTTTTTCTATATAGTGCAGAGTTTCTTAGGACTTAAAGTTCTCTTTGAAAACTGTCTCAGCTCAAAGCAGAGTGGCTGTGTAACTTGCAGCATAATTGTTTATGCACAGTAACTTCAGAAAAGTTTGTTTGATGTAATGAAATAAATACAACTTTCTTAATTTGAAAAAAAAAGAAATAGCTTCTGTGATGTGTTTTAATTACTTGTGAGCTTTGGAAATTGAATGCACTAGCACCTGGAATGATGCAATCAGATTATATGTCTGTTACAGCATTAGACTACAAAATGACCTTGTCACTATACAGTAAATTCTGTTCTTTAAATTTGGGATTGAAATCTGGACAGCTCTGGCTCTCTCCATATGACAGCAAATGTCTTTCCACTTCAGTACCAGGTGGTGCACTTCTCCAGAAATGGCATAAACCAGTGTTGTTTGATGGATGACATATTTGTTTGTTTTAATCAAATGTGACCTTAATTGCTGTGCTCTGATGAGTTTTTATTAGGGGTAAGCACCATTAAAGCAGGATTCCTTTATCTGTGAGGCAAATACTGACATCACAGGCTGCCTCCTTCTTAGTTGTAAAAAAAATGTTATATGGAGCTGCAACACTGGCTGAAGCTGGATGATGTTTGTGCACTCTCTGGTTCCTTTCAGATCAGCCCAGGTGGCTTTGCTGGGGACCTTGGGTATGTGTGGTGCCTTCTAGAGAGAAGCTGAGCTACATGCTGAATGAAAGCATCATCACTGCCTGCTGGGTTCTGGGCTGTGCTTCTCATTTTAACTCCACAATAGCCTTCAAATAAGACTGAGAGTTTGTGTCAAGCTGTGTTTTTAACTCTAGAAAGGAGAACAGAATTCCTTCTGGTCTGCCTTTTGAGGCTCTGTGGTTCCTTTTTAACCTCCCCTCATCTGTGAAGGGAACCAGTCCAGTTGGGCTCTTAGGTACAGCTACTGCTTTGGATTCTGTACATATATGTATATGTGCCTGGGCACAACTACAGGGAAATCTGGTTATCCCCACTTCCTTCAGTTTTTTCTTTGCTAAACTGCAGGGCAAGAGAGTGAATCACAGCCCATAGGTAGCTGTCAGACAGTCTGCAATTGCTTCTCCAACTGATGTCTGGTGATTTTTCTGCTTTTCCAAGAACTTCACTGGTTGTTTTATGATTCTTTACCTTCGCTGATTCTGAAGTGTTTTATAATAGACCAGGTTATTGTCAGATTTTTGACAGGTGGTAAATTCTTTCAGTGCTGTAATCCTGCTTAAGAGGCTGAAGAGGTTCAGTTTAACTTAGTTTTTCATCAGCAAATCAGCTCTGATGCTCAGTTTTTGAAGATATCTGTGATTAATAAAACGAACTTATGCAATTACCATTTTATTTGGTTCATAAGGTCCTTCAGGGTATGTTATCTCTGTATAACTGCTGAAACACACAACAGTCTTCTGGCTGGCCTGCAAGCCTTCTCCTCCTAAGTTAGCATGCTCCTTTTACTTTGGATCCAGTAGCAAGCATTGCTGTTCTGTATTTGCATTAGAAGTTTTAATGGGAAATCCTGCTTAACAGCTCCATTGTTTTCTGTTTTGTCTTGTTCTCAAGTAGCTTTTTTTAGGTCAGTTTTATCCTGGCTGGTTCTACCCTGACTTCCCTTGAAATGAGATTAACAGACTGCTGGAGCTGATTGTGCTTGTTAGTGGCTTATCTTAGAGGAGGGCTCAGTGTCTCTGCAGGCAAGTTCAGTGAAGACAATTTCCAGATTTTGGAAAGGGAGTAGTCCTGTGTGGAGGAGCACCCTGGCTCAGAAAGGAGCAGACACTGCCTCTGAGTGTGTTTTCCCAGTTTCCCATGAGTATTTGTAGGGTGTTAAATGCAGTAGTAAGAAGTTTATTTATTTATTTAGCCTATCTCATGTAGAAATTTCACAGTACCTGGGAAAGTGCTGAAGTTTCAGTGTGGTAAGCTTTTCATATGGAGCTTCTCAAAGCAGTCAGGCACTGGGTGCAGTCAGTAGCACTGCCATCAACTTTCAGGGTTTTCTTGCAGTCCCTGTGACTTATATTCCATGTGGCAGATTGGCTTGTGTTGATTCTTCTAGAACTTCACTTCTGGTAGTGCAGGAGCTGGGTGGGAGACAAGTCTGTCCCTTGCTACAGGCTAGGGCAGCGTGGTCACCAGGTGGGGAGATCAGCAGATGCTGAGAAAAGCTGGAAAGGGGTTGTTCCATGGGAACAGGGATCTGCACCTTGAGCTGCTGCTTCTGGGATTCAGGAACTACCACGGGGTGAAATTTTTCTTCAGTGACTGCATTTTCATCAGTTAAGCAGCTGTTCTCAGGGCTTGGCAGAAAGCAGAACACCCTTCAGGTACTCCCAGGATAAACTGCTGCCTGCTGGGCAGGAGGAGCCAAACTAATGGGCAGATTTTTTTTTTTCTTTTGGCAGTGGTTTTCTGGTTTTAGCCCATCATAGAACATTTTATGGTTCTATTTTGTATCATTTACATACTCTGTAGCAATTCTTTTTTTTTCCTAAAGAAACTGCTAAATACTGAGCTGATGACTTTCCTGTAACCTATATTTGTTGGTAAAGGTAAAGGTCTTAGAGAATGTAGAATGGTTAAGCAGAACATCATGGCTTTTTTTTTTTTTTTTTTTTTTTTTTGTTCTGTATTCCACAAATTGTTCTGGTAAGCTTTTGTCTAGAAATAGAGACCTCATTTATACACCTTAGCAATGTGAGGAAACAACAGCTTCTGAGTTACATGAAAATGCTTTGTTGGACACTTGTACATGATGAGCAAATGGTTTTGTTGCACATCAGTGTGAAAAGTACAGAAACAGAAATACATCCAAGTCTTATAACTTTGAAAAGATTCTTAGTGGCAGTACTAACTTCTAGACTTCTAGGAGGGGCTTGCCAGTTAACCAGTAAAGCACACTTTTTTGATCTTGTTTCTTTTACAAGACAGATATTCTTGTGGTGCCTTCCCTAAAGTAGTTTCTGAGTGCATGTGGAGCATAGAAAGCATGTAAGAATATCTGGTAGAAATGAAATAAAAAAGAAATATCAGAAATGTCAAGTGTAGCAGTAGTTTCTAAGTGTTAGATGAGTGCAGGAGCAACTTTGCCAGCTAGAAGGAATGAAGGGAGAATTGCTTGTCTGTGTAATAAATACGCATCAAAGCGAGCAAGAGCGTGTTATCAAGGAAGCCCAGCTTTCCACTTGAACTAATAGGCCATCCTTTGGAGTTGGAATTGAAACAGAATGCTGAAATAACATTGTTAAATCAATTCCAGGACCAATTTCCTAAGCACTTCAGATAAATCACAAACTGCAAACGTACCCAGGGTTACGGAATTGTTGCTGGGAAATGCAGTCTTTCTGCAGCTCTCATGAGCCCCCCTTGTAACAAATGTAGGACAGTGCCTGGGAGGTGACACAGTATGTCTTCCTGTAGTCACTACCTTGTGTTTCTGACAGGATTTTGGACTGGAAAGAGAATAAGCAGCAAGCATGGGGCATTGCAGCCCCCATCACAACTGACCACCAGTGGCCCTGCATACTAACCTGGGTCCTCTCCTCCACAGAAAGGGCCCTCGTCTGGGACAGACAGAGTGAAGAAGGGTGGATCCTATATGTGCCATAAGGTAATGTGAAAAGGCCTGTTGTATTGCCACATTGATCTTTCCTCTAAAAAAATACCTGACATGACAGTGAGAGAATCCTGTGGCAGAGTTTCTTGGCAGCCTGGATGCTCGTTAAGGGATTTCATGCAATTTCAGGAAGAGCAATACCTAAAATGTTCTTAAGGAATTCTTTGTTAGGTTGGAATAAAAGCAAACAAACTGCTTTACCCAGGATGGTTAGAATTTCAAACTGATGGATATCTCTAGTGCTATTTTCTTTATAGTGCTTGAGCAGCTCTTGTCAGAGTAGAAAGCACAGATGTAACGTTTTTAGTTTCAGAGTGACTCTCAATCCAGAAAGGAAAAGTATCAGGTATTTACTGAAGGGTTGCTGGGAGGTGAATGTTTCAGCTAAGTTGATAGCAGACTTGAAATTCTTTCTTAAAGTCTGGATACCACCACAGTGCAACAGTTGCTTATAACACAGTTCATGTTTTAAGTTATATTCAGGCAACACTGGAAAAATGCTCATTGTAGATCTCTTCTTTCATTAAAGCTGTCCTCTTCTTTTTCCCTTTCAAAGCCTTCAGCTGGCAAATCACTGTCATAATTAGATTATATATTCTACAGTGAGATCCCATTTTCTACACTGATTTCTTTCTTAGGTGAAATCAATGTCAGATGTTAATTAGCAGTTTTGATTAAATTAACACTGGAATAGAGCCTTCTTCAGTGATGAATAATGTGACCCATTTTAAAGGCTTGTGAAGATTCTAGTCTGTCCTAGTCTTTTTTTTTTTTTCCATAGGTGATAAAACTAGGCTGTGTATCAAGACAAAAACCACTACTGAAAGCTTATTAGTACAAGGGCTCTTCATTAGGTGCCTAAAAATCTATTCAGACTAATTCTGCTGCTCTGCTACCACTTGAGTTCACGAAGGCTAAAGTTCGCCTGCTTAGCAGCTAACTTTTATTTTCAAAATAGTTCAGCTTCTATATCCTAGGGTGTGCTGTTGAGGAGCAGGGCAGATCTCTGCAGTGGGAGACAGGAGCAGCTGCTCTCTGGCTGGGCTGCTGTTCCCATCTCCTTAGATGGAGCTGGTGTTTGGCTCCTGGAGATAACCATCAGTGCCCTGCTGCCTCCGGGGGATGGCTGCTGCTCAGGGCTCTTCCCCTGATGACAGAGCCCTTTAAGTTGTCACCACCCTCGAAGTTGTACAAGTTGAACCGTTTAGTAGCTGTCCCCAAACTTCTGAAGGGTTCTGGGTTGAAGGGAGGAACTACCCTGCACAGGATGTGCTTGTTAGCAGACACTTTGCCTTTCAGTCTGGTTTTTTTTCCCCCTTATTTCTAACACCTTGATGTTGATCCAGAGCAGTTCATTGTTCTGACAGCAGCTGGAATGCTGTATTCATCTGACAAACTCTTGCCTAGGGAAGCCCAAGCTGTGATGTGCTCTGAAGTTCTTTCTCTGCTGTTTCTCTGCAGTCTTACTGCTACAGGTACCGCTGTGCAGCCCGCAGCCAGAACACCCCTGACAGCTCTGCTTCCAACCTGGGCTTCCGCTGTGCTGCAGACACCTTGCCACAGCTCCCCTGACCTCCCACACCTGAAGGGCTCAATTCCACCCAAGGAAGAGGAGAGGTGTGGAGTGCCTCTTGCTGATGACACAGAGTAGAAAAATCTAGTGCTTAAACTTCCTGCTGAGGGAGAAAATAATCCAACCCTACTTGGAACTGCTTGAAGAACTTTGCTGGGTTTCTCTTTGGGGAAGGTGGCCTGGACTTCTATCCTGACCAAACTTTTTCTCAGTGAATTCTTTTTAGTGAGAGTATTTTGGAGCTGACTAGCACAAAACAGCAACATGCCAGTTGTGGTTTAGAAGATTAATAGCTCCCTTAGAAAAGATCTTTGTTAAATAGTTTTATTTATTATAGTTGGAATTTTGACACACAAATCCAATCAAGGACTTTACAAACTTCTGGACAGCTTTAAAAGGAAGTAAGAGGTAAGAAGCAAGGACTGGAAGACAGAGCTGCTGTTCGTGCAGCCATTGCATTACACTCCTGTTGCAGTGAAAATTGTGTTCAGAAATGTGCTTTACCTGGTGAGATACTTCCTCCTCTTCAGAAAGTGCCTTCTGCAGCTGAGGGATGATAATCCTTAGGGTGGTGGTGATTAGAAATGTTGTACAGGTTTGAATAAAAATGTAAGGATTTTTTTATGCCAAAGACTTTTATTGATGAAAAAACACTGGTAGTTTCCTTTGACTTTCTCTTGGACATGGTGTAGGCTTATTTTGGGGACTTGAAAATCACAAAAATCACGTAATGAGAAACTGAAGCTAAGAAATAATTCCATGTGAATAGAAGATCATTCAGCTGAAAGGATGGCAGAGGTAACTGTGAGCCCTAAAGCCTAATAAGGTAAATTTTTAAACTGTTCTGTTAAGAAAAAAAAAAAACCAACAACCAGCATCCCACTTAAAAGGAGAGGAATTTCAGCGAGGAAGGAAAATGGGAGTGATGACAGCTGCCTCATTTGGGGATCTGAATGTATTTCAGGCCTTTCACAGTGTTTTGTAGTGTCAGTGGTGCCAGGACACAGTATCTGGTGGTGTTTCTGTGCTTGCTCCAGGTGGAGCCTGCAGAAGACCCAGCCTGTGCCCCATGTCCTGGGGGAACTGCTGGCCCTGGGCTGTGTCACCAGTTACTGCCTCCACCAGAGCCCTCTGTGTCAAACAGGGACTGAGCTCAGCTGCTAGCAGAGCTGACAGTGACAATCTGGTGGGTTAACAAACTTCTGTGTTGGTGCCAGGCTTCCCCAGCCTTGTCCTTCCTGTAGGAAGTTGGGTTTGGGTTTAATACAAGCTGGGGTTAACACAAACCCATCAGGCACTGGCTCCTTCCCCAGGGAGTGTTTGATGGTGAGGGCAAGAGACTGCAGAACCCCTGGGGAGCCCCTCAACAAGCACCAGCCCCCAGCAGGGCTTCAAGGGGATCCTAGGAAGCAGAATGATTCCAGGGTACACCAGGATGGGCTGGCACTCCCATAAGTGTGATAAGAGCTGTGGTGAGTATTCTGTGAAGTGAGGACTGCCTTACCAGCATGAAATGTTTAATTAAAATCTATACAATAAAAACATGTTTTGCTATGAATAATAGGGAAAGATTCTTTTCTGTATTTTATCTTGACAAGAGATCTTGCCTAGAGCTGGTTTTGTTTTGTATTCTGGAAAAAAAAATAGATAAAAATACACAATTCCATACATTGGAAAATTCTTGAGACTTTATTTCAGAACATCTTCATGATGTCACATCATCAGGTATAGCTCACAGTACTCATTGTGCTGTGGAGGAGGCTTCCTGCTCTTGCGTGGAGATGGTGGGATGTGTCCCATTCCTGATGCTTTTTTTTTGGAAAATGGTTAAATGGTTACTGTATTTTATTACAATATCTTTCACTAAACATCCCTGAATTAATCTGATCAGATTTCAATGTGGGAGTGAACCTCCAAACTTGAGTGAGTATTGAATACTGAAATATTGATAATGGTTGCTGCAAGGAGAGCAGGAAGGAGGGAGCTCAGCCTTCTGTGTGTTTGGTGTTGTGAAAGAGCAACTGAGCTGTGAAGAGAGACTGGGACCTGATGAAGCTGAAAGGAGCCCAAAGGTCAAAGTGAGCAAAAATGCAGCAGGTAAAAACCAGGGTCAGTTTTGTGGTGTAGTCCCCTGTAAAGCTATTTGATGTATTTTTAGTATCATTTTTCTCCCTACTCTCATGCAGCTGTAGTGCTAAGGCCCAGTGGAGTACAAAGCACATGCTCTATGGCAAAAGGCCATTAACAATTGCCACAGTGGGGTAGCACTCAATGACAACTTACTACTTCATGTTCCTGCAAGGCCTGTCCTGTGGCTGGCTGTTTTTAACAGCACAACACTCTTGTTCCATGGCATGGAATTTTATTCTAACCAGGTACCTGATACTCCTATTTCACTTACCAGGAGCAGCATCAGCTGGCTGGGCCTGAGAGGGTAGGATTGCACAAACAGAAGGCTTGGCTGTGCTCTCTGGTTTAAGGCTGGTGTTCCAAGGCCTAGATATTGCTAATGGTGTCTGAGGGGTTGTGTTTTGGGGCTTTTTTTTTTTAATCTACACTTCCTTAACTACTTATAATCATGCCAAGTACATATTCATAACAGGAAGCTAACAAAGTAGTGCTGTCATCTTGAAAACTCATCTCATCTAGAGAAATAGAACACAGGTATAAAACTAGTCCTGAAATTTTTTTCCAGGAGGGAAAGAGGAAGCAGATTGGCTCCACCTCCCAGCCCTCCAGTCCTGCCAGCTGAAGGTGGCTGGCACAGTGCCCTTTGGGGCAAGAAAACCTGCTTCTAAATAGGACAACTTCTAACTGAAGCTGTACTCTGGTATCTAGTGCAGCACTTTTGCTCTGTAGAAGCAGGCACCTTCAGTCAGGCAAGGAAGAAGCTCATGGCTACTCAGCTTGGTAACTGCTTTTGACAGAAGTGACACTTAATGACTGACCAGTGGTAATCCTTATTTTAAACTAAAACCATAGCTCTATGTAAATCTGATCAGTTCTCTGTCCCAAAAGAGAAAAAGATACATATTAAATGGAAAAAAACTAACACTGAAGCTTACCGAGGAAGTGTAGGTAAACACTAAAATTTTGTTTAGCAAACAGCAAGATAATAGCAACAGAATGTCTTTATCCCTTGTCAGGATCAGGTTCATCTGACACTGGTCCAAATCAAAGTTGTCTTTTATTAAAAAAACCCAAGTTAGCCATGGCCTGCAGATCAGCAGATCCCCCACCTCCTTTGTCTCTGACAAAGATGATGCACACAGTTAAAGATCAAACTGTACAGAGCCAATGACCCAGGGCTTGTGCCACTGATGGCATGACTGTAAAAAGCAGCACTGCAGTTTGTCTGTCTTGTATATCAAAGGTGGGGAAAATTCAGAACAAGTCTGTTTGAAGCTTCCTTAATTTGATGGTTCTAGTAAGGAAATGAAGTGCTGCAGCAGCTCACAGCCCACCTGGCAAGCTCCCTGCTGTGTCCCTGTTGTGAGGAGACAGAGAAGCAGTGTGTGTGTGTTTGGGTCTGTACAAGAATGACAAAAAAGAGGCAATGACCTTCTCCCTCTGCTGGGAAAGGACAGGCCTTGCTTAATACTGCCTGGCCTACAAGCCAGTTCATAGGTGAAAGGAATATTCCTGGGTCTGCCACCTCTTCTACAAGGTGAGAACACAAATTCTGCTTCCTACTTGAATCCATCTCTGAAATCAGAATAGCAGCAGCACACTGCTTTAGAGTGCAGAGTCTGCCTTTGCTTCCTGAGTGAGTAGTAACAGTGCTGGAAAGTCAGCTGGATGTGTTAGTTGTCTTTATTGCAGAAATCTAATCAGATGAACCCTGAGTAAGACATGGTTTTAAAAGACTGTGTGACTGTACTTCTCGGAGCCTGCAGTTCTCTTTACACCACAGCTAAATGGTAACAAAAGTGAACTAGCACTTAACAGCAGATTTTGGGATGCAGATGTATGTGACTTTGAAAAGAGTGGGGGATGAAGCATTCAGGCTGATCTTTCTGGGCAATTTTCTTACAACAGCAAATATTTCATGGAGCAAAAAACCTGACAGCAAGTAATTAAAAAAATATGTTCTATGAAAAAAAATTTTAAAATATGTTCTGGTTTTCAGAACCCTGTAGTCATTCTTACAGATATCAGCATCCTTGGTCTCATTCTTCTGGATAACTTTGTTACATTTCTCACTGTTATCACATGTCCTTTCTGTGTACCAGTGTTCAATTTCATTCTTTCTGAAAGGTACAGATGGAGAGAGGTGCTTTACCATACAGCAAGCTGGCAGAAGAAAATGAGAAAAGCCACCAGGCCTGGCTTAGGAACAGATTTTGGAACATCTTGAAGCTCCAGTACTCCCTTACATCATACCTTGAACATTTAGAACAGTCTCTAACATGTTTCATGAAGTTATTCTGAAAATCTTGTCTTTAGACATGTCTCAAAACCACGTTCTTCCTCATTAGAATATAAACCAGAGTTTTATTTAATGGCAATTTAGCTACTAGGGAGAATGGTATTTGTTAGGTATGCTTAGGGACTGAAAAGTCATGAGAGTGCCCTGAAGAAATGTCTGGTGTGGAAAAGAGGGAGCTGTCCCAAGGTAAGAAGGAAGCACATGTGGGGGAACCACAGTAGCAAGGTTTTCTCAGTCGGTTATCATCCTCTAGAGGTTTTTGTTCTCTCTTAGTACTTGGTAAATTATTAAATCTTCCAGAATAATCATATGAAAGTTCCTCTCCAGCAGAAATATCAGTGGCTGCAAAAAGTGCCAGTTTAGGCACCATTGAATCAACTCGAACTGGGACCATAAATAAATTAGGTTCACAAGAGTGGCTGAGGAACCTGCCTATGTTACCAACATACGTAGGGTCAACAAACGTCTCCAGTATCTGCCCACTGTGGAGGTGCTCCCTCACTGCTATAATATAGTTTGAATCCTTTGATGTCTGGGCCTGAATTCTTCTACGTGCCTCATTAAAGCCTAAAACTTCACCAGCATACTCACAAACAAATCTTCCTTTAGCTATGAATTCCAGCGTACGAAGACCCCACCCTTTCTTCTCAGTCTTGAACACCTCAAGCCTGAACTGCAAACCCCTCTGCACAACTCTGTTCTGACAGGATTCCCCACACTGGCACATGGCATTGCACTCAAAAACAGGCCTGGTGTACCCCTCCTCTTCCTCGGTGGGCCTGAGGCACAAACTGTTGTAATTTTCACCCCGGTGAAGACAGGAGCAGACGTGAGCCACACAGGAGATGGTAGCACAGGAACATCCTGGGAAGGTGATTTCAGTGGGGTCAATGTTCCCATCTGCTCCAGCCACGTTGTCTGGGCTATACTGCAAAAAGAACAAGAGGGAAATCCTGGTCATGTTCAGTACTGCTTTCCAGAGGCTCCTGATTTTTTAAGATGCCTGGGTTGGGCAACAACTGATCTCTGAACTGAAATCACGAATGCTTCATTTTCCTGTAAATTCTAATGTAATTCCTACCTTTTCTAAAATGTTTTAAAGAATGCAAATCATATTTTCCATAAAGACAGAAAAAATGTTGTTGTTTTCTTAGCAGAAAAAAAGTGTCAGCTAGTTTACTACAGAACATTTTTGTTTACTAAAAGTAGCAAAGTATCTTTAAAGTAATTTTTTGCCCTCCAAAATGCTCAGTAGGCTTCTTTGTAAGATTAGTCTATAGGTATTTTAAGTCACAAAATTTCAAATGCCCATTTTTGTTAAAAATGAAGACTCTTTATCTCTTCAGAATGCTGTATCCATACCTGCTCCTTTGAATTCTGATACAAAATGATGATGGTGGCGTATTAGAACACCTCTATCTATTTACAAAACAACCAGAGCTAATTACTATTTTGTCAAGGTAAAATGTGAGAGCATTTGCTTCACCCTAAATTCTGTCTGTGGGAACAAGCAGGGTCATGTTCAAAAGACCCAAGTTGAAAATTAGGTTCTCAAGATTACAGTAATGCCCCCCGCAGGTGAATAATTATAGAACCATGGACTGCTCCAAAAAAAAAAAAAAAAACTGACATTTGCTAAATTTAAGGATAAAAATCAACTCTATGTATATTTTTCCCTTCTTCTCAGTACTCAGCTGGCAAAGCTTTATTTAGAAACCTGGAGCATAGGCCATTACTAAACATCACACTTCAGAGTAGCTCAAGTCAGGTACTTTCTAGGTGTTGGGAAACATGTCAGTTCATTCAGGATGTTCTTTTTATTGACAAACATCAGCTTCCTCAGTCCCTTCTCTGTTCCTATCTTCTCCCATCCACCGTGTACAATCTTTCCTATTTCTGTACAATATCCACACACGATGCAATTTAATTAGAACCGGGTCTGAATTACATCTTTACTTCTTCCCCAACCTACTAATACCACTGAGGCAAACTCCCAGGCATTAAGTTGTCCTCCCAGGAAATGTGTTTAGAACTTACTACAAGTAACAGCGGATACGGTAGAAAGTGAGCTATGCCTGAGAAAGCATGAAAAAAAAAGCTAAAAGGGCAGAATTTCTGAATTGTAGCGTTTTTCATGCAGAAACGGCCGGATCTCCCTCGCAGGGCAGTTCCAGCCACAGCGACCCCGAAGCCCTGGAGACCAAAAGCCTCCTGGGAGGTGACCGCACCATTAAAATCCACAAAAAATATCCTGTATCTGTGTAACTAAGTACAGGGCAAAGGAAGAGCGCACAAGAGCAGCACCGCGGGGCTTCTGGCTGAGCTGTGCGGAGCCCCACCACCCCTCCCCAGAGAGCGGGATGCGGGCTGGAGGGACGGCAAGGGCCGAGGGGCTTTGTGAGGCGCCCTGAGCCCTTCTCCCTCTCCATCCCTCCGCTCCCCGCCTTCCCCCCTCGGCTCCGCTTCCCCCCGTACCTGGAACCCCGGCGGGGCCTCCCCGAGCGGCCCCCGCGCCACGGCCACCGGTAGCGCCTCCCGCCCGCCAGTCACGTCCGTCACGTCCGCCATGTCCGCCCCCGGCCTCTGCTCGGCTGCCATTGGCTGACCGCGCCGGAGCCGCTCTGTGATTGGTTGGGAGGGGTGAGGCGGCGCGTGCGTGTGGCTGGGGGAGCGCCTGTGAGGCGGGCGGGAAGCAGTGAGGGAGGCGCCATTTTGGGTCGCTCCTCCCCTCAGCCGGGAGTCCTGCCCTCTGCCCGGCCGGGCCATTCCCTGCGGAGGGGCGGGATGGCGAAGGGTGCTCCGTGTTTCCCTGTGCCTGTGGGATAAGCCTGCCCTTGTCCCGAAGTTGTAGGAAGGTAGTGTGGCTGGGGCTGCCCATCCAGGAACCGGGTGCGCTTTTGTGTTAATGTACGTGGAAACACTCCAGAATGAGTAATTTTACATGTTAGTTACAAATTACTGTGTTACTTTAATTGTTCATGTAAGTCCTTCCTTATTTTGCAAGTATTACAGTTTGGGTTGGTTTAGGTTTTTGAAGTTTTTATTCCCTCTTGCCTGGCTGGCACTTCAACTTTGTATATGTTTATATTAGTATTCTGACATTTTATATTTTTGCTTTCTAAATAAGCTGCCACTTTGTAATGGGCACTTCAACTGTGTATATTTTTATATTAGTATGTTGACATTTTATGTTTTTGTTTTCTAAATAAGCTGATACTTTGTAACATGGATGGGCACTTCAACTTTGTATATGTTTATATTAGTATGTTGACATTTTATGTTTTTGTTTTCTAAATAAGCTGATACTTTGTAACATGGATGGGAAAATACAGCCAGCTGTACATGGGCAGTGGAGACAGCTCCTACCTCCTCTCTGCAAATATAAGATTTGGCAGGTTTTGTACCTCCAGGAATGCAGAGCAAGGCCCTAATCTTCCAAATTAGTCTTCTGGATGAAGGCACGTACCCCTGGAAGCAAGCTCAGACTTCATCTGGAAGGCTTTGCCAGTACTATATACAATGTTCCCATTAAACAGTTGAGGCAAAATTGCCTCTGCAGTGTGAGAAGAGCGCAGCAGTCATTGTTTTCACCTCATCTTTTCTCTATGAACAGCAAAAGGAGCTGTGGCTAGGAAAAATGAGTCACTTGTGTTCTCTGGTTGCTGGTGGTTCTGATGGCTTTTGTATTTGCCCCCTGGGTCAGTTGTTTTGGAGCCTTAGGTTGAGGAAGCTCTTACCGCCTTCTCACCTCGTTTTTCCCATTGTGTGAAGCATGTTTTTTCCCTTTGAAATCACCTACCACTTCCAGAAATCAGTTCCTCAGACTTAGGAAACAGAGGTCCCTGGAACAGGCTCTGTGCCCCTGCAGCAAGGTGTTACTTGTGTCTCTTTCTGTGGTGGAAACTGGCATGACTTTTCTGATCCCTCTTTCTGCAACATACAGGAAATTGAGAGAGTCTTCATCTATTATGTCCCCTTCCTCCTGCCTGTGAAGAGGAGCTGAGTAGCAGCAGTAGTACATGTGAATTTGAATGATGAGAGCCATGTTTCTGGGTTGAACAGTTAACGGGGATAGCAGAATTATGGGAGAATAATGAGTGGGGTTGTTTAGGGTTGCACTCAGCTTCTATGAGAAGGGAAGGTATGGAAGAGGAGCTTCTGGAGGTCACTGCCTCCCAGTATCTGACCAGTATAATTTTGAGGAAGATTTTGATTATTTTATATCTTACCCCATTATATGCTGGTGTGACTGACTGTAAAAGAAATACCTGAAGCATCTGTGCTTCATCACAGAAGAGAATTAATTGATTGAAGGCTTTAAATATGCACAGCCAGGACCATGCTTCAAGCCTTCCCTTCATGGGGATGATGCTATCATCTGTGAGCACTTCTTGTTGTGGGGAAGGTGGTTGATCAGTTTTATGAGATAGATACTGAAGTTTTGAGAGACTGCAAATACTAAAATGCACTTTGATTTTGTAGTTTAGGGCTTTCTGTCATTACCCAATTGACCTTTAGATGAAGACACACATAATTTGGCTGCTAATCCTTAGTGCCAGATGGAATTCTTTTCCATTTTTAAATTATAAAACTAGTGAGTCATTACTCTGTAGTAAAAGAAACAGATTGATTATGTGTACAGGAGATGAGGCTTTGGATATTAGCAAAAGGTCATGGAAAATCCAATGTTTCCTTCTTCCTCCTCCTTCTCCCACCCAAGGCTTCTATTGTATTGAATTATGAGTGGGTTGAACTCTTGAGATGTCCATATGGGTGAAAAAAATGATGAAAGCTCATTTTAATTTGTTATGTAAAATTGTTGTTGAAAGAAACATTAAAGTGGACCTGAAAGTTTGAAATGCTTGTGAATATTGTGATGCTGATCTAAGGCACCTGGTGCAGCTGTCCATTTCTTTTGCAGCACACTATGTTGTCCCTAGGATTAGACTGTTGACTCTTTGTTCTTTGAAAAGTTGAATGTGTTTAGCTGTTGTTTTTATCCATAAGTAAATAATGATTTCTGGTCATTAATTGTTTTTATGACTGTTCTCTGCAGTTTCTCAGATTTATTAACATCCATCTATAATTGGAGTCTGGAAGATTTACTGTTCAGTTGAGAACTCTCTTAACCTGCCCCCATCACTGAATTGACATGGCTGATCCCTGTACATTGTAACCAGGTGCTGGAGCTCAGGGATGTGTGTGAACCTGTGATTCATCAGTCTGCAATTAAGGCAACTGTACTCAGGAATCTGGGCATAATCCTAGTCTGGAAGAAATTAGATATTAATTGTTGTTTCTGGCAGGCAGCGGGCCCTGGAATCAGGGAAGCTTTTTCCAAGAGATTTCTTTCTCGTGCTTAGTCACCTGATCACTTTGGAAGCCCTTTACTAGATCATGTCCAATTTTTCTATGTATTCTTTGAATCAGAGGGGCCACAGCTTGGTTTGCTAACTCACCATGCCATCTAGAGAGCATTAATAACATTCCTGGATCTGTCTGCCTCCCTCTGTAGTCTGGTGTGTGGTTTGCCCTGTTTGCAGCTTGACTTCCATTGTTCCCAGTGCACTGGTGTATGGAGTTATTCAGCCACTGGAATCCAATTGGTCTTCAATTTGCCTGGACCACTGGAGTATTTTCTGGCTCAAGCTTGCACCAGCAAGTTAATAGGCTATGCAAGATGGCCACTTTAAATTCTACAGCATAAAAAGTTGTTCCCTGCCTGCACCACAAAGATCGGATCAGGAAACTTTTTGCTAAACAAGGCTGAAGGCTCCCTTTGGCTTTCTAGTTTCCTATGGAATTAATCTCTGGAAGAATGAAGTGTTAATTTAAATATTTTATTTTGTTTTACATGTTTTCTGTCTGATTTTATTCTAAATAGACTATTCAGACAGTTCTCAGATATTTAAACTTGCTGTTTTACTTTAAAAGGAAGTACATCTCCTGTGTGATGTACTTGATATGTTTCCTCCAGGAGACCTAAAGTGCTTCTTAAGTAGTGGCATTGAATGCAGACAGTCCAAAGGGACTTGAGTCTATCATTCCTAGGTAAAGAGTTTATTAGCTGCCTTTTCCATGAACTCTTCAGGTTGTGCCTTCTTCCACATTAATTTTAGATTATTTTTTATTATTATTATTATTCTGTCTTTGTGCTGCTCTTCTTCTCATGTCAGTTTTAAATTTTCCTTTGATTTGCCCTTCATTTCTGGATAATCATCTCCATCAGATTAGTGGGCATGTACTCTATCCTTCTGTCTTTGTGCATCTATTAGAATATAGATTTGCAGACAGTGAAGTATAAAAAATCAATATCCCATTAAGGGGAGCAGAGTGACAATGTTGTCAGGCTAGTCAAGTTCAAAGACTGGTGTCTAGACACTAAAGGGGTGTATTCTTCCTCATGTGGCCTTGGCTAGGCAGACCAGATAAAGTGGACACATCTTGTTAGGGCTTTGCTCATGTGCCTTTGTGGCTGGAAAACTTGTTACAAACAATACATTAAAAAAAATGTTGGTAATGCAAAAAGGTGCTTTTATTTATTGATTTATTGTAGCACCTGCAGTTTCTTGGTTTTCAGTAGTAAAACAATAGACTATAGAGGTTCTCTTGTGTGTGTAGGCAGGATATATAGACATTAGCAATCTGTATTGCATACCAATGTCTGCTCATAAGTGTTCAGAGTTAAGAATTTTATTTTTTGTGTCAATAGGAGATGCCTACCACATACAGGTTATGAGTGCAAACTCCCTGCCTGCCCTCTTGCTCTCTTCACAGTAGTCCCCGATTTGAAGGTGGAGAGTTAAAACATAGATACCTGTTTCCTACTTCTGAACCATTCTCAGAGCAGTCCACAGTCATCTGAAGTTGTGCTGTTAGTACTTCAGTACTAGCCATACACCTCTGACTGACCACAGCTGTCATTCTCTGCCATGCACTGCATTGCTGATACTGTCTTTAAAAAAACCCCATACATTAATACTCTACTAATTTCTTAGCCAGAAAACTATGTTTTGTCCATTTGCAGCTCATTTAATTTGCTGTATAGCTTGTAAAGTACATTACAGTACTTTATGGACAGAGAATATGAAATGATGAGGGACTGCAGCCTTCCCAGCGAGCCTGCCGCGGCGTTGCACAGGGAAGCCTGGCTGGCACAGTGCCGGCTGTTTGCAGGGCTCAGCTCATTATCTGGGAGTCACACCTGGCTCTCCCTAGGTTTGGAAGCAGGACTTCTGAGAGTCAGTCCTGAGCCTGGGGCTGCTGCCTGGTGAAACTGCCTCCTGCTGTGTGCTAATGAGATGGAGAAATCTTCCATGAGTAAATGGATGCTGGAAGGAAATATCTTGTAATCGTGTTTGTAAATCCAAAGAAAAAGTTAAAGATCAGATTAAGTGAGATCAGGGCTTTGCAGAGATAGATGAACTTAGTTTCCTTTCTTGTACAGATAAGAAAACCGAAACAGAAACACATGAAAAGAGTTAACCAGTGGCTGAGCAATCCTTCTTGGTTATCACATGGTTCTGCATTTCATCTCTCATCCTCTGCTTGCAGCATCAATTAGGTAATAGGAACCATTAACTTCTCTTGTCAATACACAGACTCACAAAGTCTTGACTTTTGTCTGACTAAAGAAGTTACATAATTCACCATTGTTACATCTTTGAATGTAAATAAAAACATCAGAACAATGGAAACAATTCGGATCTCACCATGCAAATTGCTTTCTGATTAATAGCAATGAGTTTCAGTGAAAATTAATCTCAGGATGTACTTCTGTTACATGAGTTTGCATTTTAAAATATTTGACCTGTCAGAGGTAGGTGAACCCAGTTCTTGTCATTCATAGCATCTTGGTCTGCAGCCTTTCCTTTATTCAATTATTTAACAGCAATAAAAATCGTTGGGGTTTTTTGTTGGTTTTTTTTTTCTATCAATATTTGCTTAATGTATTGCAAAATTTTCAACCTGATGATTCTGTGCTACTCATGCATTAAAAAAGATTGAATTTTGCTTTTTCCTGTGGGCATTGTTGAGAAAAGTGTGTAACGAGAATTGAAGTCCCTTATCTTGCTGCTTCATAACTTCACTTAAGTTTGAATGAAATCCATAGGCATATAGATGAATGTTAACTGTATGTGTTGCAGTGGTGAAATAAATCACTTTATGATTATAGAATTGTAATTCAATATGGCATGCAGTTGAACAGAATGTTTTTAAGAGGAGAGGAGCAATATAAAAGTGAAAGAATTATGTGCGTTTAATGTAGTATTGCACTGTGACAGTAAATCGCTCCCCCTTGTCAAATTATGTGAACAAATTTATGAGGATGTGCATATCTGGGGCAATTAATAAGCCATCCTGTATAGGACTAAGATACCTAGCTTTGCACTGTAACCTTTTAAATACAATTTATCTCAAATGCATAATTCTTGAAACTTTCTAAATGTTCTTCTAAAAGAAAATTTAGGAAGAAAAATGACAGCCTCACTTAAAAAAAGTTTACGTAGCATTCCAGTTGCTTAGAATTTAGTTACCTTTCAAAACTATTAATTTTTAGTAATCTTTCAATTTTTATCATCATGTTCTCTGCAACTCTATTTCTGTATTTTTGTGAAATGAAAGTTTTCAAGTACCTTGCAATCTTTCTGAATGCTTTGTAGTCAAGTGCAATCCAAGTAACTGGAGCCATGAGAAATGGCCTGATTCTGTATCCATACATATGCAAGTCTTCTGTAAGTGGCAGTGGGATCTCTGTTCATACTTTGGCCTCTAGTTTCTCCTCAGAAGCCCTTGAAGTTTCCCGCTGCAAGTTCTTCTTGAATGTCCACTGTAGACTGATATGCTCAATGATTACTGCAGATTCTACAGCAGAAGAAAAGGGAATAACAAAGGAAGAGTTGGAACTAAGGTGTACCTGAGCAAGTAAAAATTCATTTTCTGGCCCGAACTTTAAAAATATGAGCAATCTGTCTAGTGTCATCTCGCTTTTGGTGGCTACATTTGTGATACTGCTTTCCTTTTCACAATCCTTCCTGAAACAGGTAACTGGATTGATAGAGGGTTCAGAAATTACTACTTCTACTGAGCGTCTAGCTAGAGAAACAGTTTCCCATAAAAAGCTTTGGGGATATACACAGACAAATTGCTCTTTATCTGTGAGGAAGCTGAAACCACCCCCATAAATATCAAATCCGTGAGTATCATTAGCTGTCCTCTGCTCTGTGGTGAGCTACTTAAGTATTCTTGCCTACTTCTGGGCAGTAGGGACTGCAGCTACCAGTATGGTTGGGAAGAAGAGGGATTGTTAAGGCCGGCAGTGTTGGTATGAAACATCTGCAATACTGCGTGAGAAGAACATGTTTTGAATGTGGTTTTAAGTCATCTCCAGTCTGCTGTCATTCTTGTCTGTTGTAACACTGACTGCTCTGAAGTGCTCATCTGTACAAAACGAGTGGCCTACACTGGGGTTGTGTCTGTGACATAGAAAGAGCACTGCTCAGGAGCTGAACAGCTAGATCACCTGCTGTACCAGTGCATCTGTAATGGTAAACCTCTCCTTCCCTTGCACTAGGCTGCCCATGTCCTCTTCTCTAAAGAGGCTGCTTCCTCAGGGATGTGACAGACCTTTTGATAATTAGCTTGTCAGACTCAGTGAAGAGAAAGAATAGCCACTGTTTCTCAAGCAAGTACTTTGCTGAGTTTGCTGTGTGGTCACAGAGTTTTGTTGTCTGTCTTCAGTACTAGCTTGAATCTCTTCCCTGGAGAGGGCTTTACTGGGGTAAGTAAGTGTTTGAAGAACTTACATGGGTTAGGTTAAAAGCAGAAAGAGTTCTTTGCTTCCTTCCAAGCTCTGGCATACCATGGATTAAGAATTCCCCATAGGTGTTCTTCAGTTCTATTAAGGGTTGCACAGCAGGTATTTCCAGACATACAAATCAAATCTAAAAGTACAAATGTGAAGATCCTAGTGTTACACTGGGGAGCCTCCATGTAGAAAGTTATCTTTTTAGTCATCTATCACTGAACATCATTAATCCTGTCTTTGACTCTAACCTCCAGGATGAGTATCCTTTGCATGCAGCCTGCATCACAAACTGCTGAGTAGGCAAAGGTGAAGGAGTGAATTCTGTTCCTATTTGAAACATAGCTCAACTGCTGAGGAAATAGCCTGCTCTGATTTTCACTTAGCACTAGCTGAGTTTAATGCCATTTGACTATTTTTTGTTTTAAAGAGTTTGGAGAAGCAAAGATTCTCATCAGTGACACAGGAGTTACCGTCTGCCTCAGAAGTATTATTTAACTGTCAGCATCTACAAACTAATAGCTGACTAAGGTATGCTTGGGGTATTGCATATAACAACAGTATTTCCTGAATAAGACGTGTTTTCAGTTGTGGCTTGTTTTTTCACCTTTGCTCCCAACTTCCTTAAGTATTTCTCGATGTATGGTTATTTCTCTCTTATTGTATGGTTGAGATTGTATTACATCCATTCATCACAGAAGTCAAATAATAAGGAACAGGTAGAAGACCTTTACTTATCAAAGCCACAGGTAAGGTGCTTGCCTTCTCAGAGGGCAAACTAGGAGCTAATCTGAAGCTGGTGGATTTAAAGGCTGTAATTAGTTTTCATGTCCACATATTTTTTTTTAGTCTTAGAAGTGAAAATGTATTGGCTGCAGCTAGTATTCCTGGTGCCATGACTACTAAGAATATGCAGTTCTGATAGAGATAAGGATGTTTCTAGCATCAGTTTAGGAATGGTTTAAAAAAATAAACAGCCCAATGAAGCAAACATGAGAAACTTTGATCTGTATCATATTTTATGATCCTCTTCAAGGGAAGGGAAACAAAGACTGACTGTCCGATCCCAGCCTTAGTGTAGACCACTTCTGTTCCAAAGTGCAAACAGTGATAAATAGTGTAATACAGATTAGCAGCTTAATTATTTGTACCAACATATTTACTGATTATTCTTACTGTTCTTGCTGGTAATTTTGGCATGTTTAATAAGGTGATGAGCACTGAAGGGAAGACTGAAGTTCTTTCTTGTCCAGGCAGCTGTGTGGTATTGTTGTAGGCTAGTAAGCCCTGACAACATTATGTGAAATGTGGAGAAAGTGAAAAACAATCTTGCTTTCAAAGGGTTGTTGGTGACCTTTAAATTAGGACTGGAACTCTCATCACTGCAACTGCAGGATACATGACTTACTTCCCTTTCCTTCTGACCTGGAAGGTTGTTTTCACTGAAATTACCACTTATTACAGAAAGGTCAAATTTGTATAACTGCATCTCCAGTAAGCAGACAGTGACCTTGTTTACATCAGCACAATCTTTGCAACTTCATAGTTCTATGGCTTTTTTCTAAAGATCATGCTGTTGTCATTCTTTTATAGTGTGTGTCAGAAAGACCCATTTATTGTTCCTGTTTATTTAAGTGGAATAATGGTATATTACACTGGTGCAAGGTTGGGTGCATTGTAAGAGCTGTTATTCAGGTGCTTGTTGGCCAGTGCTTTCTGGGTGTTGGGCCTGCCAAGGCTTTCTGTGTCATATACTTGCCCATGACTCTGCTAGCATTATGGCACTGTTTTAATCAAGTGTATAAAATCTTGAATTCAGAACCGTGGTTGTGGCTATAAAAATTAGTCAGGATTTTGTGGAAAAAAAATAAATATATAGGCCACGTTTAAACTCTTAACAATTGGTTTTCTAGGTGTGTCTAACAATAAGTACAAGTCTTGAGAGTCAGGGAAATAGACTTGATATAGACTAAACTCTTCATCTAGAGCTTCAATCTGTTTTTATTTGGCTAGTAAGAAAAATATATATAATTTTAAAAATATCTCCTAATGTCTTTTTAATGTCAATTTACTCCTGTGTTTGTATAGAACTTAACTTGTTATCTAAATACCTGCCAAGAGATGGCAGTGCAGTGCTGCTCAACGTGCTGGATGAGCTTGTAGGGAAACCTGGTGGCTAGAACAGAACAGAGCCTTTTTCCCCGAGGTTTTTGGAGGCAGAGCAGAGGGACGTTATTTGTCAGTTTACTTCCTACATGCTGTGAGTTGAGAAACTAAGCAGAAATGAAAACGACTGTCTGGTAATCTCTCTGCTCATTAGGATGATACTTCTGTAATCAATAGCACTTTGTCAGGACAGTTTCCTAATATTCAGTCTAAATTTTCTGTGTCTCAGTACAGTCCAATACTGTTAGGTAATATCTCCCTTACTAGAATAAATATTTCATACTCTTATTCCAATGTAATAGCTATTACTAATTTGTACTTCAAGTGACTGTGAAGTTTTTTGCCTAATACACATCTTGTCTAGTTTTTCATTGCTTTCCCTCATTGGTCTAAAAGCTGAAGGACTCACCTTTGTAATGAGTGAACAAAATTATAACCATTTGAAAAATAAACCTAAAGTCATATGTCCTTCATGGTGTTGGCATTGGTGTTACTGTTACAGATCCATGGTTGCAATCATCATCTCAGTGGTTATGTGTCTCAGCTCAGCTACACTGCAGGTGGGTGGCAGGGAGTCCAAAATCTGATTCTAGGCCAAAAAGATACAAAAGTGGAAAGCTAAACTCTGAACAAACCTTTGTGTCAACAAGACCATAGCATCTTCAACGTGCTGTGCTTTTCTTTTGTAACTGCAGTGGGAGATCTTGGAGAACTTTACAAAAGAGGTGAGCGAAGGACTGATGAGTGAGGTCCAGAGGACAAATGACTCATCAAAGATTGCCTAGCAGGATGTGGCATGGGGCTTGGATCTTCTGAAGGCTGTCCCAGTCTTCTGGCCAAACTGCCACAGCTAAAGCAGAGTAATCAAGCTGGTTGCTGCCATGGTTCTCTTTACCCTGGGACTCCAGCAGTTTATTTTTTCTCTCTCTGTCCTAGCCAAGCACCAGTGAAGGCAGTGGGAGTCCTTCCACTGATATCAGCAGGCTTTTGATTAGGCCTGGTTTTGCAGAGAAGGGAACATAATCTTCAGCATTAAGCATCTTTGTAATTCTTGTGGTGTTCAGGGGATTTTAGATCAAATATTGACTAAATTCTTGCCTCTTGGACATGGTGGACTGCGTCTGGTGCCAAAAAAGCATGCTGAAGCTGTTGTGTCTTACCACATGGAAACTTGTATACAATGGCCAATCTGTGTTCCCACTCAGGCAAAATAAACTGTTGCTTAGCATTCAGAATCTTCTCTGCTCAGGATTATCTACACATATGCCAGTATTGCAGCATCTGAATAATTTGTGTGGCGTCGAATAGAGAGGGAAAGCCTTTTGTTAATAATGTCTGTATAGTAGTAACTGAAATGGTTTGGATTATTATAGTTGACTACATTTTGAACACTTGAACTGCCCATTAGTTTTCTCCTGAGTTTTTAGTTGACAAACTCACACATCAGTGGCCATGGAATGCTAATGAATAAAATGTATTATTATTAACATCACTGACTATTGAGAGACATTTAAGAATAAAGGAAGAGAAGTAGTTCCTATTGATAAGAAATCTGAATGCAATTTCCAAGGTATTTTGCCATTTGTCAGCACTGTAGTCAAAGTGTTTGGGTTTTGTTTTTCCCCCACACCATTTCTCTGGTCATTCTGAAAAGCACTTTTTATTTTATTCCCTTCTATATATTCTTGTGGAGTACACTGTAATAGCTGGAATTAACTTTGTGTTTTTGATGCATTTCTTCTTTAAAAGGCTTCCAACATGAGTGCATTAATCTGTACTTTACAGATGTGCTCAGAGTATATTTGGTGGTTCTTAAGGATCTGTCTCACTTCAAAATTTTTCACTGCAGACAGCAGTTAAGGGTTAAAAAAAAAAATCACTTGACCTAGTTAGGGAAATAAAGACTGTAAAATGTACACTGGCAGAGATTCTCCTTGCTGGAACTATGTATTTTGATTCCTGATTGGCTTTGTCTTTCCATCTGTTCATCTCATCTGTAGCTCTTCCACTGTCTCTCACCGAAGTCTGCTCAGAAGCTGGTAATTACTGGTACGCTTTGTGTGCCAGACTGTTTGGGGACTGGCTGCTGACTTGTTTCTACTGTACTGATCTGCCTTTGTTCCCCTGACTCAGATCTGCTTCCCTCTTTTCCTCTCTCTGACAGATGCTTTCCTTCCAGTGAAAAAACTGACAAGATCTTTTAGAGAGTTAGAAAACTTGAAATACTTTTTTTTTTGCATAGGATCTACTTCTTCATGTGCCTTTCATCTGAGTTTGCTCTTGCCTTCTGCCTTCACTGTGTCATTTCAGAATTTTGCTTCCTGCAGTTCTGTCACGTAATTTCAGTGTGATTTAGGTTGTTTTCTGTTCTGGTTGAAATATCTTTTCTTCCATCACTGTGAATAATTAGTTGAGCAGTCCTTTGAGCTGTGTATTTTAAATATTCCTCTTCCTTGGTTTTTTCCCCCTTCCATTGTGGGAATTCCTTGATGGAATTTTATGCTGGTATAAATGCAGAGCAGATCCAACAGAAATCAGTGTGTTATGCTGGATGACTTACTGTAAAAGAGATGAGAATCTGCTGGCTTTCTTTTCCTAAAGCCAGCACAAGGCAGCTGCCCTTAAGTGTTATTCTCAGAGTGCTTTGTAATTTTGATTTTTGAGTGAAGATTCTGGTGTTCCAGGGGTGGTCTGTTTTGAGGAGGTATTTTCAAAGTTACTCTGGGATATAAACAGAAACACAAACCTGTGATCAAGAAATGCACTTGAGCATTTTTCTGATGGCTTGCATTTTAATTCCATTCACCTGAGAAGGATGTTAAAAGAATTCAACTAACTAGTTTAGTTCCAAGATTCAGTTCAGTTCCCCCCCTTCTTCTCACATGTCCACTTTCTATTATTTTCCCAGTGGCTTTGTAAACTTAATTACATTCTAAATTTTTATATCACACTTGGCACACTCTACTATTGACAATATAAAAAAAGCAGACAAATGCATAAGAAGAAGGTGATAAAAAGCATGCATACAGGGGCTGCAGTGGGGAGTTCCTTTTTGCATTTCTAACATAGGAAAAAACAACAGTTCCAGATCCTTTCAGTTCTAATATCCCTAGTCATTAGCCACAAACTAAACTCAACAACTCTGCACTTCCTAATGCTTCCAGGACCAGGAATCCAGAGTGTGCTTGGGAGGTCAGGCTGGCATGTAGATCCTGGCTCCTCTGCTCGGCTCCTTCGCTGCTCTCTGGATTGCAGGGTGCATAGTCTGCAGAGATCTGGAGTGAAAAACAGCCAAGGAGTGGAGCAGGGCCAGGGCTGATGGGTTTTGCCCATTTGCACATTGCTTTGTGTTCCCTGCACTTAAATGTTCTTGGCCTTACAGAGCCACTTATCAGGGTGCTCACTGCCAAGGTAGATTCTACACTTGGTATTTATTTCTGAAGGAAGTGTCTTGTCTGGGAAATATAATACAGCAAAATGCAGTTCTTCTTCAAGGGAGACCAGAGTAGAGGAGCAATGGAACTTTTCTGGCCTTCAAAACTAAATGGGATCTCTGGATACCTAAGGTATTATAGCTGAATTTTAGGTAGAGACAACCTCTGTCATTGCTGTTCTTCCAGTCCATATGTAGCGTTGCTTCAAAGGCTGTGACACAGCCCTTCCTCTGGTGTTTTGCCTCCCTTATGCCTTTAAGAAGAGAAGGAAAATCACCAGATGAAAACCTGCTGAGCAGAATGTTCTTTAAATTGCTATTCCGGTGGCTGTAAGGGAAAAAGACCCTAAGGTGACCTACTGTTGTTTGCTCCCTTCTTGTACAACTTACTGAAGCTGTCGGTTGTGTGGTGTTTGAGTAGCAGTAACAGCAAGGTCCCATGGTTTTCATGGAAAAGCAGAGTAAGTACAAGAGAGTGAGTATGTAATAGAAAAGTCAGGGCTTTCAAAGTGTGACCTAGGCTGTTTGTAAGAAAATTCTAATGGACTTCAATTCTAAAGATGTTCTTGACAAGTTGTACAGGTATATTCCAGGGCAGAGGTGTTTGCGTAAGTGTAGGTTACTAAAATGAATGAAAAGAAAACTGGTAAAAGCAAGCTTTAAAGGTTGGATACTCTAAAAAATTACAACCTAGACTTGAGAGGAAAAAATATAACCACGGCATTGACTTTCTTTGTGGAGAGGTGTCTGTGATTTTTCTCAAATAATTAAACAAATAATTAAATATATAATTTCAAAGACATCTGCAAATATCTCCAGACAAACATTATCATCTGGAGGCATTCTTTTTATCTGCAGGCATTGTATCGTGTGCATCCATGGTTATTTACTCTCCCACAAGGGTAAAAGAAAGATTGTTACTAGGTATTGTGTTTTACCTCTGGCTAAAATTGTGCTATGGTTGAAATAGTTTTTCTGCATAATCTATCCTGGGAAATGGTCAATAACTAAACCAGAGTAAAAGTTAATTAGCAACCAGTTGGTAATGCCGTTAAAAGTATCCCCAGGGGTAAGAAGAGGCATACAAGATACAAAGGAGGTAAGAAGAAAGCACTTTTCAATAGGCTTGTGTGTGTGTGAAAGGGAAGATCGCAGTGTCTGTACATAAAATAAGGCAAAAGATTGCAATTCAGCCATGTACCCAATGCCTGCAGTCCCCACATGTGTGTGCTGTTCTTGTGGCAGCAGTCATGCTCAGGTGCCAGGGTACATGCACCATGAGGAGGGTTCCTGGAGCATCCCAGGGGCTGCTTGGAAAGCTGGGCTGGCTGTGCACTCAGGGAAATCCTGTGCTGTAGGTGGGAACTGATAATGCAAGCCAAGAGCTAAGCAGCGTGCCAGGAAATATCAGTGGCCATCCTGTTTTACAAGGCCAGTAGGGGTTCACTGAAGGAATCTAGACTGAGAGGGTATCAACAGAAGCTGTGAATACATTGCTGTTCCAAGGAATACTCTCATAACCAGACAACTTGTCCATAAAATTTTATCACTGCAGTTCTTGAGTGTGCAGTTCTTATCAGTCTGCTGATACCTGATGATGGGCAGGATGAAAATACATACTTGTTCTCTCTTTCTGTATTCGTATCTGGTTTATTGCAGAAGGCAAAGATCATGTAATATTGGTTCCAGGCAATAACTTTTTTTTAAGAACAGTAGATTTTCATCTTGCTGAAGGAGAGAGTTTGGGATATCAGTGACCATTCCTTCTTTTGCCTTTACAGTCTTGACAAACACCAGGATTTATTATGTACATGGTGAGCTGTGAATTCCAAGCATTGATGATGGTTTACACAAAGATCCTCTATATCTTGCAGCATGATTGATTTTCTTCAACTGCTATTGTGAGCATCTGAGGAAAATCCTAAATCCTACTGAAGTATTTTTCTCAGTTTCTTTTGCCAGGAATCCGTGCAGCACACAAAGGCATCACCTGTTCTGTAAGGGAATGCCTGTGTTCTTTTGATTTGGCACTGGCAGGGACATACATGAGCTGGCTTTTGGCTGGCCAGCACAGGTCCTGCTGCAGCGTGGCCATGGTAACAGCAAGCTCGGGGCAGGCTGACTGCTTGCATCTCAGCCAGCTTCAGCTCAGAAATCAGGAGTAGCCAAGCCAGCTGGTTTAGAATCAGCCCAGTAGAGACATGGTCTAAATAACTGTGATGGAAGATAGCACACTGAGATGCCAGCTGTGATCCTGTGGGAAGATTTGTGTGATTTACAAAGTTCAGATAATATCACTTCCTTGGTACAGCATTTTGGTGGCTTCTTGGCTGTTGTCATTTTTCTTTTTACCACGTTTAGCATCAGACAGGTGGGGATATGGGCAAAGCCTGGTCTCTGAGATACTTGAGTTGGTTTAAGTTCCTTCCTGATGTGTTTTCTAGTATGAATTTCATTTAGCTGCTTAAGAAAGGTGCTTGGATATTGTTTGGCCTACATAAAAATAGCCCCATTCTGTCAGATAGTCTGTATTTGAATAAGCCTTGTGCTAAGAGTATGTGTGTTTCACTGTGTAGCAGAGGTGACCTATGAGACTTGTGGGTAATAATTCATACTCTGTAATAATGAGTTTTCTCTAACTCTTCTTGCTTCTTTCCATCTGCATTAGGTTTTTCACTAAGTAAAAATTAAGTTGTCTTTTTTGTTTTGTTTCTTTTTTATAGATCAGAGTTCATATTCTACTTGTTGGCATAAAGGACAAACATTTGCAGTGTTTGAGAGACACGAGTCCTGCCATCGGGTTGGAGAGGTGAATGCTGCTGCCCTTCTCAGGGAAAGCTGAGGAACTAAGGCTCTACTGAATGTGAGTAAGAGTACTGAACTTAATCTTAAACATGGAGGTAGGTCCTCATTCAGACAACGGGCTCAGTAGGTGATTGGAGTCTTAGCTTGGTGCATGTTGGCAGCCTTCATGAAAAGGCAGATGTCTCATTGCTGCAGCTCCAGTTAGATGAGACACACTGAACCATCAAAGACATTTTTATCTGTAAACTCTGCTGCTGCCTTAATTGTATGAGGTGAAACACAAAGCTCTGGAGACAGGGGTGTTGGAACAGACTGTCCCTGTGGGCAGCTCTTTCAGAGCTCTTGTGGAAAGGCTGAGCACTGCCAGAGCCTGAGGGACAAGGAGACAGCGACCTGGGGAACACTGGACCTGTGGTTTGCTCATGTAGGAATTTCTAGATCTGGAAACATGTTCATGTTAGGGACAGGAGGTAAAGAGGAGTACTCATTTCAACATGATCCATTGCTGTTGTGGCAGTGTTTGGGTTAAAAGGTCCCATCTTTTAAAGAATCATATTTTTTTTTAATCTTTTTAATTGAAGCAAGTCTGATCTTCAAAAATCAGGGTAGAGCTTGGGTAACTGGTGAAGTGGAGGTGCATGCTGGGGACCAGCTGGCCTGCTGACAAATCTGGTGCAGTATGTTTTGATGCATTTGATTTTAGCTGGCTGTCTACTTCAGTGTTTTTGTGACAAACAGAAAAGTAGAAGTTGGAAGTGTTGCATACAAGAGATGTGTGTTCTTTGTGGGTAACAGTGTCATCTTCAGTGGGAGTCTGGAAATTCATTATTGAGACTCATGATATGCCATGATGATGAGTAGGTTCTACTGTGATGTTTCAGAAGCTAAAATACATAGTCTCAAGAGTCCTTATAATGTTCTTTTTGGGGTTATGGGGATCCCTTTCTATGTTTGCTAAATTACTTTAGTATGGCTAGTTCACAGCTAAGCTCCAGCCTGAGGTTTGGACCACGTTTCATCTTCTCCCCCCTGGGGAGGCAAAGCATAATACATTACTGAATTACTTTTTCACACTTCAGGTCCTCAGGTTTTCTGTCTTGTATGGAAAGTCATGTGGTGAAATATACAATAAAAAAGAATTTTATTTATGATAATACATTTCTAGCACCTCAAATACCAAGGGAGGGATTATTAAGATTGCTTCTCTTCACTGTTAACTAATCTCACCACCTTTTTATAATCATTATCTTAGGAGCATGAGGTAACTGTTGTTTTTATTAGTTACTGGCAGATGGTGACCATGTAATGAATGTGGATGTAGTGACAATTCAAAATCACAGTAGTTCAAGAGAGAATTTTGGTCTCTGGAGAGTGGAAGTGGGCCTGCTCAGCATCTGTGAGAGAAATTTCTGATAACCTTAGGAAATTCTTTCAGCCAGGAAACCACTGGGTGATGAAAATTGACTCTATTCTTCTGTATTAGATATTGTAAATATAGGGTAGTTCTTGAGATTTGTGGTGCTGAATGCACTGAAGACCAGTAAGGGAAGAAAAACTATTTTAATTCTTTGCATAGTGATGGATGTTGCTTTACTTGGCAAGAAAGCACAGAAATCAGAATGTTGTATCTGTACCCATGTCCTTTAATTGAAAATTAGTGTTGATTCATGTGTATTTGTGCCTCTGTATGACTGTTTTTCCTTTGAATTCTGAGTCAAGATCTTTCAGTGGATAAATTTACATTGTTTTTAAAAACATGTCCAGCCCTAATATTGGGGAACCTATCATCATTTGGAAGAGCATCACTGTCTACTGCTTCTTCTTGCTTTGTATACACTGCTAATATGACATTTTTCCTGCTCTCTGGATTATGTTGAATGCCTTTTTGTGGCTTTGTTCTTCAGAACAGGATATTGTACCAGACAAATTCTATGTGTAATGAAGGAATTGGACTTGATGGATCCCAGTCTAGTGTCTGGCTAAGAAATCTCTCAAGAACAGACTTATTCTTGAACATTTTTCTGCCTTGTGTTTAGCAACAAATTGTTGACATTCCATTCAAACAGTATTTAGATCAAATTTAGATGAAATTTGCTGTGATTTTTGTCATAGGTAGATGCCCACTAGATATTTTCCAAAAAATACTTCTGTTAATAGAAGACTTGAATTTATTACTACTTTTTTTTTTTACTTATTACTACTTTTCTGTAACACAGAGAAAGGTATGCGTTATACCTGCTCTGCAGTCTTTCTCAACTCAGTTGGAGAAATGAAGATGGAGGCGAGCATTTCTCCTTCCAGCTTCTGTGTGCTTCACAGAACTTATGTTCTTGAGAAAGGAATTTTTTTATTTATCAGGTATAAAGATCAGTGTATATTTCCTTCAGAGTTAGCAGTTAGGAGCTGCTCTGTTCTTTTTCTTGGGTGGTAGTGTGTTTTTTCTTGGTATAATACTGATTTGCAGCAACTTCTGCACACATCCTGGGAGTCAAACACCTGAACTTCTCTATTAATATGGAAGAATAATCAGCCTTTTCCCTTCCTCAGTCAATGTGTTTCTGACATGGAAGCACAAAGAGGGCTGGGATATGTAATCTGAGATTCTTTGGTCTTGTCCATATTTATTTCTGTCCATCTCTTCCTGTATCTACAGGATGGGGCAGGATTATATTGTGGTTTGGGAGAGTTCTGGTAACTGAATGCCAATTCCACATCCCAGGATTTGTCTGTGTTGCTGGGCAGGTCACCATAGATATTTTCTTTGCCTATAGAAAGTAACATATTGTTGGGTTTCTAGAATGCTTTAAGGTACTTTGAGAGCATCAATGTGTTCTGCAAGGCAGCATTATGGTCATTAAAGAAGAAAGATTATAATCTTAAAAATTGTTAGAATATAATTGAAAATAAAACCTTAGTATGTTGATTCAGAAGATTTTTGCTTAGTCTGGTGACTCCTTTAGTTTAAAGACCATTTCCATGTATCCAGCAAAGATTATGCCCCCAGAGCAGATGCAGAGTTTGGAGTCCTGCTGAGGTGAATCATCACTTCAGAGCTTGATTTTGCTGGCAACAAAAAGAAGGAAACAGCTGGAGAAAGCTGAGAGAGGATTTTGGGGGTAGGCTTCCTATAGATTGTTCTCCTAATTGCTGCAGCTGAGCACACAAGAATAAAGGCAGAACTGGGGGGGGTGGGGTGTATATTTATGAAAAACGTGTCCTTTCTGTTAGCTGATTGTTGGCCGCCTAACTATTGTTCTGTTAAGGTTGAAGGTTTGTTTCTGAATTTTGCAATATAATACAAATATAAAAACATGCATTCTCAATAGCAGTCTCTCCTTGCAACATTTCTGTTTCTTGAGGAATACAGTGTTCTAATTGCTGTTAGATAAGAGAAAAAAAAAAAAAAAAGCAAACCTGGACTCTAGGAGGCTTTTTAAAGATTTTTCAGCTTCCATCCCTTTCAGTGTGATTTGGCCCTAGTTTGTTTTTTTTTTTCAAATGGCCCAGAGAGCTCTAGCTTTGTCTAGTTTGTGGCACCTTTAACTCCCCAAAGAAAAGAGGATTAATCAGATCTTGTTTTCACTGGACACTTAGGATATAATAAAAGGCAAAGACTGTCTAGCTGTAGTTGTTAACGGGGACTGAAAGCAGCTTGTAATGATAATTCTCCAGGATGGAACTAGTGTGATTTATTACCATTGCATTTATGTCTGAAACAAAGTTTTGTGCTCTAGGCTTAGCTCCATTTTGTGTTTCCAGGTCCTCCATATAATCAGATAATGGGCACATAACTATTTGCCATGTTGTGTTGGGGTGTGTGTGTGAAATGATTTCAGTTATACTGGCATTGCCGTTTTTGTGTCTGCACACTTACCCACCACTGACAGTGTGAAGCTGCGGAGGGCCACAAGGGGTTTAGGATCTTGCCT
This sequence comes from Phaethornis superciliosus, assembly GCA_023637945.1. Taxonomy (NCBI): domain Eukaryota; kingdom Metazoa; phylum Chordata; class Aves; order Apodiformes; family Trochilidae; genus Phaethornis; species Phaethornis superciliosus. Next base: position 1,588,840 of record JAJQWJ010000013.1, read on the forward strand.
GTGGGTTGTGACAGCTGCCAAAGCAGATGTACCTGCACAGAAATGCAGCTGGGAGGAGAGAACATTGCTCTTCCTGACATGCTGAGCTGGTCCCAACCTTACAGCATTTCTCCTGCCTCCTGACGTCATTCGTTCATGTTGTGTGTACCTGGCAGCTCCTGCATTGAGGTGCTGCCAGCTGCCACCTAGAAATTAGAAAAGAAAGAGGAAACAAATAGTAGTTGTACAGAGTAATCATTTTGATTATGCTGTTTTAATATAACTTCAGAAAATGACTGCACAGGTGGAATAAATACTAGTGACTCTTGTCCTTGTTCTTTGATATAGCTGAACTAAGTACATGTATTCTTTTAGCATTGTTTCAGCCTGCTTTCAGTAATAAAGCCAGGCTCCTAGAGAGGCACTTCACTGGAGATCTAATACAGACCTCTGGAAATGTTTATTGCCCTCAAATGCAGAGAAAGTTAAGGGCTATACCAAAGAAAGTGGTTCTAAATCTGAGCATATTAGTGGCTTTTTCCTTTCTCTCTGCTTTTAGATAAAGAAATCATGCAAATTACATTATGCTTTTTTAGCATAAGAAGCTACCTAAAATATTGAAAAAAATGAGTAGCATTTTGGGAACCTCTGAGTATTATCTACTCTGCTTTTTACCACTTACTGAAATTTTAATGCCGAAGAACATGATTACCTCTTTTTTTTAATGTGTTCTGGAAAAAGTATTTTGCACATACTTCTTGCTGCTCCCTTTACAGGAAACCAGTCTTTAAGTCTTTGTGTTTCCTGAGGAAAAATTTCCCTTTCCATTAAAGTAGTTGCAATATAAAATCTCAGTAGAGTTAAGAAGTGTGGTTTTGTTTTGGTGCTTATTTTTAAAGGCTGCTGTAGCAGCTTCCAGGGCTTAAATCCTGTTGGTTAACTCCTCCTCACACGAAGCTGAAATTTACCTACCAAGGAACTGGCAGTATATGCAGGTCCACAAGCATGGGCTGTTATGTAGAAAAACTGTTTTGCCTCTTGTATTGCTTTTGGAGAACAGAGAGAGATCTGGTCAATCCATGCTCAAGACCTGTTAACAGAGTTACATGTTAATGAAAGCAAAGTAATGTATTTTAACATTGAGGAAATTTTGCTTGCCTTCTGGCATTGTGTTTCTGTATGCTGCCTGCCTTCTGAGCTATCTGTTTCTGCTGTGGGCTTCATCGAACAGGATGGAAGCTCATCTGTCTGACTGTAGAGGGCAGCTATGCTGAGCTGGATGTGATTAGCTTTTGAGAGCTGAGACTCTTCTGATGGCAAATTCTCAGGAGGTCTAAAATCCATATAAAAGTTGGTTGCATCTGTGCTCTGTTAGTAAATGTCAGCTCATGGGTTACTTTGGTGTGCCCACAGACATGCTGCTGCTAGCAAAGAATTGTTCTTATTTCCCCTGTGCTTCCCTGCTGTTTTCATTAGGTTTGCAATGTCATTTTCTTCAGCTAGATGATTAGTGTCTAACTGTTTTTATGTTAATGCTTGAGTTCAATTCATTTAAAAAACTGATAAGGAACCATATTTCACTTTTTGAAATTATGGAGGTATTCAGAGAGCCTTTTGTGCTCATAACAGAGTTAATAACCATGACTAGTTGGGAGGATGCTTGAAAAACTAAGACCTTTAAAAATGTCTTTACTGCATATGCCAAAGTTCAGTGACAGCACTGTTCCATGTCAGGATAGACCATACTAAATGTGAATCAAAGGAAGATGGCAAAAAACTGTTGCAAAAGCATAAAGCACTCTGCTTGCGTTTAGACAAAGCAGCTCCTGAGTTTGCAGCCACGATGCTCTCAGCCAGGTAAGAAACACGAAATCCCAAGGAAGACTTGGGAGCTCTTTAGCTGGGACTATGGATCAAAAGAGGAGACAGGGATGACAAGTTGATCTGGATGTGGAACTCATTTTTTTGAAACTGGTAGAAAAAAAATCAATTTATCTACCTACTAAGGTGTTCGAAACAGTGAAATGGAGGGGATACATTAATCTTCAAGATAGTTTGGTGACTGATAGTACAGTTCATCAGTGGTGATAGGTGCACCATTCCTAATGTTTTTAGAGGTACAGCTTGTTCAATAACTGGAAGATCCTTTGAATATTATTATTATTATTATTATTATTATTATTATTATTATTATTATTATTATTTGTGCTAGATAATTCACTTTTAGATGATTAAAATACATTAAGGTAGCTGGTGATGTTGATAGCTTTAACTGCCTTCAGTGAACTAATGAAACTCCCCAGAAAGAAAGTGTGCATGTAGAAAGGGTTGAACCTTGCTGAGCTTCTTCCCTGTAATCAGCACCCCCAGCCTTTTGCTAGGCCTGCTGGTGTTCCTCAGGGTGAGTTATATTTGGGCTGTGGGTCTGAGAGATGTTTGAACGGACTCCATCTGTCAGCAGTGCCTCCTGCCTGGGTTTGGTGGTTTGGGGAGGGGTGTGGCCTGCCGTGCAAACCTGTCTCATGGGGTGATCAGGTTTCTTGGAAAATCTGTTTTGGGGAACAGGACATGGGGTAATACAATTTTGTTCTTCCCTTTGTTCCCAGTACTGTAGACATCATGAGTACATAGCCCTCTTTTCTGCCAGTCTTCATAGCACATTTGCTGTGTATCTTTGGGATTGCTTTGTACAAATAGTTTACTCAGTGCTAAGAGTCCTGTATACACATCATTAATTTCTTCTAGTATGGGATTTGTACTCAATTCTTTATTTTCCTATGATATCCAATAAATATTCTAAGCACTGTGCTAAAGAGTACTGTAAAGAATGAATTTCTCAATATTTTCTACTGAAGTTGTTTTACTTATTAGGGAAAATTCAGTCTTTGAGAGAGAAGTGAAGGAAAAAAGTGATTATAGCCGATGGGGTAGAGGACTCCTGGGATGGACAAAGTGATACAGAGAGAGCCTGAATTCTAATTCTGTGTCTTCTGAATATTTATTTATGCAAAAAAAGAACAGGTTCAGTAGGAGCGGCAGAACAAGGTCTTCCTCTCAACTGTTCTGGAGTTCTGCTTTGAAGTAATGGCAGCAGAGCAATTGCAAGTGAAAAGGAGCAGGGAAACCAGAGAGAGCATGGCACTGGAGCATGTTAGTGCTGCAGGGGAGCCAGAGGAGGGGCTGGGAGCTGAGAGCTGCTGGGCTCAGACCCCACTGGGGTGGGATGGGATGGGGGGAGCAGCCCTGGTGTTGGTGCTGATTCTGCTGCAGGTGAAGGGAGGAGCTCCCCTTTCCTGGCTGTACTGAAAGAATTGGGAGCTGCCTCAGGGCAGCATCCTGGAGGCTGTGACTTTCATGTAGGCACCTGGATCTGTAGTCTTCTGTCTTTCATAGAAACATGGTTTAAAGGTACCTCTGGATGAAATTCTTTGGGCATAACAACAATTATTCAATTGCAACAAGAATTTCCATTGAACACAACTTTTTTCATCTGCAGTTATTAGTTTGTATTAAGTGTTAAGACATTTGGTAAACCAAAATAACCCTGTTCTGCTCAGAGGTTGCATTTTTAGATGAAAAGGGTTCATCAGGATGTTTCTCTTCATGCCTTATGTTCCCTTGGAGCACTGTGTGTCTGCAGGCAGCAGGTACTCAGGTGCTGTCGTGCCTGTGCTGTGCATCTGCTGCCTTGAGGAGGTGTGGGCAGTGTTTACACGAGCATAGTGCATATGTATTTCTGTGCTGAGACAGAAATATAGCAGCCCGAGGTAAAACAACAAACTTTTTAAAAATTCCAAACCCTATTTAGAAGAGCCTGCGAGTATTGTCAGTTCCTCCAAAACCCTAAATCTGTCCCTCATTTAGCTCCAGCCCCCAGGGGGGAAGTTGAGACAATTTTATCATCTGTTTATGTAAGCTTTTTTTCACTGAAAAGTTAGATTTAGGCAGTGTAGTTAAGTCAGATTTATGGGACACTGTTAATGCCGAGAGAATGACCCAGAGGATATAAAGAAACTTCAGCTGAAGAAATATTTTATTTTAGTATCTGGAGGAGTGTACACTGAACAGACACTTGCACCCTCATGCTGGTTAGAGTTACAGCAGCATTATTTCTGGCTGTAGACTTAATGAGGTTGCTTGAGTGCATTTTAAATTCTGTGCCTGTAATTGGATGAAAGTTGTCTGCAAACATCCAAGTTAACACTTCCCCACTGGAGCTGGGTCTCTGGTGCTGCTTTGGGTATGGAACTGCCTGGTGTCCTGCTCCCTGAGGAGGTGGCAGAGCCCCTTCATGAGCTGTGCACATTTCAGAACAGTGGCTGGTTTTGAAGGCAGGCTTTCTAATCTACGGATAGCAAATAGTTCCAAAACATCTGTAGTCCTTGCATTACTTTATATCATTAAGAGAACATAATCTAATTTAATAATAGAATGCTTGTGAGCTTCAAGTGAGGGAAAGTTCCTTGCCTGGCTTTCTGGTCCAGATGTGTCACTGTAATACAGGAGCTTGCTTGCACCAGTGGGGCTGAATTCTGCCTCCTCTCCTTCTCCCAACACCTGGAGCTTGGGAGTCAGCATGATGAGTTTGATTTGTGAGGCAAAAATCATTTAATCTATTCTTGCCTCAAGTGTGGCTGATGTGTGAGCACCTGTGGACAGTCTCAACAAAAGCTCCTTGATGTTGTTGCCTGGTATAAGTGAAATTCACTTCCAGAGTTGCCCTGAGAAGCCTGGCAGGCCCTAGGGGGCAAGCTTGGGGAGAGTGCAAGAAGTGCCCTTGGTTTTGGGGCAAGGTCTAGAAGAAGTGAGGGAAGTCACTTGAGCTGGGTTTTTGCTGGGTGTCTTGGGAATGTTAGCACTACTTACTGCTCAGGGATGATGCAAGTTGTGATTGTATGATCAGAGGGATGACAGGTATTCCCTTGAGACATCCAGCTCTATAAGCACTGTGCACATGGGATGTTTAAGTGAAATATAATGGAAGTTGATAACCTAGGTGAGAATGGTGAAGGGTGTGGTGTACTTCATCAATCCTGTTTGAGAAAACAGATGAAATGTTTGCAAGAATTGGGTGTCAGATGGATTTAACTGTCTCATTGATAGTAGGTTTTGGCATCTCAGGCTGAGAAGCACCTGTACCCAGCTTTCAGAGCCTTGGAAAGTACTCTTGTTTGGGATAAAAGTAAAAACATTTCCTGTTAATTTTCTCCATCTGATGGCTAGCTCTGTGGATTTTGATGCTAATCTTTTATTCTTTGATCCAGGTGGCTTTTAATGTGGCTAAAGTACTGGTGGGTGATCACCTCCAGTGCTGTGCTGGCTGCAGGGCACACAGGTCTGTGTTGTATCCTTTCTGCTCCCTGGTCTCCTCTGCACCCTGTGACTGCTTTCTCTGAGTCCCCTTCTCACATTGGTGGTGTTGCTTGCTTCTTTAGAAGGTTTATATGACTTTTCCTCTCTGTGCACTAAGTCATTTTCTTGATTCTCCTTAAATCCATCACTGGGTATACAAATATTCTTTTGCTGAGTACTATAAAGGGACCAGAGAACAAAAGAAAGAAAATTTAAAGAACATATATTCTTAATAATTTAAATTTAACACTACATGAAAAGCTAAGAAAAATCTGAAGAATTGACTGTCACAAATAAAAAAAACAAACAGCTCAAAGACCAAGTCTGTAACAGTCTGGCACTCATCTTTTGCAGTTAATAGGTAATCAATAGTAAAATAATAAACAATAATACAGGTCACACTCAAGGAGAGTAATTTGATGATAGAAGAATTAAATGCATTATTTGCCTTGGCACGCAGTATGAGAAAGCTGAGGGAGGCTCCCTATCAGCTCCTTTTCCTGTGGGAATAGTCTAAGGAACTGTCACAAATTGATGTGTCAGTAGAAGGTGCTAAAAAAAATTGACAGGGACAGATGGCAGCATCTTTGGTGAAAAAGGAACGTAAATACAGACTATTAAGTGTAGAGTAACCTGTCATTAAATAAACCTCAGTGTCATGGAGACAAAAAGGACAATTTGATAGGAAAGAACAGGAGAGGTGATGTGGGGAACTACAAGTAGGCAAATATGGCTTCTCTACCAGCACACCAATAGGTAATAATAAAGATTATTAGCCATATGCATATATAGGGTATTGTTGGAAAATATAACTTCTGAAGAGAGTCATGCCTGAAAAATCGATCAGATTTGTCTGAAGGAGTTAATGGATATTTGGGTGAGGTGGTCTAGTCAATAGAGTATACATTAATTTTTTTTTCAGAGCACTTTGAGCAAGGTCTCTCGGAAAAATGAATGCCATTTATTTTATAGTGAAAAATGGATTAGTAACTTGCTACCATATGGGAAAGAGAAGGTAAGAATAAAAGTCTTTCTATTTGAATTGAGGGGGGTTAGTCCCATTTCCATTAGTCAAACAGATCAATTATTTGGGCAGGTCAGTGTGTTTGTGGCTGGTCAGGCAGAGGAAGGAGTAGTGAAGTGCTAATGTGTGATCATGCATACTGCTCTCTAAACAGCATGTGTAGAGAAGGTTCTTCAGAAATGTGTACAGCTTTTCATACAGAACACAGCAACTGCCTAGTGAAACTGTGAGGTGGTAGATTTATAGTAACCAAAAAGAAGTGGTCTTTCTTCCCACAGCCTGTAATCACAGTGTGGAGCTCGTCAGTGTGGCATGTGGCACAGACTTGAACAACAACTATATTTAAAAAAAAAATTTGGTAGATTTTTGAGTCCATTAGTGAATATTAAACAAAACTGAGTGCCAGTCTCCAGCTCAGAAGCTCCCCAGCCTTAGGATTTTGCTACCTTTGTCATAAAAATCTGCAGCTGGCTGTTGTCAGACAGCTCTGCTGGATCGGCCTTTTCCCTGACCTGCTGTGTCAGTTCTTAGGTATTCAATTTACAACCTGATACTTGCAAAAACATCCCTGAGCATGACAATATTAATTTTGAAGTGCATTTTCTATCAGATTGCGTTGTCAGCTTCAAGCTATTTTTATTTATGTTTGTTAGCAGGGGGAAAGGGTAAACTGCTTCCCATCACTTTCAGGGAATGAGCATCTCTGAAATTCTTCTATGAGCACCTTTGTCCTGCACTCATCAGATGTGTGTGTTTCTTCTACAGGCAGTCATGGTCAGGGCTTTCTGTGGTGTCTGTGACCTATGGATACTTCTCCAGAAGGCTTTTCTTATTTGAGCAGAAATTATTTGAACATCCAAAGCACTCCATGTATTTTCACCTGTCCTGGAAGAACGGCAAAATGAGGGGTTTGCTTCTGTTAAAAGCAGTTGCACTTTGCATTACCAAGGCATGTCACAGCATGTTCTTCTCCTTGACTTTCAACTGACACCTTACACAGCTGGTCAAGGAACACAAGTGCTCAGCTCAGTGCAGCTGGGTGACCTTGTGGTTCTGACTCTGCTGAGTAGCTCTTTTTTCAGTCTGTGTACAGGGAAAAGTGGCAGTGCCACCCTGGCCAGTGGCTCTCTGAACCTGTGTTCTGGGACGTCTAAAATTTTGTGTAGAAAGAGCATTTATCTGCCACTCATGCTATATCAGTGGGATGTAAAAGCAGCAGAGCTTGACAGTAAAATAGGGAAAGTAGTAGGAAATAGTGGTGACAAACTGTGTGTCAACATGTGAAAAATGTCTTTTTAGCCACCCACTTGGAATAAAAAGCCTAGTTTTACTCCAGTGTGTTAAATATTTTCTGACACGACTATCTTTGGATTTTGGTGGTCTGAACTTACAAGTAAACAACTAAGCTTGAAGGATGATTCATAGTAATGCACCTGTGGAATTACTCTGTGTTCCAACAAACTTTATTTTGTTTGTATTAAAAAAAAAAGTGGATAGTTAATTTTGTAATATTTACAGATTTAATGAGCAACTGCTCTAAAGCAGTATGGCTGTGTAAATACATGCAATTAAATTTGGAACTGGGGAAACTTGGTTTAAACAGTTTAAAAACAGAGGAAGTGTTCTCTCTCTCATGACATATTTGTATACAATTACTATGGATAAGCTGTCACATTTTCTATTCTAGTTCCTTGTTAAAATATTCTTTCGTTTGCTTAGGGCTAAATACAAATATTGCTTCTTCATGGTAACACACTTCAAAATCAATCCAAGCAAGGGAAAGAAAAAAACTGATGTAACATGCTAAAAATTTGCTATTAAACTATTTGACTAATTTTAGGGTTTGTTTGGGTTTTTTTTTTGTGCCCTAAGAGGCTTATGTTTTACCTGATTTCAGACTTCTCACACAAAGCTAAGCAAGTTTTACCTAGAACAGTGTGGAACAGCTTATTTTTAGGAAGAAAAAGTCATTAGCTGTCTCCTGCTGATACCTTGTATAGAGAAAGCTTAATTATAAGCCACTGAGATTTAGCATGAAGAAGAGGTAATTTTTTGTTTATTATTTTACTGTTTCCTGCTTGGAGCTCTCAGGCTAGTTAGTTGAATGTGTAACATGACTTGTTTGAGGTGGTTGGGGATGGGACAGGAGCTGAACTGAAAGAAGAAACTTACTAGACTGTATCTCGACAGTTTTGAAAATGTTGCATTATTTTTCTTGTCTTGCAGAGAGCTGTAAGGGTGAGGGCTCACCTTTCCTGTCCTGTCACCTTGTGTGGAGCAGGAGTATGGCTCCGGTTTCCTATACTTCATCTGTCCTACAAAGATTTTTGTTCATTTCTGAGCCTAGCCTCTGGCCTAGGAGAAGATCTAGAGTGATACAGCCCATTTTTTTAAAAAATGAAAAATGGAAAATTTGTAACTGCATTGCATGCCCTCCAGGGTACAGCATCGTGCACTGCAGTAAAGGTTGAGGGAGAAAACAGCAGTAACTGAAACAATATTAACACACAAAATTTATTTTCATAAACTGAATTCTTGACTTCTTCTTGACAGATCCACTTGGGAAGTGGGACATTAATTAAAAGCTTTACCAGAGAATCAGGAGCTATGAAGAGGAATGAAAATATGGCATGAAATGGTTGTGTTGTTGGTTAAGCTGTCATTACTGAACATTTTGAACACTTGAATTTAGATTGGAAATTTCATATATAAAGATGATGAACCTAACAGATCATATCTAACTTTTTGCCAGTCTACAGAATCAAGCCTTGTCTCCCACATCCAACTCTTGGGTATGTTACCCTCATAGTGACACGAATGCATCAGCTTCCAGATTGTTTCTGCCCATTTCTGCTCTGCACAGCCTGGCTGAGGATGAGATTATCTGGGGTGCTTCTCACTGCAGATGTTATCTCCCTGCATCCAGCTGTGCTATGGCTGGGAGCAGCTGAGGAGATCCTATAAACTTTTGCTGAGGTTTGGGGCAGGAGGCAAATGACAGTGTGGTAATTTGAACTGCAAAAAGGAATTTAAATTGGCAGACAGATAATTGCCAGAGCTGAAACTGGGCTATAAGGTGGTTCATACTGCTGAGAGAAAAGGCTGGTGGAAGATGGAAATACTTCAGAAATGGTCTCTGTATAATTAAAAATGACCTAGGTACATTATCGCAAAGTGATAGAGAAACTTAGGTGATTTTTTTTTATTATTATTATTTTTACAGATAATGAGGCAAATTTATTTTTCCAAGTAGTCATATTTCTATGAGATTTTAATCTAGTTATTGTGTTTGTCTGCAGAGTGCAGATGGATGGCAAACTGATCCTGCTTAGCTTGTGATGCCTGTCAGGATCATGGTATTAGAAGGTATGACTGATGTGGTGGTTTTTCAGGTATTATCTTCAGGAATCCTAGCACCCTGGAACAAAGAAATAGGAGTAACTAAACAGATGTGAGAGTTTGCAAATACAGCATAAATGCCATCTTGGGAGTATCAAGCATCTGTACAGTGAGGATATTGTGAGATTTTTTTCTGTAGCTCAGTTAAATATCCAGATATATGTAAATCTTCATGAACTAATGTATTGAGCCTCCTTCATAACCCCTGAGGTACAGAGGGAGGACAGTGAAGAAGGAGCTATTAAGTAGAGATGAAGATACCTACTTGGCACAGGAAGAGCTCGATAGTTTTGTTTCTTTGCTAAAGGGAAAATAAAAAGGATATAAGCTCAGGTCCTAACTTAAAATTAGCTTAACTTGCTTATGCTTTAAGATGGGATTAGTGAATTTAATGATGGGAGCCAGGAAGCACATTAAGATAACATTGAGCCTTAAAACCACAAAGCAACTGAAATTGAAATTTGTGGTTTGTGTTCCATCTTTATAATGTCCTATTCTTACTGCACTGCATCACAGGAGGCTGTTCCTACTCCACTCCTCTCTCAGTATATGCTTTCAGGTACTTTTTTTTTTTTTTTTTTTTTTTTCCTCCATGAGTGAGTGACCTTTGTGAGCTTTTTATGATGTAGGGAATGGTCTGCTCGATTTTCAGAGTTGTGCATTACTGAGCAGTGGCACAGCTGGTCTGGTCAGGTAGCTCAGGTCAGCTGCTCCGTCTGTTTCCCACTGTTATAGCTCAAGTCACTCTGCAGTTTCTCACACCTGATTGCAAAGCACTGCCATGAGTCAGACTGCAGGGCTCCAGCATAGAGCATCTGCTTTTCTGGTGAACACAGACTGTTATTAGCATAATGTTAGCACAGTGTATGAGGGAAATTTGGATTTATTACTACTTTGCTTTTACCTTCCTGTTCAACCTGGTCTACTATTAATTATTGGGGTTTGTACCTGGACTTGGTGTTTATCCTCCATGTTTTATTGGGGCGAGACAGTAAATATGCCAGAAATGCTCTTTATTCTGGAAATGTTTTAGGTGAAGTGGTAATGTCTTTCCCTTTTCCAGTGACTGTATCATTGATCCATCCTGTAAGCACTCAGCTCGACCTTCTCTGGCAAAGCAGTTCTGAGCAGTGTGTGACTCCCAGGCCACTGAAATTGTGCTTAGTGTGAAGTCCCATGTTCCTGGAGCAGGACTAAAGCTGCTCTGTAGCTGTTACCAAATCATCTGCATCTGCCTTTGCTGCTCAGAAGTATTTTATAAAAAAGTGAAGCAGTGCAACTGCAAGCCCACTGCAACAACAAAGTGCTCATAGCGTGCTCCCTCCCCTGTCCTTTCTCTGCTGGCAGGTTACTGATGATACATCGCTGAGCCTTTTTTCTTTAGTTTAAGATGGTTATTTTTTGATCTGCTTTTGGCAGCTGGTAATATGCCAACTTTTAGTATTAGCTACTAGCCTCATTTTATTTAAACCGTAGAAAGTTTTATTGTTTCTCTGCTGTGCTGAGATTGTGTGAATGTTTCTCTTAGAGTGGTTTTAGAAACAAGGCTTTGATATTTTCTTCCTTAACCCTTAAAATTGTCCTTGTGCAGATTTCAAAAAGGACTCCCTCACCCATCCTTCTTCCAGGGTTTGAAAAAGAAATATTTTAAAGCCAGTGACCTGTCTGTAACAACATTGGGAGGGAGGGAAGCAGGAGATGCCATGCAGAATTCCTGCAGCTATAAATGTAAACTAATAATAAACAAACGAAGTTCTCAGACAATTCTTGTTTTTAAAGTGCTGCAACAAAACATTATATTGTGCCTCTTTAGCAAGTAGAATATGATTATTCTTTTCCTAATGAGTATCTGGATACTAATTGATCTTGTAGTGAGGGAAAAGATACAGGAGAACATCTGGCCTGGGGATCTTCCTGCTGTGGAAGTGTTGGAAAGCACTACAGGAGTTCTTGTACCAACTGGAGAAAGGGAGACAGATGTGGTGAGAACCACAGGAGCTATTACCAGTCTAGCTTCCTGTGCAGGAATATGCAGTTGCCACATGCAGGTGTCTATTGATAAAGGGAACAGGTACAGAATGTTTTAATAAAATCTGCTGACCCTTATTGCTATATGGAAATGAAAAATGATAAACATTACATGCCTTGTTCTTTGTAATATACTCATCTTAATACCAAGTTGCTGTGCAAATGTGCAAAATCAGGTCTCAAATAATTTTAGAAGCACATTTTATTGTCACTGTTTTGTTTATTTCTTTGATTTTGTATCTATGTTTGCAGCAATTAAGTGTTTTAATTTGTTATCTCCCAAGGCTTTGTTTCTGGCTCTAGTTCTCTCTTGTCTAATCCATGCTTCTTTGCAGCAAATGTTATCCCTGCTATTCATAGGCAGTAAGTAAATTTCACTGGCATCATGATAAAGAGGATGAAGATCAGACTTCTTCATCCAGGCCTGTACCTTGTTACACCAGTGTCAGGTAAAATAAATATGCCCAATACTGCAGGGTGTCCAGGAGTCTCAGCCTAGAGTTTGATTTGACTCCCAAGGCTGTAACACAAGAACACACAAAATTCTTACAGCTTTCAGAACTACTTGTTAGAGAGAAAACAATTGAAATTCAGTAGTGCTTATCAAGGTCAAGAGTAAAGTACTCTTATCCTGTAGATTGCAAGCATCAAAAGATTAGATTTAAAAGTCCTGGCCGTAGAAGAGAACCAAAACTAATATGAATTAAAGGTAGTGTCTCCTGTCAGATGCACATAATTATTCAAATGCATTTTTTGCCCAAATTCATCTAACCAGACAAAATAAAAAGGACAACTTATACAAATACCAGTTAATTCTCCATTTTGTTGGCACAAAGTGAAGAACATTGCACAACAGGACCACATTAATACAAATGAGATCCTAAATTATTTTTCTCCTTATGCCACCTGTTCTAGCAACTAAAAATAACGTAGAGTTTTATATTGTATTGTTACTTGAAAATGGAAACAAATGAAAGAGTGGTGCATGGCAGTCATTTTCATTCTGCACTATCCATTCCCATCTCAGGTCTCTATTAGTCATGATCAGTGGTGGTGCAGGCAGGGCTGCTGCTTCATATGCTTGTGGGCAAACGTTTGCATTGTAGCTCATTGATTCTGTGCCATCAGTAACACAACAGAGCCTCTGCTTGCTCCTGGGACTGTTTGCTTACCTAAAGTTCACAGAAGCTGATGGAATGTTTCCTGATGGAATGATGGAAGAAGTGTAATGTTTCCAGTAGAGGTATTGGATTAATAAATCTTCAGTTCATCCCTTTCTTAACATTTCATATTCTGTAAAGAAAAGGTTGTAGATGGGGTAACCAACACGTGGAACAACTTGTTCCATCATCCCTTCACTGATTTTCCTAGTACAGAATTACCCTTTCTTACAGCAGTGCACATGCCTGCCTTGTGTGACTCCTGCTTACCAGCTTGGGGATATTACTCCTAGGGGCAGAATTACTGTCAGAATAATTTTGATAGAAATAAGACATTTACTCTCCCTTACGAAAATCTGTTAAATACAACCTTTCAAGAAGCTGGGATAGTTAGATATGAACTTAGGGCTAGGACTGATGATTGTAAAAGTCAGCAGTTAATGTAGAATAGAGAACTGGAAGAAGAGGAAGCTTAGGAAAGAGTTTTATGTGAGATCCTGAAGGCAAATGGCTTGTAGGGGATCTTGTAAGGACAGTCAGGCTGGGTTGGAAATCCCCAGACTGGTATAGAGCGAGGGTTGAATTGTTGTACTGACTTTCATCTATAGGAAGAACAAGAAACCTAAAGGACTGAGAGAAGAATGTGATGAGACTTTATCATTCCACCATCTGAAAGCAATTTAGTTAGTATTCAAAAATTATTAATAGTGTATCTAATCTTGTACTTACCAACGCTATGATTACTCATGGTGTGAATTATTTTCTTCCATGTGGGTGCAAGGAGACTGATTGTGTATGAATGTTTTGAAATCAGTGCAGCAGTATGTGCTGTATGTAACATAAGTTAGAAATGCTTCTTGGTTGGTGTAACGTTCTTCAGTCCATGCAGTGCAGTTCCAGGTGTGATCAATGCCATTCTATTAAAAATGCAATGTCCTGAACATAATTTTTGTACCTTCTTATGTAGTTGCAAGACCTTGGCAAGTTTGTACTGGATTCTGCGTGGCACTAGAGATTTATCAATGCTGTATGAATGCTAGCAGTAATTATATACTGCTGCTTGTACCTATTTGATCTGAAGTTCCCTTTTAAAAAAAAAAATGGAAATTTTCTATTGTCTATTCTACAGACAGAATCATGTTCAGAAGATTTGTAACTCAGATATCTTGATAATTAATAAAGCAACAGATTTGTCTAATGGTCCCCTTGAAGACCACATGCCTGAACGAGGCAGGAGTTTGGAAGGATAAAAAATTACAGGACTTCCAATTCTCTACAGTTTCTAAAAAAATTGTAGATTTGAAAGCAAAGTTTTAACTGCAATAGCACAAGCAGCAAAAGGAATTGAATCAATGCATGGACTGATGCAAGAACAATTTATCTTAGCTTTCCAAGCTCTCCAACTTTGATAAGGAGTTTCACATCCCTGACTTGTTGGCATGTGGCTCTAGGGGCTGCAGTCCCACAGGTAATGGTACCCATCAGCTGGGCGTAGTCATGTAGAGAAGAATATTCCATTTTATGTGCCTCATGTTGCATTTGGGCATATGAAAAACCTTGTCCTGCCTGAGCTAGCAAAATAGAAACTTGTTTTGTACCATCTCATTAGAAAACAGCAGGGTGCCCTCACACTTTTTTTCCTCTAAGAAAAATGTTTTGAAAGGGCGGAGCTTTTTTTGCAGTAAAATTCTATGTACAAGCCACATTAAAACAGTGTATTGCTTTAAAATACAGTCCTTCAGATCTCTTAGAAAGGTATTCAACACTGCAGCCTTAGTTTCTCTCTCATCACATTCTATTAGATTTTCTGGCATCTGTTGCCTGAGCCTTCAGAATAATGAATCACTTTCATCTTGTGCTGGGCACCCAGCGTGCACATACGTGCTGCTGCCACCTGCATGGTGAGTGAGGGAGAAGGTCAGGTTAGGATGTGGAGCTTTTCAGAAGAAAGTGTGCAGTTCTGTTGGAAATATTCCACTTCGGTGGAATTTTTTTTTCCCTTTTCCTACTTGTTGAAAGAAGATAGCTCATCAAAATCCAGTATATGCTATAGGAAATATAAGTTATTTTCTTAAGCAAAGGTTGATGCATATTAAAAAAAAAAATCTCAGATGTTTAATTTTCACCCAACCTCGGTTACCTTGCTCCCAGAGGGACTCAGTAGCACACGTGAGCTTAAGAGGGAGCTTGATTCCCAGTTTAAGCCAAGAGGAAAGCAGTTGTAATCACAAACACTGTCTGCAGTGTGGTGGCCAAGCAATTCTGAGGAAATACTCGTGTGAATGAGATCTGGAGCTGAGCTGGCCAGCATTTCATGACTTCACAAGGAAAGCCAGAGCTCAGCACAGTCTTGCCTGTTTTAAAACGTGCAGTTCTAAGGGAGGACACAGGACTTGGCTTGGGGTGCCCAGCACCCATATCTGTCTAGTCTGTCTGCCTAGAAATCTTTCTTTTTTTCATCAAGTCAAAGATTAAGAAATTTCCTAGAGTTCAAAGGAGTGGAGTGGGGTGTGACTTTGTTAATCTCAGGAGTATTTTGAGCTGTGCTGTGCCAGCTCATTTCAGAGTTGGAGTCTAGGAGCAGGTTACTCACTGCTTGCAGCAGAAGGTGCAAGGCATAGCTGGTCATCTGTCCTTGGAGCAGTTAGCTAATCTGGATTTATCTACATCCTCTGCTGGATCAAGGCCAGCAAACCCTACTCTGGGTTAAATAAATACCCCAAGTTTGTATTCCCCAGAAATATAAACCCTTCCCAATAAAGACACGTATTTGTTTTTTTACTGTCAAATGGGCACTGTAACATCTCCCTCTTCTCTTAAACAGAATATGCAAATCTAGGCAAAAAGTACAGAAATAGGTGAGAGGCCTCTGTTCTTGATTCCCATGCACATGTGTCTCAGTTTGCATGCTTTATGAACAAAGGGATTTGCCAGGGACTTGCTAGATCGTGTGCAGGTACATAGCTGAAAGGTTTTCCTATGCAAATTTGTCACAGTTTCTGAAAACTAAAGCATAAAAATGGCAAATCTGGACGTGGCAAGAAAAATGTTGGCAAAATACAAAGAAAATGCCCCAGGTGTTTTTTACTTGTTTGGTGACTATTTAAAATTTTGAAAAACACAACTTGCCTGCATTTAATGTCTCTCAGGGTTAATCTGCATCTCTATTTAAAGCTTTTAGCCAGTGTTTTTGCTGATAACAAATGTTACCTTTTACTATTATTTCTTTGTTTGCAGGTTTCTCCAGTGCACCAATTCATTCTAGTTCATAATTGCTTGAATAATCTCACCTCATTGGTTTCCAGCAAAGCCACCCAGACTGACACTTCAACAAATTGAAAGTTCAGTGTGGAATAAAAGCTGGTGACAAAACCTGACTGCTTTGTATAGAGGCAGGAGATTAATGGGTAATATTATTTAGCTGCTGGGCTTTGCCTCTGTGGAAAGCAGATCATGGAGTAACACCAATTTGAGCTTATTTTCCCCTTCCCACCCCACCTCTAATAACATTCAGTTTATTCTCTCTCGTTTCTATTTCCTCTGGCTATAGTTTACCCCTCTGATGGTTTAACTGGAGATGCAGCCCCAGAAGCCAGGAGACTCTCCTTAGAGGCTGACTCAAACCACTGCCCCTTTTGTCTGAGGCCCTTGATTCACCTGTGGTGATGTTTTTAAGGCTTTAAAATAGTTACATTCCAAATTCTGAAAACATGTTAATGAAAAAAAAACCCAAACAGGCATTTGAAAGAGACCTGTCCACAGATCTTCTGATGTGAATTCTTCCTAATTGCTTTTGTCCTTAAATCCTGAGATTGACTTGGTGCCTCTGGATCCTCTCTTGTGTCTGGGCACCCAGCAGCCTTTCTTGGCATGTGCTTTACCTGCTGCTGTCTCTGCTGCTGTTAATTCTCCTTGCATGGGATCTTCAGCTCTGACAGGGGTGGCTGTTGTGAGTCTGCTGGCTGGAGGGTCTCCTTATTTTGATGCATGTGGGTGTAACTGTTTCTGAATAACCTTTTGAAAAAGTATTAGAGTGTTAACTGTGGCTGAAAAATCCATAGCAGACTATTGTAAGAACATAATAGCATATGGCACAAAAGTAAGAGCATCCTCCAGGGCTTTCTACCCTAATTATATAGCATATATGTAACTATCAGAGACCCATGTTTAGCCTTTAAAAATTCTATAGCAAAGTTAATGTTTTCTGTTCCATTAACAGCAGAATGAGGTTTGTGTTTGGTTGCCAGTTTTATTGGCAGGTTTATTAACTTCATTGCTACCATAATTACGGTGTAGAAATGGACCTTAGTTTTTTCCTCTTTTGTGTGATTTTTTTGTTTGGTTTTTTTGTTTGTTTGTTTTGTTTTTTGTTTGTTTTTTTAATCAGCTTTACTTATTTACTTCCAACTGAAATGTTTTGGAATCCCAGTCAGGCAGAGACAGCAGAGTCTTAGACTAAGTGCTGTACATTAAAGGAACATTATAATTAAACATTATAATGATAATGTTTTAAGGAACATTAACGTTATATTGTAGTAAATAAACTTGCTTGAGTTTTTGATAAAACTGAAACTTCTGAGGGGTTTGTGTGTTTCAGCCCATTCTGTTTGCATTCTGCAGTCTGTCTAGTGAGGACATGTTAGATCTGATTTGTCAAGGTGGTTACAGACAAGCTTAATTCAAAGTAGCTGAAAAATCCCCAATTTCCTCAGCCTGCTCATTTGTTAGACAAGTGGTAATATACAAGGATAAATTAACCTCATAATGTACAAGTCATACTTATGCTATTTTTGCAGGTGATTTTAAAGACTATCATACTCGTACAGTAAATAAACTGGAAAACTTCTAATTAATCGTAAGTTATCCATGCCTCTCCAGACACATTACCAGCAAAATCCCCACTTACCCCATGATGCCAGCAGTGGGATTTGGGATTTTCAGTGTACCATCACAGAGCTTTCAAGAATGGGTATACTGTCAGGGTGAAACCTGACCACTGATGGGCAAAGGAGTTACTTAAGTGTTAAGGGAAAAAAACCCCAGCAAACCGGCAACCCAAAACCTGAAATTAAAGGCTTGTAGTAGCTAATACAGAATGCTCAAAGCATTATTGATGCTTCTAAAAGCTTAATGATGTCCCAAATAGAACCACTGTGCTTGAGAAATCTGTTGTGGTTTCATTTAATAGCTTTGCCCATTGATAGGAAGTAAAAACACTTTAAGTACCTGTAAATTAAGAGAAAAAGCTGGAGCTGGATGCCAGCATTTCTGGTTTCCAGAAAGCCTGTAGATAGTTTGCAAGCATGTGCAAAGTGTATTTTGTGAAATAAAAACAGAGGCCTTGAAGTGGGCAGGAGATAAAGGATAAATGCCAAGAAACAGTTTTCTGCTGCATCCTCCCCTGTGAGGATCTGGGTGATAATCAGGGCTGTGAGAAGCCTCTTATCTGCCTGTACTGGAAAAGGCAGCAGAGTATGTTCAGGGAATGATAACAAGAAATTAGTTCTTGTTACCAAGGGAATGATGGCAAAACCCTCAGAGATCATTTCTCTCCTGGTAGTTACTCCAAAAGTCATAGATTCCAAGGTTGGTTGTGCAGGTCTGCAAGTTGTGACAAATTTCAGACTGTTCTACCAGTTGTGCACATTGGAAAAATATTCCCTTGGTCTTGCTCTTGTCACCTCTCTGGGGGTGTGCACACACACGTGTGCTCACATCTGCATGGTTGTTACCTGTAAGTAACTTTACACTGTGGTGCCCTTAGGACCTTGCATTATGATATGGCATTAATTGAAATCTGGTTCTGTAAAACTTCTTGTCACATCGTAACACACCCAAGCAATTAATTACCCAGGATGGTAAAGCCTCTGCTCTGGCCCAGACTATGTATAAATCTGATTTCTGTTCTGAAATGATTAAGTATATTTGATACTCTGCTTGCATTTTTCTGTATTACACTTTACTTGTACAAAAATTTGGTGAAGGTCTGGATGCTGGAAATACTTATCAGCCAGGCCACGCTGTATCTCTAAAGCTTCTGCTTATCTTCAATCTGCCCTGTCTGCTGTGGCTGTGCTGCAGCTTGCTGTCACCCTGCCATGCAGAACAGGGGTGCTGAAATGGAGACCCTGCCTCTCTCACCTTCCCTCATGAGAAGCTCACCCTGCTTTTTGCACCCCGTATCTGCACAAGAGCTGCACCAAATGTATAATAAAAGACATTTTACTGATGTAGCCTTCTGCCTTTTGCAGCAGGGAGGCTGCTCTGCTTTGTCTTTTTTTTTTTTTTTTTTTTTTTTTTTTTTTTAAGCTTCTCTAAGAATCTTTGTTGTCCTCTATAGAAGGAGGAGAAGAAAGAGGAGCTTTGTATCAGGAATAGAGAGAAGAGGTTCCTGCAGCCGAGCAGGATGGTGGGTAGGCAATCCCAGCCTTTCAGCTAGCCAGCCCCTGGCTTGCTGCTTCCTAGCCTTTTGAGGGCAGACTGCAGCAGTGTTAGCACAGGGACCATTTGTGTATGCAAATACCTTTCAAGCTAGTAATAATTTCTGGATAAGTAACCACTGGAGTCAGTAGTAACTTATTCTTTCCTTCTGAGAAGGATGTATAATCTTTTGTTACCAGTATTATGTGGTTGGAGCATGGAAATTCAGCTTTTGACAAGCATGGCAGTGCTTGTAATTACTGCTTGTGTAAGTATTTGTACATGCATTTGTTTTGCGTTATTATTACATAGGCTTTTTTCAACAGCTTTCAGTGAATTACTGAGTTTTGGCAGCTATAATCACATTTACTTGGCATATCTGTCTTTTAAAAAAATAAATCCTGCTGTGTCCCTCAGAGTGTTTAATGTTATCTCCCTTTCAGTGCTGTTATTTTATCTGCTTTTTAAAGATGTTGTTGGGGTGTGAACTTAATTCTCGAAATGTAGAGAGCGATAGCAAGAGGGTTGCTTATTTTTTCTCTGAACACTGGATAGAGGAGCAATAATGAAATTATGTTTGTGCCCTCCTCCTAAACTGTTTGCAGGTATTAATCTATACCATATTGCTCTTTAATCCATCTGCTGGCAAACTGGGAGATTGTCTGGCAGGGATGGAGTCAGTTCCTTGGGCTTCTTCCCTTCCATTGCCCTGTTCTGCCAGTTCCTCTCCTTCCCTCTCAAACCAAAAGGGGGCCCTTCCAGAGTGTTTCTAGAGAGATGAGGATAAGTGTAATCCTAAAACGAGTAATTTCATTTCCTCACAATGTCAAAATTCATACTAAATAAACTGTCTGTGCCTTTAGAATGATTTTAATAATAACACATGACCTGATCAAGACCATCAAGAATTAGGACCTCTGCAGAAAGGTGCAGAAAGGTGCAAGGTATTTTCAACTGGCAGATTGCTAGGAGCAGTCCTGGCAGAAGTCACCCAGTGCCTGTCCAGGCTAGGGGAGAGCTTCCTGACCTCTTTGTTGCTGCTCTATATCCATGCTTTGGGATCAGGAGCCCCCTGCCTCTCCCAGGGCACTGCCTGAACTGCAAAGCACAGAAAAGTTAAAAGCTTCCCTTCCCCCTCAGCCTTGGTGATGGGCAGCAGTGAGAAGCTGAGCAACTGTCTGCCTGTCAGAGGGTGCAGTGCCCAGGCAGCTGGGCACAGAGGGCTGATTCACAGCCCTGCCAGCCCCCACTCCCTGTGCTCAAATCCCTGGTGCCAGCAGGGAGGAAGGACAGTGTATTTCTGTGAGGCAGGAAGGGCTGGCTCTGGCTCCTTCCAATTCTTCATTGCTGCACCACATAAAACTTGTCAGCACGCTAACAGAATGAGGCAGTCTAGCCCCATGGCAGAAAAATGGGGAAAGATCCACATTTAAATCACTTACAGGCCCATCTTGCAGCTTTTCTTGAGATTTCCCTGAATCTCTTTCTCCCAAAACTCTCTTGTCTCTGGCCAAAACAATTTCCTCCTGTCCTACCCCCAGTGTGGGGGGAGAATGGGTGATGGGGACAAACATGAGGAATGCCAGTCCAGAACTGCAAAGTGGGAAGGAGCTCACAGAAGTCTCTTGGGCTGTGATGCTAAGAGAGGAATTGGAACCAAAAATGCTGTGTTACTGAGAATGAAACATTTTCAGGTGCAAATAACTGCAGTGATACCATCTTTCTTTGACTTGCAGGTTTTACAGAGTAGCTCTGCCTCACTGTTATCTTCTGCTGTCTCCAGCTGTTTGTTCTTTTGTCTGTGGATTCCTGGTCCTGCAAAGGCTCCGGTACATCTCTGGTGTCAGGTTCTGCCAGCAGTTTGTGCCCACAGTGTGTCAGGGCTGTCAGGGCTGTAGGCTTGTCCTGCACCTTCATTAGGTGTGCAGCTGACTCATGTTTCTGGGTGCAATTGTAGCTTTTGCAGGGAGAAAATTGTCTTTGCAGTACATTCTTTTATGTTATCTGGCAGCTTATTCAAATTATTTAGAAAGGGATGCACTTGCGTGTTCTTTGTACACAGGTTGAGGGATATTTCTTTGTGAGACAAAGTATGACCTTGCTATTAGGCAGCTGATTGTCTGGTTTTCTTAAGCAGTTGTGTAGTTGTCCACATGAAGTAAGTATATAGGGGTGTACCAAACACTCAAGTTTTAAATATTATTGTATCATTAAATGAGAATCTATTTCCAAGGACGTTCTTTGTAATGAGAAATTGAGCCAGGCTTTGGTGCAGGAAAGCACCAGGAGTAGCAGGAGGTCCTTAGTATCATCATGCTGACTCTTCTGATGCACGTAATCCTTCCCTCTTTGAATTTTCCTCAGTTGCCAACTGACTTGGCTCCAGGATGGTGAGCTGAGGCCACAAATGCAAATCTGAATACTCAGCTTAGGATGATGTCCTGCAGCTTTAGCATGGGCAATTTTTCATTTTCTGTATCCACCTGTGCTACAGGGAATAGAAACACTTTCTGGTGACTGTTTCCCAGGGAGAGCCATTGGATGGCTCCTAAACTATAAAGGGGAGTTGGTAGGAGTGCTGCTGGAGACCTTTGAAAAGGAATAAAGTCAGAGAAGGTGAAGATCCCACCCACAAGGGCCTGGTACAGAGTTCAGCCCACCTCTCACCTGCTTTCCCTAATCCAGCTGCTGTCAAATAGAAAATGCTATGCATTTCTTGCTCCTCAGTGTTTGTCATACTGCAGCAATGTGTGGAAAAATCCATCAAGGGCTGTTTGTATTCCTCATCTGTCTTGTCCTTGGCTTAAATCTGTGTCTTACTGCTGCTACTATCTCTTGCTGCAACTTGGTCTGTAGATGACTTGCTTTTCTTATCATTGTGCAGTGATGGGGACCTGCAGGAAGTGTTAAGCAGCAGGTTAGTTATGGCCTGTTGAAGGGAAGTTAAGGTCCCTGATGGTTAGATGAAATGCTTGTCTGATTCATTTCAATTTCTTTTTCTTTTAAGTATGAAGAAACCATTTACTTAAAATATCTTGCAGTTTGGAGACTTAATTCTGGCTGGTTTTGGAAAGCTGTGGTTCCTACCAATGTGATGGGATCCTCTCAGCTTCATGGATCTAACAGTTGCTGAGACACTTGACAGATTTTTCTTCTTGCACTTAGGAGGACTGGAGTCCCATAAGCAAATCAATCTCATTCAGGCTCTCTCTTCTGGGAAAGGTTTATCAATTCAAGCAAACCAGCTCATACAAAATCCTCAAATAAAATAAAGCAAAGCTCTTCCCCTGCCCAGCCAAAGCCACCAGCATCTTTGTCACTCTCAAACTCTCCTATTTGCCCCTTAGATTGGTTTCATTGTGTTTATGGAGAAACTGCCAGGTCGTGTCAGGTGAAATATTCTTTGACAGGGAATTACTTGGAAAGATTTCACATTTTGGCATGGGAAAGAACACCTGCCGTCTTAAAAAGAAATGGGGAGATGATAAAATAAGTAGTATTATTATAGCTGAATTCTTTATATTTGACCTGCTAAGCCTTGCCTTCTGCTTTATAGCTGAGCACAAACCATTCCTACTGACTTTGTGTAATGGACGTGCAAAAATGGTTCCACTTTAAATCGTCCTACTGTTTTAAGTACAATATAGACTCATGCTGTTCTGTGTAGATATACACATCTTATAATATCACTGTGGATGAGGGGTTTTTTTCACTCTGGCCATTATTGTCAGGGTTTTTTGACAAATATAATTTAAAAAGCATTTCCAAGTTTTGTTCTTCTCAAACAAAACTTTATTTTGGTTTGGTTTGGTTTTTTTGACAGTTGGTAAACATCAGAGAAGATCCAGGAAAGAGACAGATGATGACTTAGTGGGTACACAGTTTGAATGACAAACCAAGATCAACAGATCATTATTTTTCACAGCAAGCAGAGAAGAGCTGAGAGAAATGGCTGATTTTAGTGCCAACCTGTGCTGATAGTAGCTCTTGCATTCCCGAATGCTGCACAACAGGAGAAGCTCTCTCTTGCACTGCTTTGAGGGTTTGCTCTGTTTGATTGAAATTACCTTTTTTACATTCAGGACACTACCAGTTTGTTCAAAGTGCTGCCATTACATAAAGGAGGCTGGTAACCTCATCTGCTGTAATTCAAACCAGATATAATAAGTTGTTACATGTTGTCAAATACTTACTTTAATGTTCTGCATAGCTACCACTTTTGGGCTTTATTCCCAGCTTCACTGAGTTGATGCTTAGAGCAGGTCAATTAAGCATAGGCAATATGGTCTTTTGCTCCCTCTTGACATCCTTTATTGTTGAACTTGCTTGACTCCAGACTAGATCTTGATGCAGGTGTTCTGCTGCAGTTGCACATCATCTGATTTCTTCCAAATCCCACTCTGTCCTCAGCTCCTTAAGGAAAAAAAATGGTACAGAGCAGAGAAACTCAGTGCTTGTGAAGAGCAGCTTTGGGCACGTTTCTCACCAGTGCAGTGGTTCAAGGGTGTATCAGATGTTTACTCTTTGATTACAGATGTGGCTACAATCGTAGTGTAGTTCAAAGTTCTTTGAAGTTCTTAAATGTATTCAATTAGCAGCATGGGGAAATGGTAGATAATATTTATATTTCTGTGTTCACCTTCCAAGGATAGAGTGCTAATTGGCTAGAGGGGAATACTGATTTCTGAAAATGCAGTTCACTAGCTTTCACATTCATCATATGTTCATCATCATCAAATATGTTCTCATGAGAGTTATTCACATCTCTCAGTCTGATTTTCTCTCTGCCTGTACAGCTGATAAAATGCACGTGTTGTCACTGTCTTGGTTTTAAAACCAATTTTTGACTCAATTCTTCCAGAGAGGAACTGAAGAATTTGATTCTCTGTTGTGCTGTGGCTGAGCAGCTGGTAAGGTGAAAGCTCTCTGAAAGCTCAGTCACAACTTGCCAGTAACTCACAGCTCAGGGCTTGCTTCTGCCTGTAAATATTTGTGCTTCAGGAACTGCTCTATTGCTCTCTTGGATAGCAAATGGTGTGCCTGTAAAGTTTCTTACCCTGTAAGGGTTGTTTTACCTGACTGGACTTGTGTTCTGCTCATAAATACTCCAGATTTGGGACTTTCTAATAAAGACAGACTGTACCATGGGACTTCATAAACTCAGGATGCTTTTCTGGAACGCCTGCGCTTCTACACAGCTACAGCTGATCTGCCCAGCACCCTCCCTGTCCTTGGGAAGTTTCTTTGTAAAAAGTGTGACCACATAACAAAACATTAACACTGTCTGTGTTCCTGGAGCCAAGCGGGACTGTGCAGCCCCCTGGCAGTGCACAGCCATCCATTCTCAGGTGCTGTGAGCAGAGCAGTTGTACTGCCCAGACAGTAATTGTTGAAGTAATTTGCTTACGGTAAGCAAAAGGATTGAGATTGATGTGTTAGTTAAGAGAAAACGTGCAGAGTTCTGGCCTTCAAACACAAGTGAGAAATTGTATTGGCAGGTGAGGAACCCTAGATTGCCATGCTGGTCCACAAGATGATAATTTGATCAGCTCAATGGCAAAGCAGATCTCTGAATGTTAGTGTGAAGGCTGTCTCTGGCACAGTGCTCCTGCCACCTGTGGAGCAGGGCATCTCATGGAGTGGATCTGTGCTGGTGGAGGCTGCAGCCATGCAAATCCAATCGATGCTACAAAAGGGCACATTTTTTTCATAATTTCTTCTTGCTTGTGTTCATTGTAAGAAACGTAAGTAATTTATATATCCTTAATACTTGGAAATTTACCAGTAATTACATGATCCAGTTACGTGTGAATGTTTAGCACCAATCCCTCCATCACACACCCTCTGTGTTCTGACCTTAGCCCACTGGACCCAGAAGATATTTCTTCTAATATATGTTTTTGAGTCAGAAAAATGTTTACTGTGTTCCTGATACCATAAGTAACCAGGAGCATGCAAAAGGATGGCCAAATGATCTCAGATAATTACTGCTTCATTTGCAATAATTTTCAGAAGGGTCAGTTAATACACATGAAAATTAAGTAAAAATTAATTTCTTATTGTAGTTTTTAACATGGATTGTTGAAAATATTTTGAAGAGGCCAAAAATGTGGTACTGATACTTAAACCTTTGAACTAGGCAGGTGGGTTACATCAATATAAATCAATGGTCAGCTGGATAAATCATAAGCATCAGAAGCTTCAGAACTGGGAGGTGAAACTTCAGAGCAGCTCCTGAAGTGGGTGTGCTTACATCAAATCATCTCCAAAGTCAGAGCCGTGAGGTTACAGGCCAGCGTGCTGTGCTGGGACTCCAGCAGATGCATCTTTCTCTTTCAGAATAAAAAAAGTGACTCCTTGCTACTGCCCTTCCTCTTTGGCTGAGCTCAGCTGTCCCTGGGCTGCCTCACTTGGCATCTAAATCTGCTCTTTTCTCTGTGGTAGCAGCTCTGAGCAGAACTGCCTTTGCTGAAAGTGAGGAATAAACCACTGTGTTCTCAGTGTCCTGGATGCTGGCAATGACACAGGAAGGGTGTAAGGAAGGCTGTTGTCCTGGCACAGGTGAGAGGAGAGTAACTCTTGTCTGCTTGGACTTCTGTGGGAACCTCCACAGGGAGTTTTCATGATGGATTGATAGCCTGTGGAACCTTGACATTGGGACTGAATCCTCCTTGTGACCTTCCTACATCTCTCCCACTCCCTGCTGCTCAGCTTGCAGCATGGATGTAGCCAGCAGCATCTCCAGGGTTGGAGATGACTTCCTGGAAGAAATCACTGTCCAAAAGTTGCATTTGAGAGAGCACAGGAGATTTTTTTTAAATGGTGAATGTTTGTAAGACAATATATCTGATCAAAAGAAGTTTTGTCACACCTGAAAAACTCTATTGATGATGAATAAAACTGGTCCTGGCCTCTGGAAGAATTTTTGTTAAATATTGTATGTTTCAAGATCAGAGAGGAGTCCTAATGCAAAATGAAGAGATGACTTCAAAATGGTGCTGTAGGGAGATGTTTTATAGTCTCTTGATTGCAGTGCTGATCTGAATAGAAACACCCAAATCTATTTCAAGGTGCCAGCTGGAAACAAAGCTAACAGAGTTTCCAGAGATGCCAATCATACTCAGTGAAAATTTATTTCCCTCTGTCATAAAACTGTACCACCCACTGAAATGAAAACCTTTTTTTTTTTTTTTTTTTTTCCCCTTTGGTTTGCTGGTATGTCAGGTAGAAGCACACATTTAGATGAATTTCAAGCAATCTTTGTCTCTTTCAGTATTCAGTTTGAATTTCTTTAGTATTAAGATGCACTGACAGTTGTGCAGTAAATCCTGGTTATAAATATGCATGCTAAAGACCCTCAGCATGCACAGCTAGTGTTGGTACTTGCGTTGCATATTTGTTTTCTCTTTCTTTAACCTGCTCAGATTCAAATGTAACTCTGTTCTTCTTGCTGTTTAACTTGATTCCAAACAGTTTGAACAGCATAGCCACAGGCAGCTGCTGTAATGTGGGGTTGAAACCGTGGCTTGAATTTGTTAGAGGGAAACCCAGCTCCCTGCCTGGCCTTTAAAGGTAAAACCTAGAGCAAACTTTTTAGAAGTTTGCAGTAATCTCAGGTTAAGTAAAAGATGAGTAATGCTAAAGCAGATTAGCAGCCCTGAGAAATGGCTCACCTCTAGCAGGATGATGTCCTGGTGTTGGTGTTCCTCAGCCACATGTGGGCCCCTAGAAGTGACACTGATGTGGGAAATGTAGATTGAGCCCTGAGTGCTGTCTGCCCAGGTGTTGCTGGGCAGGTGAGGATCATTGTTAAAGGCTTACCTGAGAACAGCAGCTAAGAAAAGTTTTTTTAAGAACTAGCACCTCCTGCCCTTGTGTAGGAATGATGGAAATAGTTCTGATGGGAATGCCACCATGTAAAAGTAAGAAATTCTTTACTTTTGGTCCTACCAAGTTGTATACCTTCTACTTCAATATTTTCCTTTAGTACATTTGCCCTGGGGATTGGCACTGTAAACTGCATTTTCCTCTTTTCCCAGCAAAATAGTTATTTCCCTCACATAGCTTGAAGGAAAGAAAGTTTTTCTTTCTCTTCTATTAAAGCTTCTCTTAAAGTGTTCTGAATGTATTTGTTCCTTAGCATGTTCTCCTCCCAGGACAAGACCTATGAGTGGCAGGGACCAGCCAGTTTATGAATTCCATTTTCCCATAGCCAGTGAGGGAAGAAAGTAACAAAAAGAAATAATTCCTGAAGTTTTCCCCATCTTGTGCTGTGATGGGAGGTCTATCTTGCTGTAAAGGAGGTGGTCATCAATATTTTCAGTACCTGAGTACAAACAATAGCAAGCACTGTTTTTCTACTGATTAATTTCCTCATGTAGTGTTTATTTTTTTTAAAGTCCTTTTTCCAGACAGATTCAAATGATAAACACAGTAACTGTGCTTGTGCACAGGTCAATTGGATGTCCAATGAGATGGCAATGAAATAACAAAAGTGCTTTAAAAAGAGTAGAGTGCAGTTCCCAGTAAGACAGAGCACAGTGAGGAGGAGAAATCAGTTGGGGAACATCTAGAAAACCTGAACATGCAATTGGAAGCAGTAATGATCTTAAAGAATTGCTTATCAGCTTGGTGAGTTCTGGTGGTTTGTTCAGACAAGTTGTATATTGGAGAGGGAAACTAGGACATTAAGGACAAGTAAATTGGCAGTTCCTCTACTGTCAGAAAAATAATGGGACAGGTGCCCAAGCCTGGCTCTGAAGTGCTTGAATAGAGCCCCTCCAGGCCCTGTCTTAGCTCATAAATGCCTCAGAGGGGTTCTCTGCTTGGTGTCGGGCAAGGGAAAAGCAGGTGGGATTTTTAAAGGCTTATGTAGAAGACTCCTACTTTGTCATTTCTGATGGCCCTTTCTGGCTTGGAAATTTTTTGTTCCAAATCAGTAATTGACAGGAAATAAATCTGCTGCCAGCAGCCAGATGCTGAATAGCTCCAAGTCAGCATGACTCCATCCAGTCCAAGGACTGCAGCAGTTTTTCTGCTCTTTTGGATGCAGGACAGTAATGACAAGTTGCTTTGGTCCTCTGTGGTATTTCAAGGGTTAATCCATTTAGCAGTACTACAGTGTGTAATGTTTGCTGACATTTGATTGGAACAAGGCGATGAAATAAAAAACAAAACAAAGAGAAGATTTCCTAAATCAGAATGTGTCTCAGTTTTGGAGAACTTAATTTCTATATTAGAAATTGCACGGTTGACCCTGGAGCCAAGTTAAGCTCTGCTTCGTATTGATATTAGAATAAATCAGTTTCTAATTATGTGGATTTTAAGTCCAACACTTTTCAGATTAAGGGGTTTGTTTGTTTTGGGTGTGTGGGGGTGTTTTATTTTTTCCTTTTTTTTTTTTTTTTATTTCCAAAGAATAAGGAATTATGGGGAAATCTTTCACCAGGGTTTTTTCACATTGTCTTCTGCTTCCCTAATGTTCCTTTAAATGCATTTTCTATGCATTTGTAAATAAACTCATTTTCTTCTGCAAGAAGTTCCTATTACTGCTCAGATGTCTCAATATAAATTTTGATACTTGCTGCACTCAAGACAAAAAGCATCACAAATATTTTTTCCTCTCAACAATTACCAAAGGTTACTTAAAGAGCAAAGGCATTATTTAATTGTATGGTTTAGAATCAGTCAAGAGAAAGTGCACTTGTCGCTTTTGGAACCATCTGATTCTGCCTCTGCCTCCAGCCAAGGAAAAAAGGATTTTGTTTTCTTGGCAGAAGGATACTCTCTTCAGCTGTCACCACTTTATTGTTGACATTGTACCTTTGTATTGCGCGTAGTTCAAGGATCATAAACTTTGTCAGGTTGATTACTCCCCAATTAATCTCAAATGGATTTCACTGTCTAATCCAGTCACTTGTGTTCCTGTCCTGCACTGCTCTGTGCCTCTTGTAAGGCTTCCAGCACCCTCGGTGCTGGCAACGGGAGCTGTTGGTAGGAGGGTGCAGATGTGGCATTTCTAAATGTCAAAAATGACATGGGGTTGTTTCAGCCTGGGCTGCCTTTGTCTCTGGAGCTCTCCCAGTAACCAGCTGAGGTGGAGCTCGTTTCAGCTGTTATATGTTGCTCACACACACGTTACAGGGCAATAATATTCTGTGTTATCGGTCTCTAATTTGTGTTTTTACCAAAAACAGGGGGAAAAAAAGAAGAGGAAACCTCTCACCCTAGTTACAGGCTCGTGAAATGATGAAGCAAGCCAAGTTGCATTTGTGGAAAGTAATAGCTATCCAGGTGGCAGCTGTAGAACTGCTAATATTTATTATTGTAAAGGATGGGAATATTTTCAGCATGACTGCAGGACTCATAGGTGAACAAGTGGTGTCAGAGTTCAGCAGCAATTGGCCTCATTTGCAGGGTTTTGTGGTTGCTAGTACTTGATGCAAGCTGCTCTGAGAAGTTCACTGCAACTGGAAATCAAGGAGTACTGCCCTTTCTGCCTTTCAAAAATGAAAAATATATTAACTTGTGTTTCCATCTTCAGTGAAGTTCTTGCTAGAGCAAACCTGCAGCTAAGCCATTGCTCAATTTTCCATCAATTAGTATACTTTATTACATTGTAATTTTTTCCTTGTCTCTCAGAAGCCTTAGAGCTGAATTATCTTTTACAATCTGTACATCATGATATTTTTTTCTTCACATGCTGTAAGAAATTAATAAGGAAAAAAACCCCAAAAGCTTAATACATGTAAACTCCTTTCCTCCCTAGATGTGTGTGCAGTGGCTCATGGGCTGCCGTGCCTGCCCAGTGCTGCTCTGTGCCACTTCCAATGAGTCCCTTGTGCTGGATACTTGGCTAAATCCAGCTGTGCCCTGCAGGTATCTGAGGGGAGATGGGAATAGTATAAAATTGTGATTTTCCTGAGCAAAACTCCTCTCTGTCTTAAATCAGAGTTTTCGTGTAGCTGGTTGTCTGCCAGTCTGGTGCCCCCAAAAATACCGTGGCTCGAGTTATTCCATCATGGAGTTTGGGGCTTGGGACTCAGGCTGGCAGCAGAGCCTGAGCATGCTCTGGGAGGGCTTGTGAGCCATGAGATCCCAGTTTTGTGAAGAATTTAAAAGACGCTCATCTGTTTGTCTGGAAAGCCCTCATCCTGGGTTCAGACTTGCTTGTCTCCATGCTACAGTAATGTTTAGGTGGCCTGATGAATCATTCATGCACTTTCTTATGTAGGGTCTTGATTTTCTTATCAATACAAATTTGTACTGCCAATTGATACTGCTTAGCTTAGCAGTAGTGATGAGGGAAGAGTCTAAAGTACATCCAGGAATTACAAAATCACATTTTGAGACCACAATTGTCATAAAAATATACCCAGAATTAGGTTTACAAAAAAAAGGAGAAAGCTGAGATAGCAATATAGTATATAGCAACACATGGTTTCAGATAGAATTCCTGGAGTTGTATTAAGCCAGCGTGTCACTGCTGTGAGCAGCTATGTTTCAACAACACATTTATTTTTGGTGCTGAAGACATCAGGTCCTTAGTTAAAAAATAAAGCAAAAAAGCTGTATGAGTTTTCCCTCCAAATGCCTCATGCTACATGTGCTCCTTTCCCAGCTGTTCAAAAATTGATTTAATATTTGGTGAAAGCTCAAGGGCACTGCTCAGTTTAGCTGGCAGGAGGTGGTTCAGCTCAGTAGGTGGGTGTGAAGCCCTCCCGGTGCACCATCAGCCCTTCAGCTGGGTGTGAAGAACTGCACTGGAGGCAGTGGGGAGGTAAATGGGCTTTGGGAGGCAGGGAGCCTCGTGAGAAATCAGCCTGCTTAGTGTGTCTGTTCCTGCGTGTCAGACTAAAAGAATAAGAGAAAGTGGCAGAAAAATAATTGCATTCTCTTTACTAATGAAAGAGCACTTCAAGTTGCCGATAGTTTTACTGCCTTAATTACTTGGCAATGGCAGCACTCAGGGCCCCTGATTCGAGTTCTGTAATAGCAGCTACATGGACTTATTAGTTCCTAGATGAGCCAGGCAATTTTTTTATGCAATTACCTTTCAGATATATTTAAATACATAAGGAAAAGTAGAGGAAAAAAGAGGGAGGTGGAATAATTAGTGAGCAGGATGGGTGTGCTGGGGGGAAGGACCCAGAGAAGGCCACATCTGGGCTTTTGGTTCCTGCTTGTTCCTCTTGTGGGTTCAGTCCCACAATGGCTTCAGCACCTTGAGGTCTTCTGAGAAATATATCAATTTGTTTAGCATTACATTTTACGTAGAAATAAAATCCTGCTTGAATTACTGGAAGAAAATGAAATAAACCAGCTGAGGGTGCCAAGATGGTGTTTCTCAGTGATGCTGGGTACCTGTGTCTGTCCTGCACACCAGCTGGGATGAGCTGTGCCAGGGTAAAGCCTAATTCCTTTTTATTATCATAAGACTGTGGGCTGTGTAGTGTGTCTTACCAGGCTATACCTGTCAGGCTTGTAATTACAGATTCACTCTGCAATTGTTTTCCGTAAAGTGGGAAGCTTTTTATTCAGCTGCATTTTGTTAAACTGTGTATAGATCCCAGATACAACCATGGTCTGGGCATTTGTCATCTGTTTCTTATTTCTTTCTGTGAGTATAAAGGCCTATTTGAGAGCTCCGTGGTGTTGGATGGTCTCATGCCAATAGTGAAACACTGGGTTCAGAATGAAAGGCAGCCATTCCAAAACCTTTTTTATTTTTAGATCCTCCTTTTCTTAGTCTTGGATGCTGTTTCCCTCTGCCCTCCTTCAGCATGATTGCTTGCCAAGGCAACTTAAAACTGACATCCAACCACAGCTTGAAATGTGCCTTGAAATCTGTTTTAATTAGATATGAGCCATAATAATTTAATTACAGATCCACCCACTAAATTGTCTGTTTTGAATTGTAGCAGCCACATTGTGTACAGAAACAAAAATGTTTGGAGTAGACATCACAATCATTTCTATCAAGGGCATTCCATCTCAGAATTAAGTACCAGAGTACTGTCGTTGTTTAACCTCTAGCTTGCTAATTAACCACATTA
This sequence comes from Phaethornis superciliosus, assembly GCA_023637945.1. Taxonomy (NCBI): domain Eukaryota; kingdom Metazoa; phylum Chordata; class Aves; order Apodiformes; family Trochilidae; genus Phaethornis; species Phaethornis superciliosus. Next base: position 1,621,257 of record JAJQWJ010000013.1, read on the forward strand.
ATTGTAAAATCTGCCACATTTATCTAGATGTAAGTCAGCTCTGGTGTAACTGACTCCTCCCGGGGGATGAGATGCCTGGTGCCTCTTGCACTGAGGAAGCACCTGAGTGCAGGAGCCTGCCTGCCCTGCTGGGAAGCAGTGGGTGACTGGAGCCTGAGAAATGCCTTCTTACTTTGTGGACAGACCTTTCAGAGAATCATTTCCCATATATTTGATTGAAATATGTATCACACATAGAAAATGGACTTCCATCCTTCCGTAGAGGCTGTTGTCCAAGGGAAGTCGCTGCTGGGGAGTGGTGTCTGGGTTGCTTTTCAGTCCTCTGGTAATGAGCAGCACCATTGTGATTGACGACTGAACATTTTAATAATTAATTTCGCCATCACTTGTTGCAGGATTGGACCAAACTGCTCCTATCAGCTGCCTCTGAAGGAGAAAGCTGAGGGAGAATACTTGTCAGGTGCTTCTCTGTTTCCTTGGCTACAAGGTAATTTAAATGCCATTTATTTTATTGGCATTAACAAAAATCATCTAGGATGCACATCTTTGCATGATACACAGTGATTTCATTTGAATCATAGGCTCTATTAAAACATTAGCTGTAGGGGTGATGTTTTGGGTACCAATCTAATCACTTCTCCAATAGGGAGGAAATGGTTTAGGAAGACAGAAATAGAGATAATGTATATTTCTTTCTATTAAATAACCTCAAATGGCATATTTTATTGTTTCAATCTTTCCTTCCATGACACTAGTATGGTGCCAAGCATTTTTTCCCAAAAACTCAAGTGTGTGTTCCTTAGCAAACACCTGTAACTAGGTCAGAATTTTATAAAAGGCTTTCTGTTTGCATAGAGTAACATTAATTTTGCATTCTTCTATCAAACAAAACACAAAGAAGGAACAAATAATTTATTCATGCAAAACCAACCCACATGAATCATTTATTTACCTCTTCTGGTAATTTCACAAGCTCACTTTTTATGCATCAAGCCACAAATTAATCAAAACTTTCTAGAGGTTGATTTTGTCTAGAAGAAAGTAATAATGACATAAGTATCTTCCCCTGTATGGAAAAATCATGTGAACTTGGGCAAAAAGTCCACACAAGGTTGTTTTTTTTAATTAACTATCAGGAAGAGCAGCCAGAAAGAAACAGTTTTCACTGTCTTCAGCCTTCAGAAAGTATTATTAACAAAGGATTGAACACAAAATTCTTTTGTCAAGTTAATCCATGAACTCAGAGCAATTCCCTTGAGTTTGTTAGAGTTTTTATCAGTGTATGTAAAACTAAACCTGATGGAAGGGCTTTAATCTGCCAATGCATGTAGAAGTCAATGAGAAATGTCCTGGCTGGCTTAACTGTGGGCCATTTCCAGCATCAAAATTTACTGGAACAAATTCTTCCCCCCCTGAGCACAGTGACAAGTGACCCATTGAATTCTGTGCGTGCAGTGTTTGGTACCATTTAGTACGGGTCAGCCTGGTTCTGAATTAGATGGTGTTTACTGGAGCACCTTTGGAGTTCAGGGCTGCTGCTTGTATTTTCTTATTGACACTGATGTTTTGGTCAGAGCTGACAAGGGCACTGGCAGAGTAGTAAACAAGTGTTGCTCAACACTGAGCGGTCTGATAACCTACATACTCCCTGGCTGCACTGATTCTAATATTTAAGTAAGTACTAGATTTTGACAATTTTTTTAACAGAATTTAACATAGTGCCTGATGTCGTGTTGATCTGTGAAATGTTTAAAAAACTGTAGCATTAAACAAAGAAGTGCTGAGGGAGTGTGGTCTGTCATTCCAACACAGGCTTAAAGAGGAGAGTATTCTTTGGAAATATCTTTGGTACATTGGCAGTTTGTTAGAATCTACTAAACCCATTTTTGGGTTTAAGCATTTAAAAATGCTTAAGGGTGTCAGAGAAGCAAATTCTAAAGCATGATGCCTGACACCTGCTGAGCTGCACCTTCTCCTTTCCTTCTTTGGTACCATGTGGCTGGATGGGCAGTTCAATGATGTTGATGTGTCAGGCAGAAACATCACTTTTCCTAACTCATTAAAGGTTGTTTTGCATGCCAATAATTAGCAATAACGTGTTAGCTGAAGTCATCACAATGCTGCCCTTAGGGGTGAGCAGGGAATGTGCTGCAGAGGTTCTGGAGCACGGGGCCAGCCTGGCCTTGTCTCTGCAGCAATCCCTGCCTGCAAGGCTATGTTTGAATACATGCCATGATGAGAAGTCAGTCATTAATGGGGGACTTTCTGGAGATTTGGTCTTATGGCTTGTATTTTAAAGTATTTGCTATGAATTAAAGAATGCAAATAAGTGATGAATGAGCTGACATTAGAATTCAGAGAAATTGGGTTCAATTCGAAGCCTTTCTGCATGAGTAGGACAGTTCATGTGACCTAAGGATCATATCTCCATTTCTGAAAGCAACTTGGGCGCTTCTCAGTCTAATTTTCTCTCTTCTGAGCATAAAATCAGCTGCTTTTCTAGTGAGGAAAAACTGAACTGGTGAGAGCCTCCATGCCTGCCAACAGCAAATTCCAAACCTGTCTGGACACAGTGCTGAGCAGCCCTCTGCAGCTGACCCTGCCTTGGGTAGGAGGGTTGGACTAGATCATCTCCAGAGCTCATTCTCCCTTCCTAAGGGATTCAAGGATGCTCTCAAATAATAAAGTGCAGGTGCCCAGTGACATGACAGAAGGATGCTAGGATGTGTGGTAATTGAGAAATACTCAAGGCTGTAATTTTTTTCCTGTGCTAAAAGCTTCAAAATTGCAGGAAGATTATCTTAACAAAGATGAAAAGTATTTATTGTGCTGCCATTTTTTGCTACTATAGTCAAGGGCCTGTCAGGATCTCTTTTACAACAATCATGGTTACAAAGGCTAATTTAACCTTACGTGACAGATACTTGCTTGGAATTAAAATCTGGTAAAGCAGTGCAAAGCTTTTTTGTGTTGTTTTGTATTCTGTTTATTTTTAAAATTTTATTCTAGTGAATGGGTAATCTTTTGAGCCTTTCATTGGCATTTTTGTATGAGCTTAGTTCAAACCACTTAAGCAAAATACAACTCATAATGGTAGAAATTACAGACGTTAGTGTTTGATGGGTGCTTCATAACTCTTCAAACGGCCTGTGTTTATGTCACTGCTGTAATTGCATCCTTTGTCAGTGCTCTAGCAGAAAAGCCACATGCTCAGGGTGTGTGGTGATGAAATACATCCCTGGTGCTGTGTAACTGCACTGTGATGCAGAGTTGCCTCCTCCAGTCTCTCGGTGTAAATGTCTCAATATTTAGGAGATGTTTGGGTTGTAATCCAATTCCCTCCTGATATGACAGTTTCAAGTTCTATTAAACATAAACGTTTTCTCAAAAAAAGACCTGGGATCTTTGGAGAGCAGCTTCTCTTTACTTGTGTTGGAGCAGCATGGTCCCAGTCAGCAGGTCCAGGAGAGCCTGGGCCCTGGTGGGCTGGGTGCTGCCAGGCCCACTCAGGACATTGTCCTCTCGGAAGGGCTTTGCTTCTGGCAGGTATGGGAGAGGAGGGAAGCTGAGGGGGCTTCAGCATTCTCCACTAGGTTAATGGCAAAGCCTTTTCCTGGCTCTGGTATCCTGACTAGTAGACCCTTGGATGTGGGATATGCAAACAGTCTGATATCTATGATGGTTACTTTGATTGGTAACAAAAGCACTTTAAAGTTTATTGGTTCTTCTCAAGACCTAGTTTCAAGGGTGATTAAACATCTCATTATAGTGGGTAACGTTAATTGCATTTTTAATTATATTTGTACACTGACATTTGCTCTGGCTAAAAATAGCCTGAAAGGAGGAACTAGAGATGGATATGCACAAGCTTGTGAATAATAGGTAAGGGAAGAGTGTGGAGACACCTGTCTCAGAAACAAAGCTCTCTATAGAGATGGGCCTTTCTCTGAAGTTCAAAGTGTTGGTGGTTCAAAAAAAAAAAGTAAATAAACTGATGCACACCACATTATGGTTACTTAGGTTTTATGGTTAACATCTTGTTTGGGTAGAGGAGCTGAAAAACAGTAAATATTCCATATTTAAATCTATAGATATGCTTTAAACCGACATCAGCATGCTCTGGAGAGGTGTTGTTTGTGTTACTGAAACTTTAAAGCTTTAGGTTTTACAAACATGACTAAAATCTTGCAGCTGGAACAATGATTTCTGTTCCCATCTATATAGTTCTGGAGAAATTAAAAAAAAAAAAAAAAAAAGATGAATTACTAATGCTTGGTAGACTTGAATTTCAAAGGAAAAATATTTGAAATCTATTTAAAAGACACAAGGACAACATGAAACAGAAAAAAAATGCAAATTTGAAAATAATTTATTTGCTTTCTGAATAATTAAAAAGTCAGTGTGAAGTACAGGATAATGCATGTCAGTCCTCAGCTTGTTGGCTCTGCTAATTTATTCACAGGATTACAGTTGGAAGTTAATGTTCTCCTAACAATGTGCCAATTAAATACTCTTGCATTTTATTAGTAATTTATCACTGTCAGCTTCCCTTGAAGATCAACATTACAGTGCATTTCCCACACAGGTAATCCCCTGGGGTTCCCAAGTGAGCAGTGGTGCTTTGCTCCCAGGGATGCACGCTGGGAGTAGTTTCCAAAAGGTGAACACTGATAATTCCCCAGGGAAATTGTGTACAGCCCACAACATCACCACATAACCCAGCCTGGTCAGTTCCAAATGTTTCAATTCCATGCCTGTGCAGGCCCTTGTGCTTGTCCTGTCCCTGAATGTTAACACAGTTGCTGGAGGCTTTTGATCCATTATCCCCTGTGTTTTTGCTGATGAGTTTTGGTGACTCTGTCCTTGCTTTTGGAGATCTTTCCCCATCTTTTAATGTATTGAGATACAGCATATTTTCAGATGGAACAGATTTTTCTTCTAGTATGTGTTGCCCATCAGCATTAAGTTCTGCTTGTGTCTAGGGCCAAATGAAAGCCTCTGATGGGTGGAAAGTTTTTTTCTCTGAAGTCACCAACAGTGAATTGGAAAATGAGAGCTGAAGCAGCTTTGTTGGCAGCCTGTGGAGGTGACCATAACCTGGTTTTGATGACAGCTCTTCTGCCTTGACTTGAATCATTATTCATCAATTGGCAGAAATATTTCTGAAGATGTTCCCATTAGATTAAGAATGTGGCTTGAAGTTGTATTGACAAACTTGTTCTCAAGCCCTGACAAAAGAAAGCAGCACAATTTCTGACTCCTGTCGTCACCAGTGACCTTTGGTTGTTGCAGCAGCAGCGCAAGAGGAACACGTGGTTTGTCTTTGGAAGAGTTCAACCTTTTGCACATACCAGGCACTCAGTTTAATAGCTTTATTTCAGCAGCATCTTGAAAGCATAATGAAAAATTCCTTCTTTTGTGTTGCTGTTTGGTTTCTTTGAAGTTTGTGTTTTGAAGCTGTGTTAATATAACAGACTTCTCACTGGCTAAACCTCAAGACAGGTTGTTCTTTCGCTGGGAAACGCTGCACTGCTTTGGGTTAGCCCTGAGGGATCCTAGCAGCTAACATCCCTCTTTTCCTAAATGATGGAGGGAAAAGTACTTTCATAAGAACATGGGAATAATCTTAATTGACACAAATCAGTTGAGGTACTGCCAGCAGAATATTGCTTCTAATCTGCTTTTTCTGTTTCGTTTAGGGATTTCTATTTCCTTTTAAGGATTAATGCAAATCACACATAATTACAGATTTTGTAGGTGGAGGCCAGTCCTTTGCATACATTAAGCAGTGTCAGATTTACTCTTTCACATAATCCTTAGACTCTCATCTGTGAAACTGTGTGAAGCAGTCTTAGGGAACACGTTCAAAATGAATTTCAGAGTTCTTGCTTGACCAGTTTCTAAACCACAGTGTGTTTCAGTTGTATCTGTGAGCATGATTCTCGATGGTTGCTCTCACTAATCTTCTTAAATAACCCAATGCCTACTGTGATTGTGGTAAAGAAAACCAAGCAACTAGGGAAGCTGAAACACCTAAAGTAAATTTTGGTCATAGAATTCAATTACAGCAGCACTAGGAGAAAGAAGAATGCCATGATGGAAGATTTATTAACTCAGCAAATCAAGTGTTAGAAACATGAGTAATTGATCTGTTATCAAACATGTCAAAAATGACAAATTATTAAATTGTGGAGGAGTTGTTAGTTAAAGCCTAATAATTAACTTCTTAACACAATCTAAATAACAAAGCTCATCAAGGTCATGACACTGTCACTCGCTGACCCAGGCAGCTCTTGCATGTTTTATGGGGTGATGATAGATTTCTGGGGAGCTTGTACTAAAAGTGGGGTATCTGAGGTGTTCAGTGATTTACAGCCTTGGGTCCAGGGGAAACTACACCCTTCAGTGTCTCCTGGCTCTGTTCACTCTAAACACCCATTTCTACCAGCTGAGGCTGGTACAGACTTTTAAAAGGAATAATTAATTAAATACTTTATCGCCAGTTCTGAAAACTGCATTAATATTAAATAGCAATTAAAAATATTTGTACATATGCAGAGTAACATCATAAAGGCATTTACAGAGCAAAAAGACATCGTTCAAAAGAGGCTGGAGTACTTTGTGCAGTGAAGGAACACGTTGGGTTGGCTTTGTGCCAAGGCACGCAGCATCCTTTATTGCAGTAATTCAACCCAAACCCCTAAAAGCTAATAGTGTGTCTCAGGCCTCGGGATTCACGGTAGCACTACTGCTTTTTAAACATCTATTTCTAATGAGCAACCTGCTCTCTAGGAAGGAGATCCTTTCACAGTTTGTTCCTTACACCAGCTAATGAAGGGGGAAGTGCATCCCCTGCGTTCCTCAAGAAATACTCCCTGTACCTTTTATGGAAATGGAAAATCCATGTCAGTAAATATGTCTGTCTGTCTGATAGCACAGAGTTGAAGGCTTTGATCTGGCAGCTCATTTCTGGGAAGCAGCAGAACGAGGTGTAACTAAAGCACTGATTGTTTTAATTGCTCTGCAGCAGGGACGCCTCCAGCAAGAGCTGGGTACATTCTCTGTCCCTTCAGTGTGTCAGAACTCTCAGTGTGTCAGAACAGACGCTGGTTTCTTGCTGTTAGTGCAGGATAGTCTGCTTTTGTTTCAAGGGTGCAAACACAGACTTAAGGACAGCACTTACTGAGGGTTTTAAGTTATACCAAAATGCATCAGCTGTCCCTTACACCTGTGTGCATCTCCTGACCGCTCAGACTTTGGCCATCAAATTTATTGCACAATTACCTTAAAAAAACTTAATGTAGAACTGCTCTGCATTATTAACTAGAGAAAAAGTAGTGTTCAGGGGAGGGCTACTGAGGAACAGGGGAAATTATGCTCTTCTGGTACAAATTTGTTGAGCCCAAATTTTTGAAGCATGTTATTGTGAGGATAAAATATAGGATAAAAAGATAGATCTTAAGTGCTCTGTAAAACAAGTTAAGACTAATTTCTTATTCCAAATTGGAATAATGTACTTAATACTATATAAATATTTCTAACTAAACAAATTATTTTATAGAGCATTAAAAATATATAGGATATCAGCTGCCTTAAAAGTGCATTTTCATTCTCTCTACTCCTGTGCATTTTAGTCAGTTTGTCATTGACTGTGACTGGTTTATTATGGCTCTCTTATTTCTGAGCAGTCATTATAAATGCCCTTAAGTTTAAGTGAATGCATTTGTGGTGGTGGTTGTGTGATGACTGTTTTACTCTGTAAATAGACTATAAATTATGTATGGAGAAGTTCTGATTTAATCTATAGTATATATCTCATACTCATAAATATTGTACAGTACCTTGCAGCCTCTTTATGACTTGCTGGTGGAGATCTTTAAGTGCAAGGTTTTTCTTGCTGTTCTCTTGTATCAGAAATAAGTAGTTTTGATTTTTTGCAGCACTATTTTTGTCATCTTTCAGGACAGCACTTTGCAATGTGCAGAGGAAAATTGTCAAATGTGTATAATGATGCAAGGGGTGTGCCTTGTTTCACCTTTCTGTTCTGGAAGGAAGAAAAATAATGAGTTTCATACCTGCAGAGCTATTTTTTCTTTCACCCTAGGTCCTCTGAATAATACACATTTTCCCCAGGCAGCTAATTATGGGGTGAGATAAATACGGTAGCAGATTGTAACCACAACTGAAGAGCTCAGTAACTAGCTATTAAAACACTCTACATGTCTGTTGAGTGCAGAGCTACAACCTTCTGTTCACTGAAAATTAGACCTAGATGCAGTGGTATACGTGAAGCAGTATTAAAGGTAGGTTGGTGATCTGTCAGAAAAAAACCCCTAGCCAGTGTTTAGCTAGCCTCTGCATCAATTAACTTTCTCTTCAGTTAATTGAGCCAAGATAGTTGTAGAGTGTAACCTTTTAGGAAGCAATTCAGGAGAAACAAGTCATGTCCAGAATAAATTGTCATGCAACGTGCCATGCAGTCTCTGTTATGATGATGCCTCCTCTAAGTTCCAGGTTTGCTGTGGTGGTTTCATCATTGCTGAGGTGCAGTTCAGCAGCTGGGCTGGAAACTGTTCTTCAAATGCCCTGAACAAGAACAGCAAGGAAGTACTTTGCCTGTGACACATCCTGGTTTGTGTGGTGTGGTGCTGGTCCTGCTGTGTGTTCTGCTCCCCAGCTGTGCTGCACCAAGATGGGCAAGTAGGTGCAACCCTGTCCTTCACACAGATGAGAAACTCCAGGAAAAAAAATAAAATTGAAAGAGTGGGGTAGCCCAATTCCTTTTCTAATTGCAAATACAGAAAATCCCTAGGTACAAACTTTTCAGTGGCTTCATGCTCACGTGAGAGTAAAATCCAAAATATATTTACATATATGGAAAGGAAACTATCTTGTATGACTGTGTTGCATGTTGATGTATGTCAGAAAAAAAATAACTGAGTATATGGAAACAGCAAATATCTGAAGTAAAACTAGGAGGAACACAAAATACCCAGACTTTTGTTGGGTGGGCACACTTTGTGAGAGCTTCCTCAGCTGAACTGCCAAAATGGAAACTAGGACCAAAGGTATGTGGCTCTGGAAGAACATTTTACTTTGATATTTTCTTTTATTCATCTCAGTACAAACCCCAGCGATTTGATGATATTCCCATGATGGATGCTAAGGGCTCACTGGCTACGTCTCTCACACTCCATCTCTCCCTGACAGCCTCTGGTTTCCTATCTGTTTCTTTTGCTGGCTCTGTAACTTCCAGCTCTGCGGGGCTTTCCTCATTCTTCATACTCTCCAGAGTTTGTCATCAGTCTGATAGTTCTTGGAAGATATTTCATTTATAGCATGGAGCTCTGCAGGGACACTGCTGTGCCTGGTAGTCCATGGAATGGGAGCAGAGGGGCAGGAGCTCTGCAGGGAGGTTTTCCTGCAGGAGATGGGATGGCTCACCCCAGCATCCCAAAAGCTCAGGAGCTCTTCTGTGTGCCAGCACATGCACAGGAGGGCACGAGGAGAGCTTTTTTGGGGGAGCTGTGTACACAAGAACCATAATGTGGATGTCTCTGTGCTCTTCCCATCATCACAGTAATGCACAAAATCCCTCTGGGGATGCATATTGGAGCAAGTGTATTGATGCATGCTTGGTTACATATTCATGAGTATCACTGCAGAGATTTATCATACCCTTGACTCACTCAGAAAGTTAGTAGTTGAAAATGGAGCAAGGCAAGTGTTAGCAATATCACTGATTAATTTTTTTTTTAAGTGTGTTTATACGATACCTATTGGAACAGTAATTAGGATGCAGATGGCTTCAGACTTGTCATGTTGCTAGGACAAGCGGATGTATTTAATTTCTCAGTAGCACTTGAGCATACAGGAAGAGACAAAATTGACTTTTACGTCCAGAAAATGAGGAATCAGAAGGGAATTGTAGCAAGACAGGGAAAAAAACCCCAGCACCAAACAATAGGAAGGGAATGTGTACCCAGTGAGCAGCCAGCACCGTGCTGTGCTCTCTCCTGCCTTTACATCTGCAGCCCACTAACACAAAGCAGCCAAGGGGTGGCTTTAGTTCAGAGCATTATTGGCAGCCCAGCTAACTAAGCCTCTCCCAGGGCTGTGCTCTGGTGTTGGCTCTGCCTGGGTATTCAGCCCATCGACCTTCAGTATAGAATGTCTTGAACATCTAAATACTGCTCCTTTCTTCTGGTAGATCATGTAATCTTTTGAAGCTGGGGCTTCTTTAAGTCAAGCAGTAATGCCTTGAATGGAGTGATTGTTCTTCATACTTTTTTCAATTCCAGCTGTAAAATTGGTCTTTAAAGCTGGGCTTTTTTTCAGTGGGGTGAATTAACCATTAGTGCATAAAGGAGGAAAAACGCTTTTTCAAGTTGAGAGATTTTTTGCTTTTAGGGCCATTTAGCAAGGAAAGAAAGTGCAGAAGGCAATTTTTGTGCTTTGAGGATGTATCTTCAGTTCTGTTCAAGAAGCTGGCTTTTGGTGGGCCCTAAGCCCATTGTGACCCTGGCTGTGCAAATGAAACATGATGTGCCTTTGTGAGATTGGCACTAGGAGTAAACTTTCATATAAACATAACTCAGGTGGATTTGTTTGTTTTGCTTTCAGCTTACTAAACAAATCCTTTAGTTGTTTGCAGAAAGCAGTAGTTTTGTTTCCAGCATGTCTGTTTACTAAGAAATAATAAACACTTCTGGGTAGGTTTATCTTGCTATACAATTCTCCAGGTCCTAATTTTTTTTCCATTTAATTGGGATCTTCCAATATATTCACTTAATTTGTAAAATATTTCTATTTCTGTATCCTGAAAAAGAAATGCTTCACTAAAAGTTCTGCAGGTGACAGATTTATTCCCCAGTTAGAAGTGGTAAGAAATGGCAAATCAGTGCTGATCTTAACCAGACTGAGGAGCAGGGGCTGGGTCCACCCAAGACAGACTTTCTGTGTAAGTCATTCAGTCTGTTGGTTCAGGGACACAAACAGAACCTATGCCAGCCCCAAAGGAGAGCAGCACGACAGAGAGGAGTCAGGGTCCATTTTCAGCTGTGTGCCAACAAGGCTTTTAGGGAAGGGTGGCTGCATAACTGCATAATCTCCAGCAAAAACCAGGTTTCTGTTAGTTCTTCAATTGAGATTTAAACATTTTCAGCCTACAAGACAGAATCGATTTCAGCTTTTTTTTTTTTTTTTTAGCTTTTAAATAAATCCTCTAAAAAATGAATGTCTCCTTAGAGACCCATGGAGAATAGAAATCAGCAGTTCGTTTTCAAATAGTGTGTTAGCATTTACTAGTAAAAATCTTACTGATTCTAATTGAACTATAGCTATTTTCCAGCCTATGAGTCAAAACAGCCATCAAGTCCTTGCATTGACATTACAGAGAGGTTTAAAAGGTAGAGCAGAAGATGGAGATTAAATGGAGAGCCTGTATTTAGATGTCTATCTTGAGGCTAAGAATTTTCAGAAATTCTTCCACTGTTAGAAAAAGACGAGGGATTAAAAGGGTCCATATATGCTGCATGAGAGGTTATCCACTAGGATTTGTACATGCAACTCTGGATATCAGCCAGTACCATGTATTTGGAAATCAGCCTCATATGGGTCTCTGAGAAAAAAATTACTATTGAACCCTGGAACAACATCTGATGGATTTCAAACAACATTGAGCAAGGGAAGTAAAAAAAATTAAAAATTCTTAGTCTAGTCTAGATTAAATGCTGCATTTTCTATGCTGTTTTTCCCCTAAAACTTAACCTAATGATCCCAAGCCCTGGTGTGTACAGACCAGCATTTCTAGCAGGAAGGTGTGCAGGGCTGTGCTCAGAGCCCACTGTGGTTTGTTGTCAGAGCCACCTTGATGTGCAGAGCACTTGTGCATAATAAGGCTTTTAGCTCCGACGTTTCCATCGTGATTTTGTTGGCATCTTCAGAAGATGATCTGAGAGGAAAAACCTTTCAACAAGCTGCAGCCCAGAAAGAGAATAAATAGCTTGCTCTTGGTACAGGCTTGCTCTCAGTCTCCTGGTTGCCCTGCAGCTGGAGAGAGCTTGAAGGTTAGAATTAAAAACCAGGTGTGTGTTGAGTGAATCTGACTTGGGAGAACAGAAAAGAGGATCTACTCGGGGTCTGTTCTGCCCTCAGACTGGAGCCAATGCAGCAATACAGCACAATTAAATCAGGTATTGATCTGTGTATCAGAGAGGAGTTTTGTCCTGAGCTCCAAGCATGATTTCAGTTTCAAGACAGACAAAAAGAGAAAGATGTTTTTATAAGACTGTGGCATTCTGTTTTTAATGCAATCATACTTTTAAAATGTTATCTCATTAAATGGTGCTTTGACTTTTAATAATGTCATGAATAATTTAAAATGTGAGTATTTCTCATTTTCAGAGCATGTGAAGCAGAGGTTAATCGTATCCTAGGCTTTTGTTAAAAGGGGTTGAATTAGTGTGTGGATGACAAATTCCAGGCAGCCCAGGAGGCTGAAGTCCTCTCTGTAAATATAGAAGAAAGCATCAAGGCAGAGGGCTTGGAGCTTCCCCCCCAGGTCCCCTCAGTAGTGGAAGAAAACAAATCAGTCTCTAATGTGACTGCTGAGGAGCAGTGGGACCCCTGGCAGCGTTGGGTGCTCAGCAGATGGGCTGAGCCTCTCCTTTTCATTTCACAGCTGAGGAGAGAGACAAAACTGCAAATTTTCATTTAGTCCTAATAGCGTGCTTAAACTATTTCCCAGTCCAATTAACCAGCTCTTAGATCATCCATCACCAAATGCTGGCTTTTCATAGCAGCACTGGTTGATCAACTGCCAAACTGCTTAGGAAGAAAATGAACTGCCTGAGCTGCAAGAACTATTTCTGGAGGTGAAACTTAATATCAAACTCCATGCCAGTTTCAGTGATGAAATGAAAAAAAAAGACTTCTGCAGGCCTCGGTGCATTTTGTGTCAAGGCTACAATATCTGGAGGTGTTAGAGCAAGGAATAGAAGGTGGGTGATTCCTGGCCATGTTCCTGTGTGTGCTGATGAGTGCTGATGGTGGCTGCAAACCTGGACAGTGACTGGGAGTTAATCTCAGGGCAAACGTAATGCAGGGCTGAGTGCCCAGGTCCTGCAGAAACACAGCTGCACTGAAGCTGGAGGCTGTGTGGGGGTGAACCCACCTTGGCTCTGCTTTCCAGGGGCAGATAAGGTTGTAAGTGAACTGGACATAAGGCAAAACCTTTTTTTCCGATAAAGCTTTCAAAAAAAAAGATATCTTACTGTGAGATTTATACCATGTCACTGAGAAAGAGGCAGTGCCACGTTTAATCATGTTTTCCCAGTAACACAGAAATTTAAACTGCTTGATCTTCCCTTGTATCCAGACCCTCATGAAGCTGGTGCTGTGCTGGGGACTCTCTCAGAGTCACAGTCACCTTTTCTGAAGGCAGCCATGCATCCCTGCTGCAATCCAGGGCTCTCCAGCAGCAGTGAGTGAGTTACTGGGTGCACTATCAGAGTGCCAGGAACACTTTGGAGGAATGTAGGGTGCTGGAATGTGGGCCTGGGGAGGAAAAAATCTTTTCATACTCTGAGGATTAAAGGAATGCAATTTTCCTAACTTTGAAGGTGTTTTGCCCCATAGTGCCATGCCATCCATGCCAGGGAGCAATACAAGGGGAGGTGTGGGAAGTGGTAGGCTTGGCATTGCTGCAGATGAACTGCTTCAGAGTTGATGTCCTGTTTGGCAATGTGAATGTTTTCTTCTTGGTATGTTTCTTGTCCATAGCACATCCACATAACAAAGCCTACCCACTGCAGTCTCTTCTTGGACTTGATAGTTTGGACCAATTCATCCCCATCCATCTTTGCCTTTAGAAGACGAATTCCCAGATGAGAAAAGGTTTGCAGAATGCAGCCATGCTCCCTAAGCAGCACCACTGCCTGCTGGCTGGCTGGAGGAGCCTGCTGAGGAGCAGGCTGCTGAGGAGCAGGCTGCTGGGCCAGGCTTCCCTGCAGCACCAGCTGCTTCCAGCCCTTCTTTGCTTTGAGAGGACATCAGTGTCATGAGGCTTCATGTCTTCACCCTGGGATGGGAGAGTTTGCTAAATAATCTTCAAAATACAGAGTCTTTGAGGTATGCTTTTAATCCAACATCCCTCTGCTCTGAGGAGAGAAATCTCATGTGATTTTACCACCAGACTTCTTGCTATTTAGCATACTGTTTTCTGCAGCTCAGAAACTAAAAGCTGCAGGTGGCAGACAGAGAGGTTGAGGCAGATGGTATACCAAATAAAATACTATTGAAGGTTAGTCTGAGATAGAGAGCACAGGCAGTTGTCCTGGGAGTCTGGCAATTCTCTGTATTGGAAATCCTATAAAAACCTTCCCTTTTGGAGATATAAAAGGTGATGATGCAGGAATTTCCTCGTGCATAGTTTTTCTTTATAATTCACATATGGAAATTTCTTTAACTGGATATAAAAATGTGGAATGGTAGGGTGTTTGTATACCTTACCCAGCACTGGACAAGAAGGTGCTGGTGGTCTGCCCTGCTCCAGGAAAGGTGCATTGTCAGAATGCAAACACTTGAATTTAAAATATTTTTACTTCTTGAAAACTTTACCTAGTTTATAATAATAAATAATTACATTTCCAATAATTCATATTGAAACTTGATAAAAGATAAGCTTTCCACTGTAGCATGGTTGAAAGTACTGAGGAAAAAATAAACCTTTCCCCCTCTTATGTTCTGATCTAAAAGTAACTCCTGTGTAGTCCATTGCCTTTCTCTTTACTAAGATACATCAAGGATATTTTTGCTGCAGGTGCTGCTGGTTTGGGTTTCTGTGACCTCTCCTTCAGTCTTTTACATGTTTTAAGCAATAAATAACTAGTTAATAGTTAAAGTGAGCAGTGTCAGTGAGAGCAGCAGCACACAGGTCACAGCAGCTGAGCTGCAGGCTGGGCACTGCTGCTGTCCCCAGTGCCACCTCCCCCTGGCTCTGGCTTCTCCTCTGTGCTGGGGAATTGTTCCAGGGGGTGACAGTGACAGGATGAGCAGCTGCTCACACTGATAATACTGAAATTGGGAAAAATGTGAAATGCACATGATAAAATCTTGGTGCCTACTCCTAGAGATAAAAGCAGCACATGTCCTGAGGAGGCTGCTCTGTTTCTTCACCACCCGGTTTTGTTATCACAAAGGAAAGGCAGTAATAAAACCTGTGATTCCACTTGTATTTGTTTGGAAATGTTACATTGTTGTCCTCTTTCTTCTAACCTGTTCTAACTGCTAATTCAGGAGCTCTTTGTCATCTAGAGTAACCTACTTAAATTTCTCAGCTTTGTTAACTGTGTTTGATTTAGGATCTTACATAGAAAAATTACTTTCTCATTTTCTATTTGAGCTTCACCCATGCTTGCTTTGTATCAACAGGAACTTATTGTAGTCTGAAATATTGGCAGATTGCTTTGTGTGAAAGATGCCATTCAAAGTCCCTGTATGCTTCCTAGCCTGTTCCATTTGCTCTTTTATGAAGATGATGCTGAAGTTAAATTCAAGAGCAGGTTGGACAGGGCTTTGTGCAACCCAAGGCAGGGAGCTGGGCTGCCTGATCTTTACAGGTCCCTTCCAACCTCAGCCACTCCAGGGTTCAGGGATTTATCACCTGCTTTGGAGCACGTTTCCCCACTTCCAGTCACACAGGCCATCCCCTCCTCACAGCACCTCTTGGCTGGTTCTAGATTAACTGACTTTGCTTCATTCTATTGGCTTATCCCATTGCAAAGAAGTCTGATCTCTGACTAGTCATAAACTGGAAACCATGTAATCTTTGATCAAAATCTATCTATTTTAATTTGCGATCATATTTTTGATGCAAGGCCTCCTTTTGTCCCCTTTGTGATTAAATATACCTCTTTTCACTTCTTTTTGCTGGTCTGCTGCTTGTTGGAGGCAGATTAAGCCTTCAGTCCCCATCCTGACATTTAACCTTCACTTATCTCATGCTGATTCCTTCAGCTTTAACAAAATTGTCTTCTTTTCCCCCATGCTGACAGACTGCGGGGGCATTTCAAATTATTTTTTTAAAAAAAGAAAAAAAGAGAGAGAGAAAAAACAACTAGTGACCTTCAATTAACTTTATTCTACTAAATTTAACATTAAAATGATTAATGTATGCCACAGGATCTCACTTGCTATGGATGTGGAAAGTCACCAGTGTTGAATGTGTTCAACATCACCAAACAGCAACTGGAAGAGATAAAGAACTGAGATTGGAGGTGAGACCCAGGGGTACTATAATAAAAGTATGTCCTGGGGCTTCTGGATCATTTTCTAAACATGTTGAAGGTTTTATTACAAATATACAAGATTATTAAGAGATAGAAATGTTGCTGTTCAGCCCAGCAGGAGAATGGTACACAAGTGAATGCTTTCTATGTGATCAGAGGTTGAATAGCAGCAAAGAAGAGAAACACTGAAGTGATGTGTCTTACAGGAGCTGAGGTGGGCAGGAAGCACTGGGGAAGTCAGTGCAGGGCTTGGCCACAGCTCTAGCGTGCAGCAGGGCCTGGTAATACTGTGCACCATCAACTTGAGGAAAGAAACAGCCTCTGTAAAACATTGCTTTTTGTTAATTAAGCTACTTTCCACCCTAGGAATGGTGAATCATTTGCTGCTCACATTCCCCCAAGGATGCAGAGCTGTGTGTGATCCCTGGGGATGTTGGAGATAAAGAGCTGTTTGTTTTCCAGTGTTAGATTCATCTGAGTGTTTCAAGTAAAAAAATCCAAAAGATTAAAAAATCGTAAACAGGCTCTGAAATCAAACAGAAAAGTGTAGCATTTGTGTTGTCCCAGTGTCCTTCTCTCCTAATGAGTAGGATTAAATTTACCCAGCCCCTTCTCTGGACTTTCCTTGTAGTGATGTTGGGATGCTGCCCTGGGAGAAGCTTTGTTCTGCCCAGCACTCTGCACACTTGTGGATGCACTGCTGGGTACCTGGGTTGGGTGATTGACTTTCAGCCATTTCTGTAGCTCATTTGCTTGTTGCTCAAGTCAACCTTCAGCATCTTGTAGACAATGCAGAAAACTTCAGAGCAAAAACCATTACAGTTGTAAACATTTAAATGCTTTAGTTTCACAGTTCACTGAGCCCCAGCAGCCAGCTGCTCCTTTTCATCTGCCTTTCTCTTTTGTTGTTCTGTATTTGCTCAGTATTGGGAGTGACTTTTGTATTGATTGTACCAGATCATGGGCAATTTTTACTTTAAATTCTAACTAAAAGCTCAAGATGACTTTGCTATTTTTTAAAAATGAGATTCTTGTCAATTATACTCAATTATTTATAGAACAGTTCAGATAAAAAGAATTTCCTGGGTGAATTTTTAGTGTTTTCAGCAGATTTCCAATCTGCTGTTTCTTCAGACCACAGCTCCAGTGGACAAACAGAAGGTTGTTGTTCCTTCCTTTGGGAGCCAGGTGTTTCCCAAAGCCTTGCCTTCATTTACCAGGGTCTGCAGTACCAGGGCTGAAGCTTGAGGAGCCAGTGCATGAATATCAAGCTTGGGATCTTCTTTTGAACATACTGCTTCTAGAAGATACACCCAACTTTAAGCAAAGCTCTTTCTCCCCTGCCCCACCTCCCCCATGATCCCTCTCTGTGTTTTTAACTTAACAAGCACTGGGATGGAGCAATGTCTCTTAATTGCAGTATTTTTACACTTCTGAATCTCTGAGGAGCTTATGGGCTGACACGGCTCTCCCTCAGAATGTCAGCATATCAAAGAAGTATAAATAGAAGTATAAAACCAGTCTAGCAGAAATAGAAAATCAGTCCAGCAATGCAATCCATGTGCCTGGATCTATCCCTTATTATTACCTTGAAGGTGTGTAAGCATGAGGTCTAAAGGGCCTGTCAGCATCTGCATGCCTTTAGTTAGGAAGTTATCCCAGCATCTGTGGCTGTGCTGTGCCAGCCCAACTCCTGCACATTCAGCACCCAGGGACATGAGTGAGAGGTGCCTTTCCCTGCAGATTTCTTGCATGGGGACAAGGAATGAATTGTCCCATTCACAGCCCCAGCAGGAGACCTGCCTGTTGTTACACAAGCAGAAGATGAATGTCATTATAATGAGACAGTGGTAGGGAAACAAAACTGAATGTTCCTGCTGTTGGATAGCTTTTGATCTTTATGATGCACAAACTTCCATCACTGCTGGAAGAGCCAGACTGAGAAGGCACCAAAAGTAAGCTGCAAATGTGAGATGTTGAAAAATGCCACTTAAACATCCTCTGAGTGTTCTGACAGCAGAGGTTTGATTTTACTTCACAAGTATTAGACCCTGTCTGGTTTTGACCCATCCAGTTTTGGCTTTATTATTGGATTGTTCCTACTGACAGAACCCCCCCTTACCTGGGGGGGAGACACTGCTTGGGCCCTGGTGTAAGGGAATGGGCAGCTCCAGCTGGAGCTGGCAGGGGGCACCTTTGTTGTAGTGTGTTTGCAGACCAGAAATTCCACACATGACAATAACTTTCTGCTGCCTGGCCAGGTGCCATGTGGCATCTGTACAGCTCCAGCTTCACTCTGTCACAAGTTTGTCAGCAGCAGCCAGGGAACTTGTTGGGGTGACTTTGGAATTCAGTCAGCTGAAAAAAAGCTGATGGAGAAACGGTTAAAGACAAAAATCCAATTTTTTGAAAAAAGGTGTTCATTTCTTGTCACTGTAAACTAAGGATAGAGAAATGCAGCATATGGATAGGATCAAAAAAGTTTGTCTGGGTACCAGTACAAAGAACATAAATCTTCACAGTACCAGTGAAGATCCTCAGGAGGTGGCTGTCAATCTGATAGTAAAACACAGCCAAATAATGTTACCACGTGGCACAGAACTTGTATAAAAATAGCTGATTGTTAGAGCTTGTTTTCTCCAATCCTTTCACATTTACTATGATCAAAATGAAAAAAAACAAACTTGAATATTTTATGACTGATATCATCGTTCTTCTCCTAAACAAGATGAGTGGTTGTCAGAAGGAGTGCTACTTCAATATTTTTCAATGCGAAACCCATTTAGGTGTAAGTATAGACTGCTATCCATTGTGCAGGCCTCCTTTACTTTTATACTTAAATATTTTGGAAATAAATTTAATTTGGAAAATGCCAGTCTTATTTAATCGCTACTCTTTCAGGTAGCTGAATTTATATGTGTGTAAAATGTGTATAATTTTGAGTTCTTCACTCCAGTTTACACTGTTTGTTTTTTCCCTACTAAGTCAATCTACAAATAACATTGTTTCTTCTCAAGTTTTTAAAAATCCCAACGTAGTTGTTGAAGAGTAGCAGGGAATTAATTACGCTGTCACAGACCACTTTCCCCTCATCCTTTGTATTGCTAATAGGAAGACCTGAGGATGATGTGCCTTCATTTCCTACCACTCTTTCATGTGTGATACTTAACTCAGGCATTTCTTGGCTGTGGGACCGGGCAGAATAATAATATGGCAAGAGTGTGGAAAGGCAGTGAGAGAGTAAAGAGTCTCATCGTGGTGCAAGGTGGTGTCTCTGGTAAAGGAAAGCAAGGTGTTCCTTTTCTGCAGGACTTTTGGGATTTGATTTCCCCCCTTATTCTGAATCCCAGCAGACTCTGAAAACCAGTAGTCCCAGCAGACTTGCCAGCACCCCTCCCAAACCAAAGCAGAGCTTTGCACACTGCTGTAGTGTTAATGTGGGAGGTAAGGCTGGCTTGACATCTGGCAGGGTTCCTGCTGAGCATATCCCAATGAGAATTCCTGGGCATATCATTACAGCTACCTTTGAATGATTCTGGTGAAGGTGTAGGCCTCATTTATCTCATACTGGACTTTTCTGGACTAATACTCTTCATGTAACTTCTATAGATGACTGATGATATTTCCTTTAGCACAGCAATATCATTTAATTATTTATTCCAAAAATTGTGATTAGGAATAGCTTTTGGGGCAAAGTGTGTATTCTGCAGGGCTACAAGAAATGCTGTGTCTGTGTTTGGGCTTCATGGAACTGATGAGTAGTCAGAATTTTTTATTAATTTGGATATTAAATGTTGCAGGAATCTGACAGCAGGATGGAGCTCTACATCATCATAATCAAAATGTGGGTGGATGTACTGGGTCATCTGGAGGCTTTGCAGAAAAAGTGGCTGTATCTTCAAATTAGAGAAGGGAGATCTTACATGCCTGAGCATTTAGATTTTCTCTTTCCCTTTCCCATACTGCAGGCTGTAAAGTAGGTGTTGCAGCTATTTTCCATAGGTTATGAAATGTAAAACCTTTATTTTCCTTGCACAACAGGTGAGGCATGGGAAGACTTCCCTCCTGTTGCAGGCTAATTAAAGCACTGAGCTTCTTGCTGTGACACAAATACTCACATGGTCTTTAAAATAACTGTTGAATGCTTTGGTTATCATTTAAATGAACTGAATAGGTAAGATTCTCACAAAAATATATTTCTTTTCCTGGGTGAAAGTGTTTCCCTCACACACGATCCAGTCTTTCTCACTTCTGGAGGATGTTGCTCTCTGTTACATGGCTTTTTAATTTTTTTTGCTTGCCTTAGCCCTACAAAGACTCATTCCATGCAAAAGAACATTTTAGGGCAGCAAGGGAGTATGTCAGGAATCCAAAAACTGTAGTTATGCACTTGGAGGCTAAATTTTCCAAACGATGACAGTCCATGCTCGTCAGTTTTATTCCCAATTACTGCCAAAATAATCTTTTTATAGAATGGTTGCTTCCTATCAAGGGAAGATATGAAATGTCAGAGAATGAAAAGAGTGGAGGAGAACAGTTGAGATGCATTGATAATTAATGCCTGAAGGGAAAGCAATTCCCTTGGCATGGTATTCTCATTCAGTCAGCTGCATTGTAACAGATGTGCACTATACACTGATTTTAACTACACAGCAGAAACCAATGTCATTTTGCAGTCACTTTTTTTTTTTTTCCCAAAGCAAGATTGTACAGAGATTGTCCTGTTCAGTTCAGGCTGTTGTTGCAGTATGTCTTGTGGAAATACCATAAGAGATTGGGTTTCTTAGTGACTGCTCAACCAGTTAGCATCAAGTACTATTAACTGTGAAAAAGAGAATATAACATGGGGTTGCTAAAGATAAAATGCTCAAAATTAGGAAATGCAATTGTGTGGACACCAAAAGCAATATTTACTTGGTGGTGCTGAACACAGTAGATATTTTACATTATGCCCAGCTTGCAATGTAAGGTGCACTATATTGAATTGGGGAAAAATGAAAAAATCACCTCGGTGATGGTGCCTCTAATTTTGTTCTTTCTGCCCTCTTGTGTTTCTATCTGAATATCAGTAAGTTTTCTACTTTTACCTACTTATTTAGGAGAAGTGGGTAAGGTCTGTGCCATGTTCTTGCACATCTCTTGTCCCACTTTCATGTGAAGCTAATTAGTAATTTGAATCGTTGGAAGTCTGGAGACTGTTTGGCAGAACCTCACTTTGCAAGATGTCACCTTGTCCCTTCCTATTGTCTGGGAAACATTTTTCTCATACCAACCCCCAAGATTAAATAAAAACACATGTTAGAGCTAAGCAAGCACTGCTTCCCATTTATATTCAATACAAAGTTTCATTTAGATGTTCAGAAGTGATTCAGGGGAGATTGAAAATATGTCAGCTTGACAGCAGGGAGCAGCAGGATTTTATTGTGGTGTCCTCAGTGTAAGAGCTGTAAATTGCACCTTGTTTCACTTGCAGTTTTTCTTCCTTTGCACTCAGAAAACCCCCAAAGCCCAAGCCCCCCCAAACCACAGTCATTCTTGTCTCCAGACCCAAGTTCTTATCTTCTCCAGCAGAGGCTGGAAACCTCAGCCCTCCTACCTCTCCTGGGCAGCAGAACATGGGCTGGGACTCCTGTAAGCCACAGGAAAGGTGGGACAGGTTTTATCAGCATTTAGAGATTGCAGCACACCTATGGTTGCCCTCTGTTTGGAGTCCCAAAACCAGGGCTGGGTGCTGCTGGAGGAGCTGTAGGGTGCTGAGCATTTATCAGTATATCCATGGGTCCTTGGGCATTACAAGAGCTTCAAGTGGGCACCAGTTTATAAATGCATTAGCTCTACAGGGGGAAAGGAAATCCTGCTCTCTTTCAGAGCTCTCCAAGGTTTGGAGCCAGTTGTGTAGAAGCCCTGGGTAGGATGAGGTCTGGGTCTGCAGGCTGCAGGTTGTGATGCTGAAGGGCTCTGAAGGGCCTCAGCTTGGTGGCACTGTGTCACCTGGGGTTCTGCTGCCTCCCTCCTCCCTCCAGCACCACCTCCTGCAGCTCTCTGGGCTGATTCTTCTGTCACCAAATAAACCTGGTGTTTGCACAGGAAATAGACAGTGCACCTAGGGAGCCCTGAGACTCTAATGCTTGTCCTGAGCTGGTTTGTCCTCGAGTGTACCCTTGTTCTTTATGGAGGAGATGAAAGCTTTTATCTCAGCTTCTGTGGAGCAGTAATAATAACCTGTCTGGCTGACCCAAGTGCCACTGTAGCTCAGGAAAATAAGATAAAGGTATAAATCCACCCCCCTGAGTTTGTACAGCAAGGGTTGCTTTGCTTCCCTCCCTAACTTTCCTCCTTCTCCATGCTGCTGTACATGCAGCAATTGTGTTTTTCCTAATTGATGCCCAACACCTTTAACTTTTTTTTTTTTTTTTTTTTTTTTTAAATTCTGTCGTTTTGCTAACTCTGGAAACTTATGGAAACTCATATTTAGTTTGAAAACACGTCCATTCAGAGCAGGGAAATGCTGCCTTCCAGTTCTGCTTCTCCAGAATCACAGAATTGCTCAGCATCTGGAGGACTGCACTAAACACAAGAGGCTTCGTTCATGTTGGAACCAATTCCCAAAGCAGTTGTTCCATTATGAAGCCTTGATTTTAATTTTTTTTTTTTTTTTTTTTTTTTTTTTTTCCCAAGTGATTCCTGTAGTGGGCACTCTAACCTGGGGGTTTCACAGGTCAGCATGGCTTGTCCATCAGGTACAGAAGGGTCATTAATTCCCATCTGAAACACAGACACTGCAAAGTGCATTCGGTGTGTGCAGTTTCTGTAGATGCTGAATTGTTCCTGACAGGGTGACTGTTCCAGGGTGCTGATGCCTCTAATGACAGCAGCAGTTTTTTCACTGAGACCTCCCCTGAGAAGGAGGTGCCAGGGGAGAGATAATCTGATGGACTGGAACCACTTCGGTATTATTTTATCATTTTATATTTATTGAAAAGATAATGATTGTTTCTGTCTCTTTGTTGCCTCAAAACTGTAGAAAAGTAACATGCAGAAGTGCATTAGAGTCTTGTCCACCCCTGTGGGAGCTGATAAACAGTCAGAGGTTTCCAGATAAATTGGGTATAAATTTAAATGTACTTCTTGTTGTGTAATAATTTGGGATATTAGGAGCTGTGACAGCTCAGACTCTGTACAGAATAGAAGCTTATTCTTTGTATTCTGAACAGGAGCATTGCATGTCACCAAATATATATATATATATATGTATATATTTTTAAATTATTATTATTTTAAAAGAAAGAAACTCAAAAGTTGAGCTCTGGAGTGGCTCAAGGGTGAGCTGGGGCCTCAGCTGCTGGCCAGACCCACTGTCCCTGGGTGCAGGGACACCACCGAAGATCCTGGTTTTGTCACTGGACTAAATTTAGACTTGTCTCCTCTTGTCTCCTTTCTGGTTGCAGTTAGTGAATTAAGAGTTATTTGCCATCTGGCACAGTTTTAATTCACTTTCTCATAGTTTAAATATTTTTAGCAGCTAGAAGTACTATGATTTTTCTTTTGTCAATGAAAGTTGAGAAGCAATGAAAAGCTGAGAGGACACCAGGGATGGTGTGGAAGGGAGAGCTGAGGAGATCTGCTCCAACACCTTTCATACAATTGCTTTGCTTTGCAGATCTGTGGACAAATGCTCTCACAAGCAGCCACTGCTTTGCTGGCATTAAGCTAGCTTCAAGTGAATATTTTTTCTCTATCTCTAAAATGACATTTTCTTGGAAATGGCAAGGGTTGATTTGTGCAGGACTGAGGCTGAGACAGCAGACAGCTCTGCAAATCACAACTCGGGCTCATTAGGCACAGGGTGCCCTTGAATTACTCCTGTTATTTTAGTAGCCAGGCACCGTGGTGCCTGTCCCTGGCAACAAGTTGAGCTATTGTCCTGACTTCTGCACATCTGAGAAATCCACCAGGTTGCAAATCTGTCTGTGAGATTTTCCATGAAGATCTGTGGTGATCCAAAGGCACTGGCTTTGTACTGGAAAATCTCCCTGTTGGTGTGTAGATAAATCCCAGCTCAGGCTGTGTTTCCAGACCTGTTCAGCTCCAATTTCTGTAAGTCTGGTATTCCTAACACTGGGCTTCAGCAGGAATTTTTGTACCTTTTTTATTTATCTCTAGGTCTATTTTTCCTTATACATTTATGGGGCTGAATTTTTTTTTCTTATAATTTATGGTGTAGTTCAATCTCTTGTAAGTGGTAAATGAAACCTTATAACTTCCTTCAGATGGGGCTTCACTGGTCATTTGTCTCAGGGAGATGTTAATTGCTGATGTGCTTTTCAGTTCAGTAAGACCCTATTGGATGTCTCAGTTCTAGTGGAGGCTCATTCTCATTCCCTATTTTCCTGTGTAATTATAATGGATACTTTTTCATAAAAAGTCACTTTGTACCTAGGGCACTGAAGCTTAGTGGTGCTCCTACATTCCAGTGCTTTGTTAAATATGCCAACTTGCTATATGATCTTTAAGTCTTTTTGTGATCTTTAGATGTTACTTAACAGAAAATCTGATAAAAATATTGCATAGAAAGGTTGTATTGAAACAGCAATATGATCTTCAGTTCAGGGTCTACACACAGAGATGTGTATATATATTTGAAGACACTGTTAGAGCTGCCTGTCTGTGCCTCTCCTTGGGTGACTGTTCTGCCTTTGCCCAAGCTGTTGATTGAATGAGACTTCAGTAATTCCCTGATTCTGTATTCTGTGACACTATTTACTATGTGCACTGTAAGTACAGAGAGCTATAAAGAGTGTGTGCATATTGTGCTAAGCTATATATGTAATCTATAAAAAATACACATGGTGTATCATTTCTGTTCCTGGGTTCTGCAGTGTGTATATCATAAGCCTGAGTAAAGTCCTGCTCTCCTCTTACTCTGCACACCCACAGTAACTGCCCCAGGTCCCTCAAAAGCCTCACAGCTCCCAGACTATGGACACTCACATGGAATAACATGAGGGAATGGACTGAAGGTGACAACCAGGAGTGTATCACAGGGTGTGGAGACTTTCCTACTGCATAGATTTAGCTGAAAGTAGAGACCTTTGTAGCTGACAAAAAAGGCTGTGACAAAGGTATTTTTTTTTTCCTCTGGGGAGAGATTTAAAAGGAAAGAACTTTTATGGAAGATGTGTAGATAATGTCACTGGATGTCTTTGCAAAATGTTGTGGAGCCCCTGTAAATAGCTCTGTCAGGGCTTCTCAGAAAAATGTGTCTCTCAGCATTTCAAATACACTTTGTAGATTATAGGAGCAAATATTGTGCTTATAATCTACAGCCATTGGGAGTGACTGGGGACAGTCAGTCAGGTTCTCCCTGCTTCTCTGATGTCATTATTTTTTCTTCCTCCCTCTCTATATGCTTTACTATACATGAAGAATATTGTTAAAAAAATTATTCTATTATTTTTGTAGATGTATCGTTCATTTTTTAATTTTTTGTTTTAATTGGTAACTTTGGATTCACCTTGGTTTGAGGGTGTTGCTGTCCAGTTTTGTCTGACTGTACCATTCCTTCTCTCTCCAGCTCTTCAGGGCACAGCCCGTGTCTGTCAGTGCCTTGCATGGGGCAGACACAGGGCTGTGTCTCTTCACTTGGGTTTCAGTCATGGAACAGAGGTAGAATCAGTCTGCAGATGTGAAGGAATGGATGCAGATTAATTTCTGTGTATCAGCTGGTGGCTCATGCTGCCATTCTCATTTTTGCAAGTGCTGTTTAATAACCAAACATGCCAGCTTTCTCCATTTTCCTCTTCCATTCTGTCATAGTGTAAGTGGCACATACCAGAGAGGAGAGGAAGAAAAATCTGCAAAGTCAAACCAGTATTATTGTACGGAGAGCACTTTTCTTCCTCCTTCACATGACAGGAATACGTGTGTGTGATTTATTGCTATTTTGCATGGGAGAACACCATTTGCCTGTGCAGAACTGCAATTAAAGCAGAAAGAATCTCATCAGTCATCCAGTCCTGTTTCCATGACATGTACAACTTGCAAGTCAAACACTGAAGTCTTTATTTAAGCAAAATTGTACATTGTCACAGCACAAATTGTGTATGAGCAAGAAGTTAATTGCACAGTTGCTAATTCTAATGAGGTGCTGGATTAGGGCAGAAGTTGTCCCAGCAGTTCTGACATCAGCATGAATTTACATTTTGGTGGGTGCTTAAGTCCTAGCAAATGTGGTGGTACTCTGCATGTACAGGTGTGCAGCCCATTCCACCATGGGTTTGTCCTGGTGATTTTGTGTTAATAAAAGTCTGGACACTGGAAAAACTTTGGAAAATTCAAATTACAAAAGAGACTTGTTACAGAGAGACAGGAAAAACCCCAATGCATTACTGGGCCTGCTTCCCCAAGGACCAGCAGTCCTCTGTCACATGGATTTCTAATTCAGGTTTTCTGTCTTTCTAAAGTTTCCTCAAGGCTTCCTTAATTGCATTTATTTGAACTTGATACCATGGCTGAAATTCATGCCTGCTACTGTGTGGGCAGACAGACAGGAAGGTCTTGGCCCTAATATTCCATCAATATGTATTAATCTGCTCTGCAGTTTTCTGTTGATGCCCAGAATAAATGACACCTTTTCCTCTCCTACACTGTTACTCTTAGTAACTAACACAACCCCACTTGGATGCCTCTGGCCTGAATATGTTCCTTTGCCATTCTTTCTCATCATATTCTCTGCTCCTTTGCTTGTTTTGATTCCCTTCCTTTATGAGAGGTTCAAATTGGCTTCTGTATTTTTTGCTCAGGGGAGCAAAACTGCAGAGGACTCCAAGTACATATGCAGGGCTAGATACGGGTTCCTGAAATTTACCATCCTCCTGAGAGCTTGTGCTGGCTGCTTTCAGTCACCATCCCCTCCTGTTCTTTTTCTAGAGCTGCCTTTGTCTCTGAAGTTCCTCATATCAAACACACAGTCCTAGCAGCCTGTCCCAAATGCTCTGGCATTTTCCAGATGTATCAGGGTGTCTGGGGATTATACCATACAGAACATTATGTTTTGTTTTACCTTAAATGATACTAATACGTGAGCAGCATCAGAAGGGCTTTTAGCTGTCTACAGTGCAGTTGGCTATGGATGCAAGGGGACAGGAATTAGGAATGACAGTTTTATTCTGGAGTCTACTCTTGTGAGACCCCCATAATCCTCACATGTGATAAAATCCAGGATCAGAGGCTCAGTAAATACACTTTTGATAACTCCTCAGCTTTTTTGTTGTTCCATTTGCCTTCCCAGCCCTTGCTGTGACATGCCAAGCCCTTGGTGTGAGGACTCTTCAGTACCTGAGCCACAGCCACGTGGCCTCCTCCTCCCCTCCTGCCCTACAGGCCAGGGGCAGGACTGGAGCCAGGATCTGTATTGCCTCCTCTTTGTGACCTGATCTCTGATAGATGTGGCATGTAATGAATCTTCAAGGTATTACATTGTTCAGAGATGCAGTTCCTGCTCATCCAGAATTTAGCTACAGGAGTTGTTGCATCAGTAGCCACACTGTTCTGGAATGGTAAATGGTGCAGGCAAAGTACCCTCCTCTTCCTGTGTTCAGTGATGGATGAGCAGGGAGATTCCTCCTGCTGTACTGACCATGTGGGCAGTGTTACCAAACCCTGGGGCAGTAGGAATTGGGTTTGCTGTGGAGCTTGTCATGTTGTAGAAACCTTGCCATGAAAAGATGATGGGCTTTCCCCAGACTCTGTAGAGATGTGGCAATTCCTCAGTAGAAAACAACTGAAATCAGTGTTGCCTTTGGTTTGTGTGCCAGCTGCTTATCTGGAGAGATTGAAGAAAAGAAGAGGTGAGCACTGGAGAAGCGTAACTGGTGAAGAACACAATCTCTCATTTAACCAAAAGATCAAGGTGCAGTGCAGGTGTAGTGCCTGCCTGCCTGGTCTGGGGGAGAACTTCATACCTCAGCACAGAGTGGCTGCAGTTAAAGCCACCATTATTAACCAAGACACAAGTTCTAATGCTGGAGTGATTAATAATGGGAACAAGTTACCAAGGACTGTGGAAAATTCTGCATTTCTTGATATCTTCTGGTCAGTGATGTGGTTCAAAGAGAGCTCTTGGCACAGGGGAGATGAGTATAAGGTTAAATATGGTGCTGGTGTAAGTCAGGGTACAAGGCTGCTCCCAGCTGGCACACTCTTTGCTCAGGAAGTGTTGTCCATGCAGCCAAATGTCCCTTGCCCAGCATCCCCCAGCTGCTGAGGGCACCTGCAGAGAGGGAGGGAAGAAGACCCGGCAAGAGCTTGTCACACACCTCGTGTTTTCTACTTGAAATGTAGGATGGGAGAGAAGGGCATGGCAGAGCCTGAAATCCTTTGGGATTCCAAGCACAGGGAATGCAGTCACTTCACATCCATAAAAAAGCCATGGGATAAAAGCCATGGTCCAAGATGCTTAAGCAAAAGCATTGTCGGTTTTCCATGGGTTCCTGACTCTTTCCTATATTTAATCAACCTGGAAACTGTCAGTAGTTTTTCATTAGAAGATGCAGCTTTGCTCCCTAACAGCACCTTGTCTCCTCTCTTTCATCCCCATGGAGCCTGCTTGGGATGTCTGCTTGGAAGGCTCAGTGTACTCACTGGAGAGATTGGTGTTGTTACAGGCCAGCCCTGGTTCTTCACCAGCAGAGCTTCAGATTGTAAATAACACAAGCTCATGCTCCTAGTGTATCAGTCAATGATCCCTTCAAATAAAATGATAAGAAATCTGCTTAGCTCACTGGAGGTGGAGCAGATCAGGGACATGTATGCAGTCACTGAAGATTGAGAGGCTGGAGGTTTTCCTGGCTTCTTCTGCTGAATGGATGTTGAGTATTTATTTGCCCTT
Organism: Phaethornis superciliosus; assembly: GCA_023637945.1. Taxonomy (NCBI): domain Eukaryota; kingdom Metazoa; phylum Chordata; class Aves; order Apodiformes; family Trochilidae; genus Phaethornis; species Phaethornis superciliosus. The sequence goes on from JAJQWJ010000013.1 coordinate 1,650,435, forward strand.
TTATTTCTTGACAGCTATTGCCTTCATTCATGGCAGAGGTTAGAGCAATCACATGGAACTATTTAAAAAATATTAAGATTAATGATTTTATGTGTAAACTATTTTTCCCTGCTCTGAACATTAAGGGATAAGAAAATGAAGTTCTTCTCTTTGAGGAAATGAGACCTCGGAGATCTTGCCTGTCTCTCTTCAAAAGAAGAATGGAGATGGTTTTCAGAAGAACTGAAGATCTGAATCAGCTAGTGCTCTAAAAATAGGAGATGGTCATGCTTTTGGGAGCTTCAGAAGGACAAGAAGCTTGCATATTTGCCTCTGGGGTCATGGAAAAGTAGGTAAAGCAGAGCAAAGAAACAATTTAGCTTCCCAGTGTTGGAGAATAGTAGGATCTTTTAGATGAGGAGACCTGAAGTATTATTAATCCTTTAATGCCATTTATTCAGTGGCCCCTGCAACTGAATGCTGATAGTTTTGATGCAGAATTCACTGTATCAATAAGAAAACTGGATATTAAATACCAGAGTAGTCTCGTTTTGCATGTGACTTGAATTATTAAATAGATTTTTTAATGATTTGCTGTAGGCAAAAGACTCAAAGTATGTATTTTAGCTGTGATGATCATTTGACCCGTGCTATTAGACTGCTGCTTGCTTACTGAGAGCCTTGCAAAGCTGCTGTGTTTGCAGGGGACAGGAGGCAAGGAGAGCTCCTTGTCTTAATGCCACGAGGTTCTGGTCTTGGTGCTGGCATGAGTGGTGTTTGTCTTGCTGGGGATCTGTAAGAGAGACAAGGTCCCTGTTCTGCCCCAAGAGAGTGAGGAGGGGCAGAGCTGGGCCTTCAGCCTGCCTCTGTTGAGCCAGGTTCCCTTTGCAGTAGGATTAGGTGCTGGCTTTTACAGGGGGTCAGACTCACTTTGCAGCAGCTGTGCAGGAGTCAAAATATATTCTGATCAAACAAACAAACTGGGGCAATGAACAGAATTGGGGGATGATGTAAAAAATTTGTTTACCCAACCTTTGTCTGAGACTTATTTTCAGAATGTTTTCCTAGAATGTCTTTCCTCAGGGTGTGAATTTTTTAGTGTGATTAAATTAACACTATGGGCTATTGGTATGTGTGTGTGTATATATATATATGCATATATTCAAATATATATATATATAAAAAAATAAAGATATTTTCATTTAGCTTTTTGTATCTGCTTGCTAGCCAAAGATCAGCTTAGGCCTTTGCAGGACAAAAATAGGCAGTGGTTTGTACCAGGAAAAAACAAATAAATCAAGGAAATTGTTTTAACAGAAAATTTGGAAAAGGAAAAAAATAAAACCAGGAAAGTAAAGCAGGGAAGGATTAGAAAGAAATCATGGGCACTTGTACACCATTTGGAATGCTTTTTCTTTTTTTTTTTAACATTTTCTGCTGTGTTTTCCCTAGTCTGTCTGTCAAGCCAGTCTCCTGTGTAAATTTGCAAAGACAGTTCAAGAAGGCTGAGGAAATGAACTATTATATATAGAGGTAGTACAGTTCTTATTGACTTGAAGAAGATAAGGATCTGAGACCTTCAATTCATACAATTACGTGAAGGAGAATGAATCACAGGGGAAAGCAAACTAACTGAAAACTCCTTCAAGGTGGGATTTTCAAATTGTTCCAGAGGAAATTAGGTGTCCTGACTCCATTAAAATATACCTGAAGCTGGAGCATAACTCTCCCAGCCTTTTTTGATCAACTTAGTTCAGAAAGAGTTCATTGCATGCCATAACCTTGAATGTTCATGCTTCCATTCTCAGCTTCAGCCTTGACATGAAAGAACTTGGAAGCCTCAGCAACCACTTCTCTAACATCAATCCCATGTGATGTGTGGCAGCAAAACTTCAACTCAGGGAGGGTAGGGAGCAATACAATAACTGCTAACGGCATCATTTTCCACAAAACCAATTTTAATCTGCTGCTTAGGGACTTGTAAATGGCCTTAAATAGCTCTTGCCATTGAAGAAGCTCACTGGAAGTGCTGTTCAGCAACGCACTTAAACATCTGCACCTTCCTTTAATTGTTCCCCAAGATATGTTTAGGTCAATCTTGAAAAGTTGCTGTGTCTTATGTTTCTGCTCCCCCTTTGGCAGCAGAGGAACAGGGGGAGGAACAGCTGTGTGCTCTCCTGGGCTTCTCTCCCAGACTAAACCTTGTTCAGTAATTGTACAGATACGAGGCTGTGCAGATGCTCAGACTGTGATTTTCCTCCTTTCTTGTGTATTTTGATCAGCAGAACATTAGGCTGTGCTTTAGCCTGCAGTTCATATAGATAATGATGCAGTCTCCTGGAGTGCAGCACCAGGGTTCAACTCCGTTTCCTACAAAAACTGGCAGAAGTTTGCCAAAATGATCATGTGAGTCAAGCCAGTTAGATGACATTGTCAGTGAAAAATTGATTAATGCCAGGGTGGGGAATACGTAAATGTGGTTCCTAAAGCATACTTGTGAAATTCAGAACCTACTATTGCTGCAGGGAGCTGGTTCTGCCTGTGAAACCTCACCCCAGCTCTCCTCAGGGCCTCTCGGGTGCTAGCAGGACCTGCACCAGCTTTCTGACACATCTGGAGCTCTCAGGTCTGCTGGGATTCCTGGCAGTACCAATAGGGATGGGAAGTCTGGTTTGCAAGCTTTTTGTATGCCATATATATATAATGTCAGTCATGTAGCACACAGAAAGCAAACAGAAAAGGAGAATTGTTAAATGATCATTGTTGCACTGGAAGAACATGCTGGTAGCAGTCTGTAAACATCATTTCTCCAGCACTGGCCAATGCACAATGTTAAATGTGATCATGCCATGACAGCATCACATCCCAACTGGATGCTGAGCTCTAGAAATGCCACCTGGCCTCTCACCAACAGAGCTCCTCACAAGTCAGAACAAGTTGGTCTTTACTGCTGAACAATATGAAACATATCCTCCTCATTGCCAACACAGAGGTGTCATGGCAGCTGTGTTTGAACATAAACCACTCTGCAAATCTCAGAGAAATGAAATCCCAAACTTCTTGACCTTAATCTGCTTACGTAGTTGTCCTCTTCCTGCTGTAATATTTTGAAGGTGAATTCATGTGTGCAGTATTTTCATAGCTCCCACTGAAAAGCCCCAGCCCCTGAGGGATGGTTTGCTGCAAACGAGGCACTGGAGAGCTCTGCTGAGCAGCCAGGAGAACAAAATATTGAGCAGGTGACAGGAGCAGGAGGCAGCACTCCGCCTCTGGAAAATGGCAGCTCAGGACTGTGCTGGTGCCTGTGTGCAGCAGGCACATCCAGCTTGGGTACAGGCAGAGCCTCCCCACCACCCTGCCTGGGGTCCCTCCAGCCTGCACAGTGTGGCTGCATCCAGCCCTGCCCAGGGACTGGCTGCCTGGATTAGTGTGCTCCTGATCAAATTCAGAGGAAATTGGGTAATTCTTCTGTTTTGGTGATACAGCACCAGAGGCAAAGGCTGAGGGTGGTGACGTTGCTCTGCTAGGAGGGAGTTCTCTTCCCTCCCATGGGAATGCTCAGAGCTGAGGCACTGCTTTGCAGGACTGCTTCAGTTTAAGCCCCTGTGATTTTTAGCAGTTGCCTGGCACAGCACAGATCCCTCAAGAGGCAGCTCAACAGAAACTGCTCTGTCTATTGACACCAGTGGGTGACAATGTGTTTGCTTTAAAGCAAAAGGGCAAAGGAAAACCCCTGTCTGTGTGCAGTGACTGGTGTGGCAGGGCAGCTCGCAGCCCTGGGGATGTCACCAGTTGAACCTCCAAGGTGTGGGCTGGGGTTGTTTCTAGCCTGGCTGGAAGCATTCCCCCCAGGCTGCAGCAGCTGCCTCTGCACCACTGTTCTCTGGGGGTGCTTCTAGTGGCAGGGAGAGACAAACATGTAATTGAGTCTAGGATGTAGAATCCTTTTATTTATTACTATAGAGAACTCTTCAAATGCAATTATGAAGGCTAAAAGGGTAATTTCATACCTCTAACAAAAAACTCTAGTATTGAACATTTCCTCCTGTTGATGTTTGAGAGCAATGGGTTAGTCAATGACCTGCATTATTAGGTTGTGCAGGCCTCATCCACTCTGCAGTCTTTGGGGTTGTTCATATTAAATAATCTTGTTAAAAACTGAAAGTAGTCAATACTCCAGTGCTCCTTCTCCTTTCATCACTACCCTGATCTTGTCTGATACATTAATTCTCACTTGGGACCAAATCCAGCAGAATAGGCTTCTGTAGGAAAAGCTACTGTTTAAAAAAAAATCTGCCAAGAATTTTTACTCCAGTCATGAGCAGAAAGCTGGAACTGCAGTTTTTAAAGATGTAAACCTTATTTAGATCATTGCACATCAGTAACTCCACAGAGGATGACAGGATTTAAAACTGATTTCCCCACCCCCATAACTGAGATCAAAACCATGATCTTAAGTGATTTTTTAAAAAATGTCCACATTATAAAATTCTGCAGAAAATGCTTCCTAGCTACTCAGAATTTAAAGGAGAGTCAGTACTTCCAGATGCACTCAAGAAAAATCTTGTACTTGGTTTTGCACCTAACGTATCACTGACTGTAATGAGATGTAAGCTCTTAAGTCATTTAGTTGCTTTTGCAAATTTCACTTAATGATCAATTCCAGCTTTTCCAAAGTATTTTCACGTAGTTCAGAAACTGTTATGACTTTTTTATTATGATTCAGTATTCCTTTGGTCTACTTGACATAAATACAATAGTACAAATTTGACAGTAAATCTCCTTTACTGTACCAGAAAGAAAAATGAGTCTTTTGTTGCTTTCATACCAGTAGAGGAAAATAACAGAGGGTCATAATGTGCTCACAAATAAAGGCAGAGAGAGAAGTGGAGCAGGGAGACATGGGAAGACATTTAGGGGGTTTGTTTGGTAGTGGAAGGGAGGGTCCTGTGCATTAGCAGTAAATGGGGAGGTGTCAGGGTGGCACCAAACCAAAATGCTGCTGCTGGAATCACATCCTTCAGCTGATTTGTACTGACAGCAGCAACTGAGGTGTCTGAGGGGAACGAGCTGAAAGAAAAACAGGGTAAGAATTAGGTGAAGGGAGAAAGGTTGGCAGGGAAACAGGTAGCTGCAAATTTAAATACAAATTAAAAAGTCCTTTAGTGGGATCTCTTGGGATGACCAAGGCTGAAAAGGATTTGCCCTTGACTGGCAGAAGGGCATGGGGCAGGGTGAAAGCAGGGAAAGGCTGAATGAATGCAGAGGGAGAGTGGGTAGGTAACAGTTCTCAGTTGTAAAATATTGCAATAGTAGGAAAGAGCAGGAAAGGAGAAGATTAGAAGGTTGAGGGTTCAGGGGAAACACAAACCATTCACTTCTCTATGACCCAACAGAGAAACATTATCAGCAGGTGTGGTAGCAGTAGGATCTGTTCTGCAGGGTCACAGTGTTCTAAGGAGGGCTACACGTAACAGTGTTTGACAAGGGCTGCATCTCCAGCTCAGGCACTCTGGGTTTTCCTGAAGAAAGAAGTTGGATGGTGACACGTTCACCCTGCCCTCTGCTCCTGGGTTTCTGTCCCTGGGGGGGCTGCAGCGGGTGAGCAGGAGAAGGCAATGTTGGTTGCAGCAGATTGATGGCACTGCTGGCAGTGGTGAGTGGTGCAGCAGGATGAGTGTACCCAGCAGCTCCTCCCGGTGTGTTGGGTGGCTTGTGAAACAGCTTCTCTGCCTGCACCCCATGTGTGCTTTGCCACCAGGACTCACCCGGAGTGCACGTGTCCATGGTGATGCAGTGCAGGATGGTGAGATGATTTGAGATGCCCCAAGTGAAGTGTCCTGTTCCCATAAGGGGCTGTGGGCTGTGGTGATGTTGCAGCAGTAGCCCCCAGCTGTTCATCTCACTCAGTTTCAGGAATTTCATTGCAATGGTTTGGCCTCAGCCTTGTTTTCAAGCTTGCCAGCACAAAGCAAAAAGAGCTCCCTAATTGGAGCTCAAAAAGATGGTCCTTTTATCACTGACATCCTGGCTTATCAGTGGCAATAGGGCAAGTTTATGTCCTTCTCCCCGGCTCTCACATTTGTTGACCTATTTCCAGTTTTAACCCATTTGGTCCAAACTATAGCTCTTTTCTCTTCATCACCTTCTTTTAGTGACTAAACGAGTGTTTCATTGAGGCAGGGCTGGGGGGTAGCTCGTAGCTCTCTAACAGTATTGGTTTGTGCACTTTATTCCAAGACCATCTCCAGTGAGAGTCTTGGCTCGTGGCTGAGATCCCCTCTCTCAGCCCAACAGGACATTCTGCTTTAGGTGAGGAAATGAAAAGTGGATTTAGCTGGAGTACCATGTACCACACTTGAGTGAGCTATTTACACTCTAGGTAACCAAAATATTTTCTTATCGAGCAACTGAGTGGGAAATAACACTGCAGAAGTTTAGCTGGGTATGAAGCATGTACTACCCTTACACAGGATTTCTAAACTGTTAGCCAAATGTAAGATAATGATGTTTTCTCCCTGTACTGGTTTTGAAGTGGCCTGTCTTAATCTCTGATGCTGAGCACACGGGGGGTTGTTTTTTGTCCTCGGTGAATAGTAGATGCAAATTCATTTTGAAGGCAATTAGGCAGAGTATTTTTATTTTTGCTCAGAAATAAACTGCAAGCACCAAATTGCTAGCACAAGGGTGAAGGTTATTTTCTAAGATTATATGCCACATGTGATGAATCTCTTACCCACTTTTTTTCTTTTATTAGCAAAATTTTGAACTTCCAGGGGGTCTGTACATAATTCTAAGGGGTCAAATTACAAGGCTGAAAACATTTATCACTGATAGCTGTGTCTGCAGAATATACTGGGTTAGCTGGGTGCTTCTTGCTGCTCAGCTGCTCTCAGGTAAGCTGAGTCTCTCTCTCTCCCAGTCTCCCAGCAACATCAGCGACCCCCAAATCCTGCAGATCCTGGAGGTGCATGGCTGTCATAAGGCCATTTTCTCCTGCTGTTCTTCAACAGCATAGCTCTAAAAGATAACAAATGAAATAAAACTTCCAACTAGGTCTGCAGGGGACAAAAGGCCTACAAAAGGTTGTTTCCAGTGGAAAGGAAAATTGTTTGACTTCCTGTCCCTCCCAGCCTGTTGGCCATTGCTGCTCAGACTGGTGATGGCTGCTTCCTCCTGTTCCTTGGCCACACATCCCTGCCACTTTCCTCTTTCCCAGGCATTCTGTTCCTGAAACTGCCTGACCTGCAGCTGGAAGCAAAGCCAGCCCAAGCTCTCTGTGTGGTCAGGCTCCAGCAGCAGGGACTGCCTGATCTGAGCATATTCAGAAGGCAAGGAGATCTCCTGGGTGTCAGCCAGACTGGGAGATGGGGACAAACAGCCTCAGGGGACTGAAGAACCAACACCTTGGAACCAAAGTGGTCTCTTCTTCCCCAGGTAGAGCACTGTGGGCTTTGTGTGATCTTTGTGACTGAATACTTAAGGTGTAGCTATACAAGTGCTGCAGGCAGCTGAGGAGATGACAGGGGAAGGGGATTGCTCTGCACCATCTGACACCTCTTCAATAATTATTTCCTTAGGACAGTTTTATGATGTCCCACAAGGTTGGAAGCAAAAATTTTGCTGTCAACTTTGTTCTCGCTTTGTCCGTCCCTCCAGAAATACACTTGAATGCATCTTCATCTCCAAAGGGATCTCAGTTTTAATTCATCATGCCTGCTACAGTAACAGAGCCAGTTTTAAGGTTAGAATAATGTAGAGAAGATGGTAATTATTGCTCTGAAGCTTTTCTGGAGATGAAAGCAAGAGGAGATTTTCCATTAATGTTAGAAACAAATACAGGAGGTGACAACCAAATGCTTCCAACATGCTACTTCTCCATGATCAAAAAACCTCTTGCCTAATCCCAACATCTAATTGTCACATGATTAAAAATGTATGAGAACTCATGAACATATAAAAGATAGTGTATAGCAGCATAGGTACTTCATCTAAATGCATAATTAATAGCTTCACTCAGCTTTACCTTGAGGTGCAAGATCAACAAGGCATGTATGTATCCAAGGGATGTACTGAAGTTTTTGCACCAAAGCAGCTGATCAGTGAAACTGTGCTGAGAACTTTATTTTCAGACAGTTGGCTGAAGGAGAAAAAGGAGTTTGAAGCTATTTGTAAATCTTGGGAGAGGTCTTTGATATATTTGAGAAGCTAGTGAGACAAAAAAAGCCTCAAACCACCTCAAAGACCAGGCACATCCATTATTTTAACAATTAACTTTTGCTTACCAAGGGCATATTTGGTAGGTAAAAACATGTAAAAAGTTGTCCACTGAATAGTGGTGGGAAGGTGTAGAAAATGCTGTGCTTGCTGGTTAGGTTCCTGGAGAACTGCAGCCTCATCCTCCCCCAGAGCTCCTCTGCTTGTGTCTGCAGAACTGTCCCAGCTTCACAAAAGACAACGTACAAAGGTGCTGTAGGTTCACCTCTCAGTTCTCCATTTATAATGTTCCCAGCACTGCTTTCTGACTTCCTGCACTTCTGACATATTCAGGCAGTAAAATACTTGGTTCATTTTAAGCCTCTAAAAAGCTCAGTTCAGGACTGGACCCAAACTTATTACTGTCTTGTTAGTTTTAGCCATCTTAATTTCTGCTGTTGAAGGAATATTAAACCAATTCTTTTTGTGGTTTTTGTGTTGGGGTTTTTTTGGTTGCTTTTTTTTTCTTTGTTTTTTGTTTGTTTGTATGTATATGCTGGGATATTTCAGTTTGGTAGCACTGAGCTGGGTTTGCTTTGTCCTAACTGACCATAATGACAGCTAAGCATCAGCTTCATTTGTATCCTAGCTCGAAATATAAACAGAGCATTATACAAAACAGAGGATGATTTGTTAGACCCTTGGTGAATTATTTTCGCTGAGTACCTTATGCCAGACAGTTTTGATTCTGCATGTGACTTACAGTCCAAAAGCCATACCCATACATTTTTCTGATTAAATGATTTTTAGGATTTTGCATCCATAGTGCAGAGAAAACACTGCCATTAAAACAAATGCATTTTTTAAAAAAATGGAACTTTGTTGAAACATAATTCCATTGAGAAAAAAACCCCCACAATATTTTTATATAACATTTTGGATATATTTTATGTCAAAACATAATCACCAGTCAAACTAGTGACATCTAAACCCAATACATTATTGTGACTTCTAAAATAAAAACAGAACAAAACTAAATCACGTGTTGGTGATTTAAACACAACAAAACTCTAGTATTCTTCAAAAGTGTCTACTAAATATAATAAAAAGAATAAGAGAACAGTTAACATTTAGTCTGTTACATTAAAAAATTGGATGTAGATGTTCCTATTGCCTGTTAGCTTTACCTAAAGCCTTCTCAACTACTACAAAAATAAAAAGAAAAAAAGAGAACTCATTGTTCAAAGTCAAAAACATTCAAATCAGTTGATACAACATTACAGTACAGTCAACTAACATCATTTGAGGTCTTCTCAGTGTGGGAGTCCTTAGACCAGCGTTCCAAACCCAGTTCCCTGCAGTTTCAAACCTGTGTGTTAGCTTTGCAGGACTCTGTACTCTACTGATGGCTTCAGAAGAATGGGGTTGTGCTACTTAGGAATCACAGGGTCACCCCAGCCTCTCATGAATTTTATTTAGCACTGTAGTTAGAACAGCATTAAGTTTAGCACAATAACTAAAAAAAAAAAAAAAATTGAAAAAAGAAAAAAAAAATAATTGGAAGCTAGGTGAAGCTGCCATCTGTGTCAAACCATTGCGATACGCTATACTAAAAAATTCTGAAATATCCACCTGTCCTCACTGCTCTGCCACGAACTAGCAAAGTCAAAAATACAAAAGTCTTCAACTTCTCATTTTTGCAGAATAAAGCAAAAAAGTCTTTGTGCTCCTTACTACCAGAAGCAAAATATCCTCTGAGTTACCACATGTAATAGCTTCTGGATGTGTCGACTTGGGTTGGCTTGGTCTCTGCAGAACCATCCTTGTCTTTTTCACTGTCACCTTCCCAGAGATTAATAAGTGGAGGGTAGAGCTCATTCAGTGGGATCGAAGAGGTCTTTTGCATATATTTTTTCAATGAGTGGTGGTAGTTTTTTCTCTTAAATCTTTTTGCAATATAAACAGAAAGGGAGGCGAGGCTAATGACGGCAAACATGGATCCCATCACTGCTGCCAGGGCCGTGCTGGTTTCTTGGTCTGAAATATCTAGTGCAAAAGCTGCATTTTTTGTTGTAACATTAACACAGGACTTCTGTGTTTGCAGGTGGATACTCGACACCGTTAGACACACTTCATAATCTGTAGATGGTTGCAAGTGTGTGAGGTTATACTCGTGCACATCCACCGGGACCCTGGCAGTGTATGTGATGTGGGGGTTGTCAATCTTCATGGTGGCTGATGACCATTTTAAATTGGAAGTCATGACGTTGGCATTAACCTTCCAAGAAACCAAGATTGAATGTGACTCTGCTTGCTTAACGTAGATTTTCAGGACCTGGGTGCCATCCAGAAGGGTCCCGTTCACCCGGAGAGTAGCGATCCTCGTGTCGGCCCCTTCTACGTTTTGAGCAACGCAGGTGTAGCTCCCGGAGTCTTCAACCTGGATGTTAGAGATTTCCAGGGTGCCTTCACTGCTCAGCTTGTATTTGTCAGAGAGGCTTTCAACAGTTACTTTATTGCCAAGTGGAGTGACCCAGTAAATTTCTGGCTCCGGTTCTGCCATGGCCCGACAATCTAAAAACACTGTCATGCCAATGTCCAGGTTTAGGTGATTGGGAAAGGTCTCACGAGAGATCATTGGAAGACACTGTTCGTTTGAATCCTGGATTAACACTTCCTTCACCTGCTGCCCTCTGTATTCCGGAGGCATCGCACAAAACATGGAGAGAGGTTCCATGAACCGGATGTTGGTTTTGTTGGAGTTGATCCAGTGGATGACACAGTCGCACCTGAGGGGGTTACTGTGGATACTGATCTCCCGCAGGTTCGGAAGGGACTCCACTGTCTTTTGGTAGACTGCATTCAAGGCATTGTTGTTCAGCATCAAGCTCTCCAGGGCGGGGACGTTGCGGAATGCCGATCGATGTATATAGGATAGCTTTGGATTGTTGGTGGCTTCAAGTTTTGTGAGTTCGGGCAGGTTGTCCAGTGCATACCTATCAACAGAAACGAGTTCTCCCATGTTATTGATTCCAAGCTCTTTCAATCTGAGCATGTTTTTAAAATCACCTTCCTGAATTTTATGAATCGGGTTTTTGTTGAGATCCAGGAATTTTAAATTTGGAACTTTCTCAAGTGCAAGCTGAGGAACTTTAACCAATTTGTTGTCATAGAAGGAAAGGCTTTCAAGGCTATCCAAGCCTACCAAGGCATTGCCAGGAATGTCTGTGAGATACATACCTGCCAAAACTAGACTCCTTAAATTTGACAGTGGTTTAAAATTCATATCTAGTATTCCGATCACGGGATTTTCTCCAATCATGAGAATCTCTAGGTTAGGAGTAGAATCAAACCAACGACTGTCAATGACCTTTAATTTGTTGGAGTTGAGATGTAACCTTAAAAGGTTCTTCAGGCCGGAGAATGCATTTGCAGCAATGCTGCTGATCTGGTTGTGATTTATATACAGCTCCTGAAGATTGCAAAGGTCTTGCAAGCAGTAGTCAGTCATCTCTGTGATCTGATTTTCTTCCAGGTGCAAAGTAGTAAGTTGGGTGAGATTAGAGAGCCCCACATCTTTGATACTTGTGAAGTTATTTTGCGAAAAATCCAATTCTGTTAAATTAAACAGCTGCTGGAGCTCATCTGTGGTCTTTGCAATGTTGTTGCTTTGTAACAGGAGGACTTGAGTGTCACTGGAAAGATTGCTGGGGATTTTTGTTAATCGAAGGTCATTGCAGTCAACTGTAGTGGCTTCCCTGTAGGTTGACTGTGGTGTAAACCATGGCCTGATTTCACATACACAAAGCTGTGGGCATTCATTACTCTGTATGGAAGACTCAGTTAATGAATTCATTAACAACTCTAGCACCAGCTGACAAACAGTTACAAGAACTCTAACCTTTGCCATGCTGGTCAGCTAGGAATTCAGCTCCCCAGCCCTTTAAACTAACAGACTGAGAGGGTAATTTGTTATCAGGCAGAAAATGTAAAGCCTAAAGTTTAAGGTGAAAGGCTTGGACATCCAGAAGGTGAGAGATGAGTTTCTGAGTTTAAAGAAGACAAGAAATGGTCTGGAGAATCTCAGCTGCTCCTCTATCTTCCAGAATCTTGGGCAAATCAGTGTCTGAAGATATTCCTGAAAACAGATTAGGGTATATGTTATGCTCATCTCATAAACAGTTCATCTATTACCTGATTTCTTCATCCTTTAAAGAAAAATACATGAAAACATTCATTATTTAACGTTCATTTCTCTTTCAAAAATGTTGATCTGCTATAGTTAAGTTCTGTAGGGTTCATAACTCTCTTCTCTTCAGGATTTCCATGAGAAAACTGGCAGCCAGTTCCCATGTGTGTGCCTGCAATCCCAATGGGAGCTGGGGTGCCAGAGCTGCCCCCAGGGCTCAGGCTCCAGGTGTGGAGAGAGTTAAGGCTCAGAGGACGTTGGGTTTTAAGTTTCAAGCTAAATGCACACAAACTTTGCCAAAATTCATCTGACTTAATCAAATCGGTTCCAGATAAGGGCTTTAATCCAGCTAAGCACCAAACAATAACAGTAAATGTGATTAAATGAATGTACTGTCCTTATTTTAGCTGTTTGTACTGCATTGTGCACCATGTGTGAATTGTTTACCACAATTCCACAGGACTCTGTAAACCACACAATTTTTATCTTTTTAGCCTGAAGTTATTCAGGCAAGAGTATATTTAAATTAACCCAGCAGTGGCCAGGGCACCTCAGAAGATTTATGGTGTCGTGGGTCTTTAACCTCCTGCTCAAGGAAAATCTCAGCTCTTAGGAATATCTTTCTCATTCTCACTTTAATCCAAAAGCTCCAGGAAACAGTTACCTGCAAACCTATCACTGCTCCTGGAAAAATTATGGGTCCAGTTCAGAGAGTTTCTGGCTGTGTAAGAAAGTGCTGGTTGGGGGCTGTTGAGCAGAAGGGTGCACATCTCCACCTCCAGCAGGATGTGGGGTGCTTGGGTGCTGGTGGCTCTGGCTTCACCCACCCAGGGAGCTCCTCTCAGCTCACCCAGACACTGGCAGCCAAAGTGCACCTTGGCAGCACTGGGACACATGGGAATGAGGGCTGGAAGAACAGAGCTCTTGGGATTCCAGGGGATGCTATGGATCTGAGGCCCTAATGATTGTAGCTGAGGGTTCTCAAACAAATGTTTTCTCTTTTTATGTAACTAAACCAATCACATTGTGCTGTGTCAGAGACAGCATCCATAACAATGATAAGCTGAGTAGCAGGAAAGAACATCTTTCTCAATTAGACAGTAGGAAAGACTCAGCCTAGCAAAAGCCCTCAAAAGATATTACTTTAGAAAGTAATAAAACTAAATGCAGCTTTTTTTTTTTTTTCTGAAGTTAGATTTTCTCTCTGGTAGCTGAGACATGAGTGAGAGCTAAGACTGTGCTAGAGGAGGAGGAAACCAGATGTAGAACAAACCTTTATTCTCAAGTAACTTCCAGCTGATGGAAGAATTGAAGAAGACATTAACTGCACAACAAAAAATAAACCCTAACTGCACCATAAAACCCAGGAATATATTAAAAAATAGTGTTGAGGAGGCTGGCAACAATGCTCCCACCATTCCTTCAGACTCTCTCCTCTAACTTGTAAGTATATGAAGAGAAAGAAGTCCATGCCTTATAGAGCTGTGGCCCCTAATGATATTTTAGTTCTGAGGTAGCTCTATGAATCATGTACTACTTGAAAAATGAAACTGCCTGGAAAAGGCTTCAGAGCTTCCTTTAAAATATGTCAGAGCACATCTAGATTTTGAGAAAAGAACCTTTAAACTCCATCCTTTCTTTGTTGAATATTTATATCCTCTTACTTGCACGTTACATTTATTGTTCCTCCTTGGTGAGATGGCATGTCTGGCTTTATTGAATACAGTTCTGGCTTTATGATCACTGTAGACATAAGATTTTACAAGTTACTAGTGGCACTTTCTCTTCTCCAGCTATTTTCTACTGCAAATAAATTTAATTCTCTTTGACTGGAAAATGTTCTTTAGAAATGACCTGCACGTTACTGTCTCCAATCTCCCCCAGCTTGGATGAAGCTATAAATGAGAATTCAATGTAATCAAAAAGTAAATTCTGACGGGCTCTGCATGCCCAGCCTGGCTGAGCACTGTGCTTCCAGGAATGGCAGCCCAGAGCCCGCAGCAGGAGGGAAAAGCCCACGCAGGGACTTCTCCTTCAGCTGCTTTAAAGCTGCTATAAAGCCCAGCCAGTTGCTCGGATAAAAACTGAGGAGGCAGCTGTTCCCAGTGCAGAAATGCTCTGCAGGTTCTGGTATCATTGCCCAGCTGCTCTTCTGCCACTGGGATCTCTGTGAGGTGCCTGAGCACACCAGCTCTAAGGTTTGGGTGGACAACCAGGTTTTGGAAACAAAATCTCTGGCAGTATGTGGTCCCAAAGAGCCAGCAGTGAATGAATGATCACCAGGACTGTGTGGATAAACCAGGGATGGCCCTGGGAAAGTTCCCAACATCACTGGAATCAGTGAGACTGAACTCAGTGTCAGTGTGTGCCCCTTCCTGCCAGGCACCTTGGGGGTTTGCCCAGCCACATCCCTTTTGCTCTAAGTTGCTGGGTTTTTTTTTTTCCATACACAACAAATAGAGTATGTCCTGGGTAGCTCAGTGCAGGGATCAATTCAAACAATTTTGGCTTTTAAAGGCCAGGGAATTTTTCTTTAAAATCCCCAGTTGGAGAGCAGAGCACTGGCTCCAGGAGAATATCAGTCTTCAAAACCTTCCAGGACAGTCAGAAAGTAAAATAGATTTTTTTTTTTTTCTGAACATGGTATTTCATATGGGTCATGTGACTGCTAGCACTTGTTTCAATTTCATGTTAAATTTTTTTTTTTAAATGTTGTGCGGGAAAACTTCCCCTAACCAATAAGCAGTATTATTATACCTTCTTTCAGGAGGTACTGAGCTGGTAAAGGATGGCTATCAGCATCCCCTGCCTTGCCCTTCATTTATTAAATTTGTATTTTCTACTGTACCAAACCCCTGCAGCAGTCACAACAGCTGTTCACTTGGTATCAACAAAAATGATGTCTGATTTTATGGGAGAAATTCTATGGAGCCTTGCTGAGGGCTGCTAGAGTTTGGGTACTTGTTCAGGCAATGCAAAGAAAAAGTACCTTAAAGGCAGCAGGATGAGAGCAGGGAGGAACAGTGGTGAAATAAACTCTTCACAAAAAGTGTTCATAGTTAAAAAATAGATGCTAAACATTTTGTCTTGGTAATTGGAAGACAAAGTGGTGTGATCTCCATGACAAGTGTATGAATGGTCACTATTAAACATTGCTAAAAAAAAAAGGAATTAATGTTGTTTGCACAGACACAGGGATGTCTGTTGGAAACAGCCATACCACCACAGAAAATCTTTTCTCCCCACAGGTAACTGGTTCATCCTTGCAAAATTTCTTTTACATTGCAAGCAGCCTCAGCAGAGATCTTGGTTGGCAGCCATATATACTAACTGTGCCTAGGTAACAGGCTGAGGGATCAGACAGGAAGAAAATTACCTGGAGCTAAGACAAGCAATTTATTTTGCACTTGCTGTGAGCCAGCAGCACATACTGATCCTCAGTACCTACCCAGCTCTCCACAGAAGCATTTTCATATATTGAGCCTAAGTACTGTAGCAAGTCTTTTGGAAAATTGTCTGTTGTGCTACTGTGCTGCTACTGACTGGTGCAGCTTGCTTGTTTCCCCATCCTCATCCTTTGTGAAACTGCTGCCATATAAACACTTACCACTCAGTTCCCAAAAACTGGTCCTAGGCTGCTGAACCCTGCAATCTGTTCGGACACTGACATCCCAGAGGAGGCTGGACCTGGACTTTTTGTTTAATAACCAGGACACTTCGAGCTAGCCCATGGAATGGGCTCATTTCCCAGGGCTGACATTTACAAGTGCCATTCTGCCTATTTAGAAAAATACTGAGGAGTCATGCCTGATAGCAAGCCTTTTATACTGGGGTTTTTGAAGTCTCCACTGTCATCAGGAAATTAGCAATAAACACACCTGAATTGTGTAAAATACAGGAAAGTCAAGCTGAAAGTGATGTCAGTTGGAAGAGCATACACCAAAATCTGACAATGAGAGCTTAGTCTTGAAAGGCAATACAAACCCAAGAGCCTGAGGGACATGTAATAATGGTATAAAGCTTCAAAACACACCCTCAGGGATTTATAATATTTAAGGTTTGGGGTTTTTTTCCCTGCAAATAATGCCTACATTTTCTTGTCTGTACACACATTGCATTGAAATCAAGTCCATGTTCCATTGTAGGGAACACTCTGGTGAGAGGGCAGTTTGCTGTATTTCAGGACAACCTTAGCATGCTTTATCTGTGTTCTTTTGAACAGCACCAGTCTTATCTCCACAAAAGAAATGCAAAGAGCAACCTATTTGTCCTACCTGCACTGCAGAAACAACGTGTTAAATCTATAAAATTTGTAATTTATTGGAGTTTATTCTTCAGCCTTGAATCAGATACAATGCTTGGCATTAGAATATTGAAGTAAATTCACAGGAGGGAGAAAAATGCTTTTCATTCCTGATCTTGAGTACCAGGGGCTAGATGGCATGCAGAGTGCAGCTACTCTGTATTGATGGCCCATCAAATCAGCCATGGTATTGCCACCCAGCTTCTGTCATCTGTTTGAAAATCTCCTGCAAATTACCATTAATAAGTCAGATTAGAAACACCAGGAATAAAAAGTGCTTTCCAAACAGTGGGTTGTCAAATTACATAGTCTGGGGCTTGGTTTTTTTTTTTTCCTTAGGAACGAAAACCCTCTCAAAAACATTTAAAAGCTTGAAAACCTGAAAGGCAAGATATGTTTGTACAGTAGTAATATTCTTATATTAGAAACTCAACTTACTATCTGCTTTCTAAGTTTATTTTCATAAAACAGATAAATCTTGGGAAAATAAGGGCTGTTCTTTTATTGCCCATGACTCTACTTTTCATCTTCTGCTACACAGTGTCTGTCTCCATTCAGTACAAGGGCAGTAGTAAAGCTTTTATTTCATTCACTGGAGGAGAATCCTGTCTGTGATTATTCTCCTCATTCCACATAATTACCAGATAAAATTATTTGACTAGATCAGCTTTCCTGACAGCCAACCAAATAATTTCCACTGTCAAGATAAAAGCCATTTCCATGAGCTCTTCCTTGCAGCTCTTCCCTTCTGCAGTGAAGGGTGGGCCCATGACCTCTGGTTGATGGAGGACAAAGCACCAGGGAACCTCTCTCCTTTCCACCTGTACCTGCTGTGATGCAGTCATGGGCTTCTGCCTACGTTAAATGCAAAGGAGAATTTAAACCTAATTGGTTTTAGTTTGTACAGTGTCTAAAATTTACAGAGCATAACTAATTTTGGAAGACCTGTTCCAATTCTTTTTTACACTTCTGTGTCTCTGCTCTATGAAGAGTGAAAGAGGACCAGGACTAGAGAAATCTTGCTTCATCTTCCCGTCATATTTAAAGAACAGAAAGGGAATTCAGTCTTGGCATAATTGGGATCTCAGAACAGCTTGGAATGATCTGAAGATCTTGTTGCCCATGGAGGCACCTACCTCATGAGGATTTCATACTAGAACAGCTCAGAAAGTCTCTGCTTCTTGCTATCTACCTATCAAAATCAGGAAGTTCAAATCAAAATTTAGAAAATTAGGTCTTAAAAAGGAAAAGGGCATCAAGAGATTCAGTTGGATTTTGGAGTGGAATTTATCTTTTGGTTTTTTGAGTGCTCCGGATGAGCAGCTTGGGTAATGGAAGTGAAGTGTTAATAATGATGGAATAAGGAGCACGTGAGAAATATCTGAAATTAGAAATATGGATGCCAGAGCTCCACAGGATTTTCACAAAGCAAGAGAAAATCCTCTTCCTGTCTTTTTGCTGACTTGCTTTCTGGCAGCATGATTATTTTGCTTCCTACACAGTTCTAGATCAAACTCCAGTTTTCTGAGTCATTCAGGATCCCCCACAGTAGGGAAAGACCCTGGTGTGTAAGTAGTTGTTACTACCATAAAGGAAGCCAAAAATTCCAAATTCATGTTTATCATGCTAAACATGATAGCCAATAAATAAAACCTGAAATGAGTCAGCATCTCAGTATGTACTTATAAAATCTCCTAATAATGCCTGTAGGAAATGTGTAAGACTTACTATTCACATACTCCATGTACATGTGTGTACATATGTAGATGTAATAAGGCAGCTTATGTACTGTGACAGCCTCAGTCATTCATCTTCAAACAAGATGAAAAGTTATTTTTCTGGGCCTTGTTACTCTGTACTTTGATAACTTATTTCCTGTGGCTGTACTATGTGTTTAGCTCTCAGTTATTATGAATAAGTATTAAACTATATCCTACTCTCAGCCTCCATCTGTATCTACTCAGTTGGTATGTGCAGCATGCTTACACAGACTTCACCCCTTAGAACAGAGCAGAACAGACTTCTATTGATTTTTTTTCCAAGGATTTATATTATTGCAAGGTCAAGTTCTCTCTTTCTGAGCTACAGTTACTCTACTTACACGAGACAGCTGACAGCAAAATTACAAGACAGAAAATTACCTTTATCCTGACCCAAACCAGGACATTGTTACATAGAGTTGTTAATAAAACCATATATTGAACTGACTGATCTGGAGCCACCTCACTCTGCCTTCAGGCCTGTGAACATACCAATAACAAAATAAATGGACTTACCAAGGGAGGTGTTGAGGGATCTAATATAAAGGCTGTGAGCCCCAGGACAAAGATCTGGAACTCAACCAAGTTGAGATGGGACAGAAGTAGTTCCTTTAAGCAGCCACAGATTTGGGTTTAGTCCTACTCTGCACTAAATCTTGACTCTGCTCTAAGGCAAAGCTTGTCTGCAGGGGTCTGGAGGGTACACCACCCTCTCCTCTCCCTTTTCCACAAATCTTGCCACACTTTGGAATCTGCTTCTACCCAGTTTTTTTATGCTTCTGAAAACCTGCTTCTTCCATTCATAACTGATAACTCATTATACTCTGCTGAGAAAACACATGCTGTATGGAGTACATGCTTTCCATCATTATTTCATTCCAAAATTGTTTAAGTAGCATTGCTGGGAAGGTAGAACAGGTCATCTGACACATCATCAGGAAAGGAAAGGAAGGCTCAGAAAACTTGAGTGGCAAAAATGGTAATAGTCTGTATTTAGCTGTTCTTCTTGAGCTCAAGTATCACCTAATTTTTGGACTTTGTTCCATACAGAAAACAGATCACAATCTTGCTTTGAGATGTTCAAGAGATGGAGAGAGAGAGGAAAGAAAATACATCATATTTAATGTATCTGTATGTTTAAGAACAGACTATATATTGTTCCTTTTGCTTTAGTCCTCAGTCTTGTCACAGCAAAGTCAGCAGTTTTTCCAGATGGGTTTATTTTGTAAGTGCTTGCAAAATACAGAGGTACTGAAATTGCTGCCTATTGCAGAAAATATAGAAGTTACTCCTCTCCAAATGTTAAGTTATTGATGCTTTATAGATAAAGTCTTTACCTAATTAAGGTGATTCATTCAGGCACTGTAATGTTCAATCTGGACACAGTAGGGCTTGTTTCACACACTGGGGGAAAAAAGATGAAGGAAAACATTTGGCTGTGAATTTGCAAACAATACTTATCTATCTGGCTTTATGCAGTGCCTTGTGCTATTCTGAATTAATTTTAGAGATCTGTTTAGAAGAAGCTGTTTAATTTTTTTTTTTATTATTGTTTTATAATTTTTTACATCTAGCTCACTTAACTGTGTTGTTCTGCCACAGGTAAAATAAGTTACTTTTGCAATGCATTTACAACTCACTGCAGTGCCTGTTATCAGTGGTGGATCTCTGTAACTATCAATATTTACTCTGTTTCTGTTACAGTGATGGATCAGTTGTAATTTAAAAATTTAGCAAGGCCAACCAGTAGCTCATCTGCATCCTAGTAATTATATGCAGCACATTAGCAAGGAATGCAGTGTACTTACTAGGTATTTTTGGACTTGTTTAATCAAATAAATCATACGATGCATGAAATAACAGAAAATGTAGGATTGATTATATCAGTGGTAAACATCTTTAAATTACAAAAAGATCCATTCTAGGCTTTGATATTTTATAAAAATTAAACCACTACTCTACCAACTTTTGGGTAGCTCAATACTTCCTTCTTCACAGTTACTTGGATACTTCCCCTTGTTGCTGACTGACCCCTGAGGAGTACAGAAATCCTGTACAGGGACCATCTCCTTTGGAGCTTTGGCTGCCTGGGGAGCTGAGGGGCACCACAGGTACCTGTGCACTGCTCACCCTTGCTGCTCCAGCTGGCCTTGGCCAGCCTGCATCCAGTTTTACATAAAGACCAACTCCAAAGATTGCATTTTGCTTAATGTCTTAAGTTCTGCTGACTATTTAAAAGTCAATCAAATAAAATCAGGCACTGAGCAGTACCTGAGCTATGGGACTGCAGGATGGAGGAGCAAGCCAGGGAACTGAGACAGCATTTAAGTCTTCCTCAAACCACTAATGTTATCTTCAAAACCTAAGTGATGAAGTAAGGACTTGTGACCTCTGGTGAAATGCTCCAGTGAAAGGGACAGAGCTGGAGCTGTAGGTTAGCTGTGTTCTCAGTGGTGGAGTTTCTCCAGGTCAGAAAGGTATTTGCTGCACACAAGTTTTTGTCTCAGCATTAACCTTGGAATGTCTTTGGTACTGACTGTGTGTATGAAACCAGATCCTGGGATTTTTGGAAGACAATTTCCAACACAGGCACAAGGAGTGTCAAGCAGGCAGCAGACACATTCTTACAAAAGTCTCTTCTGTTCCAGTGTCACCTCTGCCGGTTTTGTGCTTTATTTTCCCTCCTGCACTTCACTTTCCAACCTCCTGTTTGTCTATAAAAGCAACTCTGACATGAACCAGGTGGCTCCCAGCTGATGATGCTGGTCTCAGAAATGGGACATACCTGGGGGCTCTTTGGGACCTCCCTGCTGGTGGTCCCCAGGGAAATGGGGCTGCCCTGTCCTGCTGGGAATCAGGCTGCCCGTGGGACAGGGCAGTGATGGCTCCCACCCACAGTCTGCTCCTGAGACATCTTGGTGTGAAAAAAACCTCCTGCCCTGCCACCTGCCTTGGGGTTCTGCTCCCTTCCCATCTGAGAAGGACCCTCCCCACCCTCGTGTCCCCCACCCCTGGTCAGCAGGACACTGCTGGGGCAGGCAAGGGCTGCACCTCCCTGAGAGCTTGGTGGGTGCAGGTGCTGATGCTGGGCTCACCAGCAAGGCAAACCCTGGCAACCACCTTGGGGCTCTGGGCCTCTAAAAGCAGCTGGGACTCCTGCTCTAATCAAAGCTGACAGAGGCAAAACTTGATGCATTTCCAGAGTTTGTTAAATTAAATACCTGGAGATGAGATGAGATGCTGACAATCTCTAAAATTTATAAATAAACCCTGTGAGTAATCTTTGCCTCCAGTGTTAAGTGGATGGCTCCAGTCTGTGACTTGGCACAGAGGACTAAAGGGCAGCACCTTAGGAGAGAGAATTATGTAGCAAGACCACTGTACCAAATAAAAAAAGGGAAAGAGACAGCCACTTCTCTACAGCACTTTTATAACTTCTGTTCATTCTTAATACAGCATCCTGTTAAATATTTCAAGACCGTTACTTACAGTTGCTTTGCCCCGTGTTACTTTAGGTTAAAAAAGACAAAGCAAAAAGCAGTAGGTTTCTACTCCATCTCAAATACTTGATCTTTAGAAACTGTGCTCCGAGGTAAAAATCTCATCCTGTTCTTTTGGTAATTCAGCTGGCTGGAAAGTCAGGAAAATGGTAGCTTTCATCACCAAATTAAGATCTTATGAATTAGAAGGTGACTTTTTAAAAAGATTTTGCAGTAGAATTTAAGAGCAGAGAGTAATTCTCTTCCTACTGATGCCAAAGACTTCAGCTGTCCTCACCAGGAGGAGAATGAGGCCAAAGATGATATGTAGATTGCAAAACAAAACTGGACTAAAGTTACAGGGCTTTAAGCACAACAAACCAGAGAATGTGGTTTAAAGACCTTTAATCTGGGTGCCTCTTCACCTGTATGGAGACACATTCTGTTCTGACCTTCTGAGGTCCATTAGTTGAGGACTTTAATTATTCAGCTACAGGGAAAGAATGAGAAGGGAAAAATCACTGACTAACTCAAGCACATTCTCAATAGCCTATTTCTTATCAAAGTTTTGCTTTGATTTCTCTTTGCAGAATTTCAGCACACCAAATCTTGAAGAAACCCTGGTTTTTTGCTCGGTTTATGGCATACCCTTATTGGGTATCAGTTTCAAATCAGTTTCTAAGCCACAATTTTCTTTACTGTTGTCTTTCTTCCCATGTTGGGTTTGTATTAATTTTAGAGACAAAACTGAGTCTAGTTCCTAGTGTGCTTTCCTGGATTTCTGCAGATGCTCCTGCAGAGCAGGCTTGGTGGGAGCTGCTCCTGCCACTGCTCCCCAGGAGCCCAACAACCCTCCTGACAACCTGCAGAAACCTCTCTTTGTGCAGCCCTTGCTATGCCACCAGTTAGTTTTAAGAAAGT
Source organism: Phaethornis superciliosus (assembly GCA_023637945.1). Taxonomy (NCBI): domain Eukaryota; kingdom Metazoa; phylum Chordata; class Aves; order Apodiformes; family Trochilidae; genus Phaethornis; species Phaethornis superciliosus. The sequence goes on from JAJQWJ010000013.1 coordinate 1,673,262, forward strand.
TGTGGTTTGTGCTTGCCATAATTTTTTTGCCTACTAATTACTTCACAGCTTCTTGACTGGAGCCTGGAATTTAGGATTCCTGGGAGCCCCGTGCATCTCCCAGGATGGCATTTCCAGCTGGGAGGGGATGGAAAATTCAGCTGTTGTCAGGCTGAAATGCAGGTTCCCTCTCAATTAGCATTATACAAGCAGATAGGAGGAGAAAAGGATTTATGTGCTTCCAAAAACTTTACATAGATTTTTTTCAGTTCTCTGCCTACAAAATGTCTGCCAGGAAAAAAATCTGGAGCTTGGCAGGATGAAGCCTCACACGTGTATTGTTCGTGTAACTATGGTAACCTACAAATGCCACCAGTGTTTCCATTTCATACACAAATGAGGGGACAGCTGTGGAGACCACATGTCTGCCAGTGGAATAATATATGTGAACTAGGATGGCTTGGTCAGAAAATTACAACTCATTTATATTAATCAGGCCTTCAAAGAACAGTCACCTCCATAGTTACAAAGGGCCCAGTAAAAGAATATGATTTTTATTTCTGAAAATGTTTGGCTCTTCAGTGAACACTTTCAGCATCTTGCTACTGTGCTGGTTGAAAAAAAAAAAAAAAAGAAAGAAAAAAAGAAAGAAAATGCTGTTAACCACCAGTGCTCTTCTATAAATGTTACTCAACTTTTTTGCTTTGGTTTTATCTTTCTCTGATGCCTGATCCTCCTCTTAGCCTGACACGGAGCCTGACCTGGGACCAGGCTGCTCTAAGGCAGTCACTGGGAGAGCAGCAATACCAAAGAGATAGAAAGAAGGTGGCACAGAGCTACCAAACATATCTACCAAAGTGAAACAGCATTTTAAAAAAAACTTATTAGCAAATAAAAGCTTCAAAACAATACAAGAAAATTTAAAAATAATTTTTAAATTATTGTTTAAATAAACTTGGGAGTCTCTATCATCCCTAACAACAAAACAAATAATTCTGTAGCCTCAATAATAGAAATAAATTACCTTGTCAGCAAATATTACACTCTGCAAGCTGCAGTACCAGTAAGACTTGACTGGGGTTATGATTCATCCAAGGTGCTTTAAGTGTCCCTACAAAAAAAAAAAAAAAAAATCCAATCCAACAAAAGGCAAACCCCACAAAGGAGAGCTGGTAGCTGCCTCCTGCCTTGGCAGCAGCCTCTGGCAGAGGGATGCAGCAGGAATACTGCACGCCCAGCAGCAAAAGTTTTCCCTGGCTTCTGCAGTGCCAGGCTACTGGAGCAAAGTGAAAGAAAAGGCTGCAGCAGTGCCTGGGCCTGGGCTGCAGAGATCTGTACACACCTATGGGAACAGCTGGGGAACCATCTCCAGCTATTTTTATATACTGAATGAAGTATTTCCTCAGTTTACAGATACTTCTCTATATAGAAGTGTTTCCTCTATTACCCAGGGCTGCTTAGTGTTTATTTAGGCTAGGACAATGAAAGCTTTAACACTTTTTAAATGGCCACATTTCCCTCAGCCCTTGGCAGCAGCCGCACACAGGACTGGTTGTAACCCAGGCTCCCTCCTGCTGCCTCCCTGCCTGCTCAGCCCTGACACCAACCTCTGCACAAGTTGCTTTCTGCAGCCCAGCTTTGGATGCTCTCAGCATTATTCGTGTCGATTTTAATGTTCACTGCAAAAGACATTTTTTTAAAGTTTTTACCCTTTTTGTAATCTATACAACTTGATACTGAACCTTATTTCCCTTAATAATCAGTAACATTATTCCTGTCTGTTCTAGTCAATGGCAAATACTTTAGTTAAGGCAATAACTGGTCTATCACAGCCCAAAATGCCAACCAGCATCTCTCCTTTTATAGGAATAACATACAGTTTGGTTCAGAGAACTTTTACACTGCCAAGGTATCAGTTACACTTGAGCTCACCCTGTCAGGAGCTGCTCTGGGGGTGACACGCTGCTGGGGGACAGGCAGGGGGACCAGGGGACAAGGGAGGGTGTACATCCAAGGTGAGGAGCCCACAGGCTGATCAGACCTAATGAATCCTGGACAAATCTTCACCACTTGGTCACCAGGGGAGCTCGGTGCAGTGGTTTTTTTTTCTTTCTCTCTCCATGTGTCTGCCTTTTCAATTAATTTAAATTCCAAGGCAGAAGAGTTCAGGACAGCCTTGGGCAGGTCCCTTCAGCCAGCAGTGGGGACTGGGGGGAGCTGGGGTCATCCGAGCAGCTGGGACCTCCCCTCCTGCCCATCTCCAGGACTCTCCATGAAGGGTTTATAGTCTTGCTTAGAAATGCCACGTTCGTTTTATAGGGATCCTGTGAGCTGTAAGGGAAAACCTTAAAAGCTGACAAACTGATTGTTATTGAAGGGATTCATTCCTTGGGAGCTATCGTGCAGCTCAGGATGAAAATCCTCAGCAGCCTCTGCGTGATCTCGCACATTTGGACCGCATTATTTTCTACTCGGGCAATAGAGTAACTATTCTCTTACTTTTCTTTCCACCGCCTAGTGGGCACAAGGCACCGGCCCAGCCCTGGCTGACTTGGGGCAGCTGTACAATGGCAGGGCCAACATCTGCCGGGTCCTGCGGGGGGAAGGGGCCAAGAGGGGTGGGGGGCCCGCTCCCCCCCGCAGCTTTTTGGCTTCCGAACCCCCCAAAAAGCCCGGCTCGGGGGGCCCGGAGCGCTGGGTAGGGGCAGGGCCAGGGCCAGCCCCCGGGACCCCCCGGACAATGCCCGGGGCTGAGCAGGGTGGCGGGGCCGGCGGTCCCGGGCAGCCCCGCTCACACTGCGCCTTTGATGCCATTTTCTGAAGGGCTATTGTTAGCCTGAAGACTCCTTGTCTTTTCAGATTCCCCCGGGTGAGTGGGTGAGGGCAGACATCTGCCGGGATACGCTCCCATTCGCATGCAAATGGGCGAGGGGGGAGGCGGCAAAGCCCCCCTGCCCGGCCCCCCTTCCCCCGCAGGTACAGCCCCGATTCACCGCAAAACTCCAGCGGGGGGGTGCGGGGAGAGCCGGGCGGCTGGACGGGAGGCGATGCTGCAGCCCCGCGGGAACAACCGCAGCCGCTGGCCCCGGGGTGCGGGGGGTGCGGGGGGGTGCGGCCCCGATTTCCCGTGCGGTACGGCCCCGTCCCCGGGCTGGCACGGGAAAACCTTCCTGCCCGCTCAACTTCCCCGCAGGAGACCGGGGAGCGGGGGGCACCGGCTCCCCCCGTTACCGCAAACTTTCCTTTCCCCTTCCCTCCCTCCCTGCCTGCCCCCGGAGGGTCTCGGCCCCTGAGCTCCCGCAGGCCCGGTTCCCCCGGTTCCCCCGGTTCCCCCGGTTCCCGCTCGGCTCCCGCACTTACCGGCGGCCGGGGCTCGGTGCCCGCGCACCCGCGGCTCTTCCCCGCGGCTGCGCGGGTGGCGGCACATCCGCTGCTGCGGAACGAAGCGGTCTGAAAAAACGGGATCGGGGGGCGAGATTCCTATTCCTTCCTCCTATTCCTTCCTCCTATTCCTTCCTCTTATTCCTTCCTCCTCTTCCCTCTCTCTCTTCCCTGCAGGCAGCAGGGGCAGCGGGTGCGGAGGGATGCGGTGCCGCTGCCCGCCCGCTCGCTCTGTGCCGCCGCCGGCGCGCACCTGGGTAGGGGCCGTGGGTCAGCTGACGGGCTGCGTCCCCATTGGCTGAGACAGCGACACGGGGGCGGGGCCTGGCAGGGTGGGGCGGGGGCGGGGACACTCCCCTTGCCACGCCCTCCCAGGCCCCGCCCCCCGGCCCCACCCCAGGGCTGCTGCCCCTCAGGAGGCCCCCCCGGGGCTCATCCCTGCCCCACGGGGACCTTTGGGCTGAGGTAATGACACAAACCCCATCCCTGTCCTGATACAGAACACTCTGTCTGAGGCAGAGCCGTCAGGGACAGGTGCCAGGTGACTTCCCGCTTCCATTTGAACCTTGTTTCTTGAGGGTTTTTTGCAGAATCCCTTAAAAAGTGACACAAAAGTGTAGTGGCAAGGTCCTGTGTGTTGTAGGGGCCTCCCAGCATTTAAAAATTTGATGTTCTGTCCTCCATGGAAGGGAAACCCTCCCTCCCTGCGGATGGGCAGGGGTGGGAACCTCTGTGCCCCAAGGGGGAGCCCAGGGCAAGGCTTCAGAGGTGTTCAGGGACAGGGGAATGTTCCTCTGGGTGAGGGAGGCACCAGTGCTCCCTGAAATTACATCTGCCTCTCCTCTATAGCTGCTTGAATCAGAGCCTAATAATTAGCTAGGAGAAAAATATGCTACATCTTCAACCCTAGGAGTCATCTGAGCCTGAAATCCAAGGATTTAAAGCTGTTCATGTGAGCCCTTGGATATGTGCAGCTTCCCGTTCGCTTCTGCTTTCCTGCCTTGTCTCTTCCCTCAGCTGTCTTCAGCCTCAAATAACTGACTTGCACATTTCCCTGTGTTTCTGCAGGCAGAGCCCCATGCCTCTGGGGCAGGGCAGCCCAGCACACACAGGGTCCCACACATGGGTGCTCCTGGTACAGATCCTCCTCCTGAAGCCTCCCCTTGGAGCTCCAGAACAATCACTCTGTGTGAGCCCAGGTGTTCCTGGCTGGACTCGATGCCAAAGGCCAGCTGAAGTTTTGGCAGTGGTATCAAAGTCAGCTTTTCTTCATGCCTCTAAATCCTTATTTCCTATTTTGCTTAACTATTACTCCTTTAGCCAGCAGAAGGGAAAGCTGTCATGGGAGGATTCTGGACTGCCTCATCCCTCTTGCCTTTCATTAGCATAAGATAAGGGCAGTTCTGCATACCTCAACTGGCAGCCCGAGTGTTTTATCCACAAACACCCCAACTAAGCCCACAGAATCATTTTCACCCTCATGCCCTGTGTGAAGCTGTAGCAGTCATCTAGGCAGTTTGCTGAGCACAGCCTGGTTGAACAGGTGCTGGTATCCAAGGCAGGCTGAGCTCAGCACCACCTCCTGGGATGCACCAAAACCTTCTCAGGAAATGATTTTTGAAAATGGTTTAAGAATTTATAGCGAGGAAGACCCTTAATGTGAGTTAACAATAAGTCAAATATGTAGCAAATACAGTCTTGTGTGGATGCTTCAGGTTTCCTCTTGAGGCATTTTTTTTTTCCTCGAAGTCCTAAAGGTTATTTGGATAGCACTAACAGGGAAACTTTTCATATTTAAGGAAATTGAATTTTCAGAAGGAACTCGTCAGTGCCATCCAAAAAGCCTCTTCTCTTCTCTTTCCGTAGAGTCTGTTCTCATCAGTCTGGATGTTACTTTTCCCATCAACTGCTTACTCCTGATGTGGCAATAATCTAACAGCTGATGCTCAGGGAAAATCTGCTGTGTTGTGAATGGCATTGGTTCTTTGCTGGTTCAGGGCAGGGAATTTATTTTTGCTTTCTCAGTGAAGCACATCCTTTCACACAGTATTAGTTACATGCAATGATCATGCTCCTCTCTACAAATATTTCTTTCACCACCAAGAGGATCAGCAGCCCCCGTGCAGCCACGTCCCCCGTGGCCTTTTAATGGGCATAAGTGTTTGGAGGGAACAGTCTGAGATTTTTTTGGTGCAGATGCTGACAGTTTCACATGAGGCTTGGCTGTGTTTTTGGGAGAGCTGCTGAGCCTGTCCTGTGCTCATACAGCAGCAGAAGAGCCCCAGGTTTGGAAGAGGCTTGCTGGGGAAAAAGTGTTTTCTGTACTTCATTTCCATGCCATTGCAGGTGATGCTGGCTCCATTCCAGGCTTTCACTATTTAAAATTACATGCACAATAGGGCTTCTCCCTGCCCAGATCCACAAGGAACCTATGAAACAATCACAAATAAGCTTTTAAACCAGGGACTGAACCTTCAAACCCCAAGGCAAGCTGGGCTGGTGGCCACATGCTGGTGCTCAGTGGCTGGGGAGCCCTCGTGGACCTTTTGTCCAGGGCTGTGGGGACAAGTAGGGGACACGTCCCCTCCTCCTCCATGGGGCAGGGAGGGGATGGCTGTGCCTGGGGAGCAAGAGATCCCTGGGGGTGGGGAGGTGGAAGGATTCTTTTCTTTCTGTGTGAGACAAGCTCTGTAGGTGGGCTCAAAGCTCTGAAAAGCTGCTGGGGCTGTGCTGGGGCTCCATCCCCTGGCTGGGTGTGGAGCACCCCTTTCAAGCAGACCCAAGCAGTGTCAGGTCTCTGGTCCCTGCTGTCACCTCAGCTCCTGGAGCTGCCACCAGGGACCTGCAGCTGCACCTGGACTGTGGCCAAAGCAAAGCACCCACAAAGTGGTCTGGTTTGAAAGAGCCCTGGGGAAGAGGAGTGTATCAGGAGCAGCTATCTCATCACCACCCAAGCCATGTGCTGAGCTCTGACTCTGGCTCCTGCATTTATCTTGTTACAGGCATCATTCATTAATAGTCCCACTCCCCATCTTTATGCTCCAAGGTTTTTCTTTTGGTAGTGCTGCTAAACTTCCTGGTTTTGTAGGGATACTGCCTGGTAGGTCATGTTTTTCTTAAAAATCCACCTTCTAGAATGATACATACTAAGGAAATGCCAGATGCCAGCTTCATTAAAAAAAAAAAGTTTCATTCTTTCTGATTGCATAGAAAAGCTTGAGAGACGTAAACCTGATGGACCTAAAACTTACATACAAACAAATAGGAAGCAAAATACAATATGCATTAAAATTTTACAGTCTTAAGCTCTATTTGCTTCTAGGCAGTTTTCACAACATTAGAACATGGGAATGAGACTAATGTTGAGATGGAAATTAAAAAAGCAGTCTCACAGACAACAAATGAATATTTTTGTGCTGGAATGATAGCAGAAGTTGGTGTCTGTAAAGTAGCAACAGCTCCAGAAGAAGCTGCTGCTGAAGCTCTTGGGCTAAGGAGAAGTTTTCCACTAAAGAAGGGGAGCAGATTTTCCTCTCTGTGTCATTTCCCATGACATGCTTGAGGTACAATCTCTGCAAATACTTTCCCATCAGCAGTATTCAGGCAGGAATGAGTCCTTTCCCAAACACTTTCTGATCAAGTGGCCTTAAAAAAAGAACCTCTGAGAAAAATATATTTCCCACCACTGGGGCTGTTAGTTGTAATTTTTGGAATAAAATTGGATTATTGCTTAAGACTTACATGTCAGTGAAGTAGAAAAAGAGGTATTCCAGTTTCCATTTGGTGCCAATAGGTTTCTGAGCTTCCATGACACTTTTTGTTAGTGAGATGAAACACTGCTTGGTTTCCCTTTCACCTGGTCTTTCAGATGCTGTGCATTTGTTCTCAGAATTGCCCAAGCCTGCAGGATTTATTCCGAAAGGTACCCACACTGCACAGGCAAATTACCAGTGAGTAACTGTGTAAGCCAATGACCAATTACATCAATAACTGGTTATTTGCATAATGCATCCCCAATTATGCATGCAGATACAATAATTGCATGCACAAATGGTGTAAGTGACTGCAGGTGCAAAAGTGTGGCTGCCATCACGTGTGCACAGACTACAAAGAGCAGCTCAGTGGGAAGAGCAATTGCACCAGTCACCATGGTGCTGCTGTACCAAACCCCTGAATTAAAGGCTTTGTTTTGACCTAGAAGGATCCCTCTACCTGCTGATTGGAATTGCATTTTTCTTTCATGAGAAATAAACCAGCTCTTCAGCTGCAACAATTACAGTGCTTCACCCTTTCTTTTTATTGGCAATTGTCTGTATGGAGGCAGATGAGAACATCTGCATGTCTTTGTCTATGATAAGGAGCTAAAATAACACCAGGCAGTGTTTTTAAAGCAGGTCAGTCCTTTCATGCACTGTTCCATCTGACTTCTCTTATATATTATTAATTGGGAAGCTTTTCCTTCTGGTTGATGTGTCTTTTCCCAAATGATCTGTCTTGTGAATGTTTCATGAGGAGGGATCTAATCTCATGTCAACATTTTGCTAGGAACCCCACAAAGCTTCTTAGAAAGCTGGAGCACCTGAAAGGCAACTGGAGAGTTTGTAAGGAGACAGAATTTGTATTTACTGCAAGAGTGAAGGTGATAACCCGTGGAGCACTGGATCCCCTTTCCACCAGATTCCCATCAGCTGAACATCCATGATGCTGATGCTATTCTTTTACTCCATTTACTGCAACTGAGTCTGAATTACTTCTGTTTTACACACAGGAGCAGGCATACAACCCCTGCACTCCTTTTGGCTCCTGCTAATGCCAGGGCTGTCAGCAGCACCACCATAGCAGAAATATCTTCAGGGTTGATTTCAGAGCTGCTTGCCATACCAAATGACAGAATCCAGGAGTTCTTCCCACTTAGTTCAGCTGCTGCTATTGGTATGCACAGCTTAAAACCATCTTCTCTGTCCTAGCCAAAGCATATTTGGTTTTAATTGCATGTTTTTCTGTGGCTTCTTTGTTGAAAACATTCTTAGTGTGAAATTAACTTAGAAACTCATGGACCTGGGAAGGTATTGGACTGATGCCTGTAGATATAAACACCTGCTCTACTAGAGGGAAATCTAAAGGGTGTTACTTGGCCAAAGCTAAGATCTATTTGCTGTGTATTAATACCTGAATATAGCATCTTAGGTACTGTGGGCTGGGGGGGGGGTTGTGGAATAAATGAAACTACTGGGCAGTATGTGGACTGTAGGGGAAGCCTTTAGCTTTCACATGGGCAGTAAGAGTGAGCACTCAGTCTGCCCAGTGAGCATGAAGGTAAAGCAGGTCACTGGAGCCTTCCCACCCACAGGGAGGGAGCTGAGGCTGCTGCAGACTCCATCAGTCAGTGGGTGTGTTCATGGGCAACTGGTACCATGAGGATTTTAAGACCTATTCACTATATTAATGTGTGTGTTGAGGAGAGGGGCAGCATTCTTTTATAGAAGCTATTGTGATATTTTTAATAGAAATAATCTTATTTAAAAATTCAAATACAATCTGGTTTTAGTTTAAAAGACTTGATTACAAGTATGGTATAAGACTAAGTTCTGTAGGACAAAAGGAGAGGAGAAAGGTAGGTAGAGATAAAGCCACTGCCTTGGTTTTGGTTAAGCCTATGGAGCTAGATGCTGGAGGTGCAGCTTCCCCCAGGCCAGGCTGTGCCTCTGAGGTGCCTGCAGCAAACATCACCTCTGTTTCAACCTTGCATGTCAGGATGAAGAGAGTGCTCCAGAGATGATGCTGACAAAGGTGTGGTGGTTGCATCACAACTTGGGGAAAAGATGCAGAGGAGAGGTGTGTTGGTATGATGTGTAAAGCACATAAGTCATAAAAAAGGCCAATAAGAGCATTTCACAGGCAATCTGCTAAAGCTGCTGTCCCTGTGCAGGTGATGGATACCCACTGCCAGCCCCAGCCCCTCCTCTCTGCTGGGGTTCCCTTGCAGACTGGGAGGAAACACAGTTGTTTGAGAACTCTATTTTGCATAGCTTAGCCTGAACTGTAGCTCTACTAATTCTTAGATAAATATAATTTAAATTCAATTTGACCTCAAGTGGCAGCTGTGACAAAGCATGGCATGTTTGAGGTCTGGGTACAATTATTTGGAATTACTAAACACCACACTTCAATTGTGACCTTCAGATTGCACCGAAGCCAGAGGAGCTCTGTGATTTTAACTTCTGAACTGCAAATCACCCCGCTGGAAAAAGACTTCAGAAGCTATTATAATCACAGAAAATATTATAAAGTGTGTAGAAGCTATAAGCAAAATATTTATTTTACACCCTTGTCTGCATTTAATCCATAAATCTGTCTACTACGGTAGTGTTTTACCAGTGTAGATGAGACAAGTAAGCTGAGATCATAGCAGACATGTCCTGTAAGGCTTTACAGAAAATCATTGCTTTTTAATCCTTTTATCCCCGTTATTTCCTACCACAGTGAAAATCCAGTGGCAGGGAAAGCTGGCACAGTGTAGGACAGATGCATAATATGTAATGCTAAGCAGGGAAAAATCCTTCTGTTTGTGTAATACTCCCAACACATTCTAAATATCAATTTTAGTGCCATGTGTCCTACATAATTAAAAATAACTTATCAATACCCACCCGAGTCTGCTATATCTTTGGGGTGTATCTTTGGGCTGACCTCACTATCTGAGCTGTCTTGATGTCTGTGACTAATCTTCTAATTAGAGTGAGCCAGAAAAGTAGAACTGGAGCAGTTTAGGCAAAGCAGGTGCCCCCCAGGTGGCTCCCTGGGTGTCACAGTGAGCTCTGGCCTGCATGTCACACAGCACCTGAGCTCAAGCCTTTCATTTTTATTTTATTTTATTTTTTTTTTTTTCCCCTTCATAAACACTGCAAGGATGCTTACACAGGAGAACTGAGCTCCAGTGTCTGGAAGGCATCTAGAAATGTTCAGGTGCATGATTGCTTCCTTGATCTTCACATTAAAGCATCCTTCTGTCTGTAATACAAATTTAATCAGCTGAGCTACATCCTCTTAGGCTGAAAGGTCCGGGAGCCCTGGAAGTTGGCTGGCTGTGGCACTGTTTGAGACTATTTGTACTACAAGAGTGAGAATGGGTTTAGTTAAAAGTGCAGGAGAAGGGCTTGGGGTGGCTGCTGTTTAGGGCAGGGGGAGCAGGGAAGGAGGATCTCTTACCTGTCCCTGTGGGGGTTGTGCAAGGGCCAAAGATGCAGGTGGCAGCAGGGCAGTGCAGGCTGTGAGAGCTTTGTGTGAGCAGCTACAGCAACACTTTGCTCCCAGAGCACATCCTCCTGGTTTGGGGTCATCTCTCCTGGCTGACCAGTGCAAAGACAGGGTCTTTGCAAAACACCCAACATTTTCCTTGCTGTAGGGTGTAATTAGAAGCCCCCCCAATCCTTGGAATTATAAAGATGAAAATTGGGTGTTTCTCTTCCTGCTCTCTCACAAGGGAACCAGTCGCACTGATGGGATTCTCAGACATGCTGAGCACAATCCAGTTCCTGCTGGAACCTCGAGTTTTATCATCTACTCAACCCAAGTACCTCGAGGCCTCAGCTTTGCTCCACTTGGTGCCCTTTGCACGTGTGCTGGGACAGCCTGGTCCCTGCACAGTGTCCCCAGGTCCCTCTGCTGCTGCAGCTCAGCACACGGCTCCTGGCACCCACCACTTCTTTTTCCCCCAGACAAGGCTGTTACTATTTATTTATGTGTTTGGGGCTGCAAATTGTGTCTAATTAATGGATGCACAGCACTGTGCTCTGTGTTATTAACCACAGGAGAAACCAAAGCTCCTCAACCTCCTTCCTTTCTTGCCCTCAACACCGTGTGATTTTCATGGCAGATTTGCCAGAGCAGGTCACAGGCTGGAGCCTGGGTCTTCCAAAATGTGGTCAGTGAAGACTTCACCCCAGATGGATAAATTAGAATATATATTATCTTGTAACTTAGGGCAAAAGAACAGATGGAGCATCAAGGCAGTGCCAATTCAAGATTTTGACAACAAAATATGGGTTCTTTCAGCCACAGTAATTTAAAACAATGGCTCATTTTTTCTGCTGTTTGTGACATTTAGTAGAAATTGCAGGAGAGTGACAGGTTCTCGGGCTGTTCTCATCTGACTTTATAAACATCTGCCTTAGGAAATTACTTCAGACCTAACCTATGAGCAGCTTTCCAGTTATTTTACTAAATAAATACAAGTATTCTGTAAAAAAAATCTGGTACTTTTGGAAGCTATTTTCCATAAGGTAAAGTCAGTGAAATCAGGTAATAAGGTAAAGTCAATCAGAGTGTGCTGCTTTTCCATAAGTGTTCCAGGAGTACATGCAAAGAGCAGAGCTGAAGAGCTGCCATGCCTAAACCTGGAGCAGGAGGAGCCTGCCAGGGGCCTGGCTGTCCCTCTGCCCCCTCAGCCACAGCTCCTGCAGCATCCTGCAGCACCTCTGGTCCTTGAAGTTTTATTTAACTTTTTAATTTGTTATTTGAAGCGATAGAAACAGTTTACACTCCAGTGGTGATGATGTTTGCGTTTCAGCATCCCACCATGCACACCAGGGGCAGAGGCTGTCTCTGTTTTTTTTATGGAGAACAAACACCTCTGGAGCAGAGCATGGATTTGGCCAGCTTCAGATAAGAAGTTTTGTGGCAAGGCTGAGAGTCAAACCCAAAGTTTTTGAGTGCCAATCCAGGACTGGTTAATCACCAGACTCTGCTCGTCTTAAAAATATGTTTAAACTTTCTTTTTTTCTTTTAGGTCTAAGATGGTCCCATGGAAGTGAGCTTGTGGTGGCAGATGAACAGAATTTCCTCTACTGTCCATTCATGTCTTCCACATGGAAAAAACCAGAAGCCATGGCTGCTGGGCAAAGCCTTGGCTGCTGGTGAGCACCCACCCCACTGGTGAGCACACCCACACTGGGAGCTGTGACAGCATCAGGGAGCAGCACTTCAGGTACTTGGGCTGAGTGCTGCCCCACAAACCATACCAAAATCCATGCCAAGACCCCAGATGCCTCCTGGAGACCCATGAGGAATGCCAAGGTAAAACTCAACAGATAGTAAAATATAAAGGAAAAGGCTGGCTTTCTGTAGATTTTTAAAGAATTTAATAGGACTTAATATAGCATTATTCTGTTACAAGATGGTAGTAGGAGCAGCTTCTATATACCCTGCTCTATAAAATCTAATTGGTTTCATATCTATTCAGTTCCAAAGGCTTTTCTTTAAGGGTGTGAGGGTTTTAAAAAAATCAAATAATAGATTTATTCTTGATGTCTTGGGCACATTCTTGCAGTAACCTCATCCTTGGACCACAGCTTTGGCAGAACACACACATCCTTAATGAGGGACTATGTGTTCTGTGGAGTTTTTATTACAAAAGAAAATGAACAAGTGTATTAGGAAGAAAGGGAGAAAATAGAGAAGACCACTCTTTTGGCAAAGCTTTGTATTACAGATCTCATTTCTCTGGTTGCATCTGTCTTTAGGCACCCATTTCAGTGAGCTGCTATATTATGCTTAACTGCAGATGATTCCCAAATTTGCACTTTGGTGAAACAGGCATTTGTGCAGGTTCCCCATAAAAATGACTGATTTGGGTTCTATCAAGAACTCTGGCTCTTCTCCAATAGAAGAAAGGATGACATTTTTAGAGAGATTTATCAAGATGGGGGTAGCGAAGCAAACATTTTAAATGTCCAGTTTAATCCTCTCTCTCCCCCAAAACAATCCTACATGGGCAGAATTTTGAGCTGTTCTGAAATGAAAGCTTCCTGAAAGAAATGTATTTTCCTGTGGGATTACCCAGCTTTCAGTCCTGCTTCCGTGGATAGGTAAGAGAGCTCTGGTTTAATTTACTATTTATGAGATGTGCATTCACATTGCTGAGTGACCATAGGACTCTGTGCTCTTAAGAATCTGCAAATGAGATGGAACTCATTATTTTTTAATGTAAAAAGGATTATTGCAATCTTAGTGCAGGGATATCTAACCTCAGATACGGGGTGTATACTGAGGCTTTTGCTTTAGGAAGCCAATAAATACATGCAGTATTTTCAGTCACTCTGTTCAGCATATAAAAGCAGTATTTATTAGAAATAACACTTAAGGGGATTCTTTTTTTTTAATTGCAGACCATGACTTGTAGGAGATTGCCCTCCTCTTTGTGTGCATTTTACTTTACAGTCATGAGATAAATGCAGGGCATGTCTTCAAAATAAAGCTTCTCCTTAATAAGAGCAGTTTCATTATTATCCACTCCCATCTCCATGCACAAGACTTGGTCTCACAGACCTATGGGGAAGCAACGTCTGAGAACCAAATAATCCCCTGTTAATTTTTCCCTCAGTAAATTAGGATTTACTTTATAGGATGATGTTTCTCTGTGTCCAGGGATGGCCACAGGGGTGTTGCTGCAGATGGCAGTGACTCCCAACACTGGTGCTCATCCCATGCCAGCTACTGCACTCCCACTCCTCCTCCCTGTGGGACATCTGTCCTTAAATCCTGCAGATGGGACCCTCTCTAATTCTTCTGGTCTCTCCATTACTTTGAAGCGGAGCCCTTAGGGAATCTGGTGAGCAGAGCCCAGGGAGCAAGGGCACTTCCAGTCCTTGGGTACCTTTTAGAACCCCAGAGTAATTTCCCAGTGTTTTTTGCTCTCTTGAGCTCATGTTCCATAAATGCAATAATTGCAAACATTTATTTTGAACTGTACAAGCCTGAGCTCCAGAACAAGTTTTATTTAATGCAATTATATCTGACAGGTAATTTCTAATAAGCTCTGGAAAATGATAAACCTCTCGCTAAATCCGTGAAGAGAAAAATAGGGCAAATTGATCAAATAAGCTGTTTCCTACATAATAAAAAAATTATTATGTGCATAACATCCTGGAATAGAAATAGCTCTGGTGGAACCATCAAGACAAGCAGGAATTTGCTGGAGGCATCTGTGCAGTTTTGCAATTTAGGTTCACTCCTAGCAGAGAGCCCAAGAATCTGCCTTAACTCCACAGGAGCAATTCCCATGTTTGCACACCCAAAGCCTGCCTGAGCCTGGAGAGTGCTGGGTTATTCTGGGATGCAGCCCTGGAAAGCTGGAGACTCATTTCTGCCCTTCTTGTTGCTGATTGAAGAGTTACCTTGTTAGAGGAGCAGAGCCAGCCTCCCTGCCTTTCCCTGTTTATTGAAAATGAAACCAGGCAAAGTGCTGGAAATATAATTGTGAGATTTGTTCCACATCTCCTTTAACTGAGTGTATGATACCATTGAATCTAAATTGCAAATAGCTGAATTCAGGTATTGGTTTCTTTCTAAAATGAGCTTTTAATAATTATTGAGCTTATTTTTCATCTCCGCTATATAGCTGAATTTACATTAAAAATCTGAATTTCATCTGAAGTTCTCAATCTCACAGTGTTAACACTCCTCCCAGATAAGTAAAGGATTGCTACAAATTAGGTCTGGGCTTAGCTGCAGCAGCTGATTAACATCACATAAGCACAATTAACAGCATTTTTAGGAGAGGATAGGAAGAAATTATCATATGCAGTCGAAACTATAAAGAGAATTTTAGGGAGGTATGTAATTAGGCAAGTCAGGCTAGGATAGTGGCCTTAGCATACCTAGCCTGCTGAAAGCAGGTATGGATTCCTTAAGGACCACATAGACTCTTTAAAGACTGGAGTCTTTCATCTCTTCTAAAAGATATACTCACAAAAACAATTGAAAAGTGAAAATCATTCCTTATTAACACCCTCCCAGTTCTAAATGGTCTGGCAGCACCAAGAAAATGAATGAGAGCTTCCCTGCCTGAACTGTAAATTTCTTTCTCATTTGAGTTTGAATAAGGGAAAAAGATAGCCTGGGAAATGAGGGCATCCACTGAGACAGGCTAAAGAAAGCTCAGAGCAGAAGTGTTCAGTTCCCTCAGTCAGCTCTGTCTGCAGTCCCTTCTGGTGCCATTTCCAAAGCCATTCAGGGGGCAGTGGCTGAAGCAGCTGCTGTGGGGCTGGGGAGGCCATGTAAAATAAGATGAACAGAGCTTTCCCATTTTCTAACTTAAAGCATCATTATGTCTGACCTCCTGTCACGTTCTGCTTCATTATCAGGCATCGTCTGAGGGCTGGGGAAAGCTTTATCTGCAGCCTGGCTTGTGAAGGATGGGAGCAGATGGAAAAGGAGAAAGGTTTGCTTATTGTTGGTGGGAAATGTTCTCCTCTGAAAGCTCTGCCCTGCTCCCCAGGCTCCCCGGGGAAGGCTGGATGGAGAATCATGTTACTCAGAGGCTGAGGTTTTCCTCATCCTTTGGAATAATGGCTGCTGCCAAGCCTCTGGGGAGGACAAAATAAATGCCTGACAAACTCCTTTGCTTCTCCACACATCCTGAGTTCTTGGAGAGGACTCTGCTGTCTGTGTTACAGCAGCCTGGAAGGCCACAGGCTTGGTCAGGTCCCTGCTGGTTGCCCAGGAACCAGTCAGCACCAGTTGCTTTCAGGGTTTTATCCATCACTTTGAGGTTATAGCACTCAAGATGCAGGGGCTGTGTTGTGGTGCAGTTGTGCTCCTCCTGGTACTTCAATCCAAGCAGCTGCCTCCCACCAAAACAGTAAAAACCCTTTGGATTTTAACTCACCTTGGCAGAACATTGTGACCTTGGGTGATAAATATCATACTGTAGGAAGCTTCCAGGAACCACCACCTTAAATCTGTCTTCTAGGCTTTTAAGGTACTTTACATATTTTTCAGTATTTCTGCATCATAGTGACTAATGTCCTACAGCCTTAGATGCATCTCTTACCAGGTTACCACAAGCTCTGGCCTTCTAAATACTGTACCAAATTTCTCTGGAAATAAATTCCTTATGTATTGCTTTGGCAATACGTAAGTTTATTTGGCTGTTGAAACATTGTCCAGAAATCCTTTATCTGTCCTGAAACTTCAAATAAACCTTTCCTTCTTTTAAAATAACCTTTGAAATGTTTTTCATCAAAATGAGTGGAATGGCAAGAATAATAGATGTTGGAGGATTTGTATCCAGTATAGTTTCCTGCTACTCCAAATGCTTTTGGAAATGCTGATTGATTTGCAACAAAGCTTGAAATGTCACCAGGAGGAATGAATGAAAAATACACTACTCTAATGTATGTTGAAGTTGAAATTGGCTCAAAGTTTTAACCTTTAAAGGTGCTTTTTTACTTTTTTCCCCTTCTTTAACTTTTCACAGCAAATAGTTGGAAAGGTAACTGGGAACAAAATGCACGTAGAGGAAAGAAATAAATTATGCTCTTATTTGTGGCACATTTACAAGAGAGATGTCTTAAAATTCCAGTGAGTTTTAGGCTTGTTCTACTTAAAATAGTGCCTGCCCTCTTTGGTCAAGAGGGCTGCTGCACTGGTATATTTGGATGGACACATGGCCTGGCTGCTTTTTGCAGGTTATGTTCTTAAGAGGGAGAACAATCCCTGACTGTGCCCTCAGTCATCTGCTCTGCTCCTTGGCAGAGCCTTTCCATTTCCAAGAGGCAGGGGGTGGGGGGTGAGGAGGCTTTTTAGCAGGCTGGGATCATTTGTGGTTTGGTCAGTAGCTGAACCCTGGCTGGGAGAGCACCAAGAGGGCACTGGCAGTGGCTGCTGCCCAGCTGGTGGCTCCAAGGGGCTCAGGTGCAGTATGTGAGAGCTGGAGATGTCTTGGGGGAGGAATAGTGAGGAGGGCTTTGCCTGCTCTAGAATTTGCAGTCACTGAAACTACAAAATTAGGTAAATGTCTGAACTCTGGCCAATTTCTGAGACAGCAAGAGGACCCTTGGGTGACATTAAGGCTGCTCCCAGCCTGCCTGGGTCCTCTCCTTGCACCCACAGAGCTCACTGGTTTTCACCCAGGGTAGAAATGACTGGTGCCTTCTAGGGTTTACCTTTTTTTATTCTCCTGATGAATTTACTCACTGGAGTATAAAAAATAATCATAAAAAAGCCCGGGGACCTATCTCACTGAAATAAGCCTGTGATTGCTTCTGGCTGAGGGCAGATTTGCAGCACCTGGAGCTGCAGTGCTGGGGAGGCTCCTTGAGGCTCCCTCTCCCCTCTCCTGCCTTCAGTAGCCACTGCTGTTTGGGCACAGCCACTGTGCTGAGAGGCTTTGCACAGAGCTCTGCCCTCTGCTCCCTGGAGCCACTTGTCCTGCTCTCAGCACTGAGCCCAGCCCAGGGGAAATGGGCAGGAAACCAGGGCCTTTGCCTTTACCAGCTCCCTCCCCCACTGCCCTGCGGGCTCTTCCCTGGGCTGTGACTGTGGGGTGATGGTGAGGAGGGGAAACAAGAGGTGCTGAGCAAACCCCCATCCTCCTGTGTGTGCAAAGGCTTACAGGTAACAACAAGGGGATAAAAAAAGCAGGTTCTCAAGTTCCAGTTCATTGCTGTGTTGAAACTTGGTGTCCCCTCAGAGCTGGAGTAGCCAAGCCCCTTACTGCAGTGTGTCTGGGAATGCTGAGCTCAGGAGGGAGCTGCACTGCAACCCAGTGAAACTCCTGCAAATGGTCTGGCTTAATCCTGGCTTTGATGTTATCAAGCTCTCTCACTTTTTCCCTAGATTTTTTATTTTTTTAGCAGAAAAAGGCTCAAGATTAATCCACCTATCTCATTTCAGCCTCGTGATATGTTTGTTCAACATGAAGAAATCAATGTTGAACTAGAATTTTGTAGGGAAGGAGAAGATCTGTGGAGATTACATTTTTATTTCAGTGCAATTTCATGTTTTACTGCTGCATAGAACAGCTAGTTAATAAGGTATCCTTGAGCACCAGCTCCACATTTTATTTATTGCTGTGCTGGTATGTAAAAATCAATCCTTGTAATTTTTATTGGTGACCACATGCTCTCTTTGGTATTATTATAATTGTGCCTGACATTGATTGACAGCAGCCAAGAATCAGAAGCAGTTCTGTAATTCTGATCTCTCATCAAAATACAGAGAGCAGGAGTGCCTTTGTGCCTCCTGCTGCTGGGCTGGTTCCTCAGAGCCCTTTCTGCTGCTTTACTTGGATGCAGGATCCTGCTTGGCATTGAGCAGGGATGTAGCTGGGGTGGCCTCTGTCTGAGGCTCCTTCTCCACCCCCAGAACCATCCCTAGGGCATTCATGAAATCCTTTCTCCCTGGAATCTCATGCGAGCCCCTTGGAGCACCTGGCAGAAATCCTTCCCCTGCCTTTGCTGGGATAATGGGCAGTTAATGAGAATTCTGGGCTCGGCTGAGGT
This sequence comes from Phaethornis superciliosus, assembly GCA_023637945.1. Lineage (NCBI taxonomy): Eukaryota > Metazoa > Chordata > Aves > Apodiformes > Trochilidae > Phaethornis > Phaethornis superciliosus. The sequence continues at coordinate 1,691,906 of JAJQWJ010000013.1, forward strand.
AAGCTGATAAGGAGAAGAAGAAAATGCATCCTCTGGCTGGAGAAGCAGCAGATGTGTAGCCAGGGTCTCTTTCTAGGCCTGTTATCTGATCTGGAGAATGAAAAGGAGATGGCTTACATGAAATTTGAGCATGATAATCATCCTGCAGATCCATGGGGGGTGGAAGCAGGCTGCTGGGAGGAGATCAGTCCTGGGCTCCCCAGACACATTGGCTGAGAGGTTGCAGGGGAAACCAGGAGAGCTCCTCCATAAGCCCCCAGGCTGGCTCCAAGAGCTCAAGCCTTCATTTTTTGAAGTATCTATGATATAAGTTAGTTATAACACTTGATTATTTACTTAGCTTTCAGCATCTGCTTAAAAAGGTTTCATTACTTAATGTGGTCAGGGCACCAAAACTAACATTTACATGAATTAGCTTTAGATATCTAAAGCAAAATACGATGTATTCTCTCCACCATGTCTACAATAAGAAATACCTTATAAAATAGTGTATTTTAGATCTATAGAAGCTCACTTCAGTGTGTAGAGCTCATGAAAAGAAATTGCTTCTACTTGCATACATTAAATTTTTCTTCCACTGTCTGATAATCCTCTGTATGTTAATCTCATGACTGCTTTAAAGATTTTTTAAATTAATGTTGAAATTACCCATTTGGGTAGTAGTAGCATCTGTTTCAGTGTTCTATCCTTGTCTGGTATTTCTTCATTATAGATGGGATGAAGCCTGGAAAGGCACTCGAGATGCAGGTTATAAAAATACCACAAAGGCACAGAAAACATTTGTTGGAGGAATGCTCTGTGAATTCCTCTGTGTTTCTTTTAGCAGAGATGACATATAGATGGGAAATGTTTATTATTGTTTCTTTCCATGGCCACAGGGATCAAGCAGGGCACTGCTGCAGAGGGAACAGGTGCTGGTGCTGCTGGGGGCCAGAGGATTCCAGCTTTCTTGGCTGACCATGGAAAGCCTTCAGGTAAGATTAAATCTTCTGTCCCTAAAGACAAAAGGCTTATCCTGAATTTAATGTGAGCTGTAAATCACTGGGCTCTTAGGCTGAGGTTAGGTTTCAGGTTAGGGTTCAGACTAGCATCATCAGGAACCCATTTTACTCGTGATCCTCTAAATCCCCACCGTGGATAAAAGGCTTAGAGTTAGTAACCAGATGATAGTGATGGCTCCCTCAGCTGCTCTTAAGCTCAGGTTTGGTACAGATGTTGGATGAATTTTCAGAGGAAGAAAATGCTCAAGACTTGATTCATGGGTGGGTCCTGGCCCACATTTTATAGGTCTTCAAGGAGCCACCAGAAAACCATTTTTTCCTGCTCTTTTTTTTTGAAGCCTAACCCTACAGTATGTGAGCTGTTGGCACAAACTCAGCTCAGAAGGAAATATGAACCATTTGTCAAGGAAAGCAGCAGCACATATTTTAGCCCTGCAGGCTTTCAGATATTACCCAATGAAACAAGCTTGTCCACTTTGGCCTTTTGAAACCCCAAGCCCAATTTTAAGTCTCTTTTCTCCTTAGAATTCACCCTAAAGCTTCTTTCCTTCTGGAAAACATCCCAGTCCCAGGAGCTTTGGCTGGCTGAGTGACAATCCTACCTGCATTGCCCCTTTCTGAAGTGGAGCTTTAAGCCAAGGTCCCCATGGTTCAAGCCTGCCAAGCTCCCCATCAGGAAGGTCCTTCTGTAGCTTCACTCCTGTTTGAGGTGCCCCAGAGTAATTGCATTAGTTTGAGAGGCAGTTGGGTGCAGGAAATGGGGAAGAGAAAAAGAAAGAGGGAGGAAACAGGAGAAGTGTCAGAATGAAGGAGGAAGGAATTTTGGGGGGATTTCTCATGATTCCTGACCTCCTGTGGTTGCTCCATGTCTACTTGAGGATGCACCTTTCACAGCTGAGTCATTGGTCTCTGCAGCCAGAGGTTTTTTTGGCTTGAAATTCTGATCTGGGCCAACTTCCAATGATTTACTCATTTAGATTAGTAAATCTAAGAGAAATTAAAGATGAAGATGTATTATCAGAGTCTTTAGCTTCTGTGTAATACTGGTGCATGCCTATGATTTTGTCATTATATCAGTTCTTGAGAACTAGAACTGGCTTTCAGTAATTTAATTCTTACTCTATCATATTGCATCCTTGTGTTGCTTCCTTGACCCCATCTCTTTGCTGAGTTCAAATAGGGTTTTATGATTTTTCCTTGAGTGTCTGTGCCTTCAGGAATCCCAGATAACTGAATGGCATGGCTCTGCTCCCTCACTCATAACCAAGTATGTCAACTGGGTTGACACGTGCAGTGCACAGACCTCAAGGCTGGGCAGAACCCTCTGACCATCTGTTCTGACCTCACTGTGTCACATTTCTGCCTCCTCTGTTACCTGTAGGAGCTGATGTTTGACTCAAACAGCTCAGGTGAAGGCACCCAGCTTTCATTTGGACTCTGCAAAGGATGGGAAACACTCTGCTTTCTGAAACAATTTTTAATTACAAACATGGACAAGTATTTATGGTATTTATGCTTTGTTTTTGCCCTGAACTTATCCGTCTCATAATATCTTCAGATATTATTTCCTGTTACTCCTTCATTCAGCATTTTCTCCAGGAAAACACTAACTTCAGCAATGGAGCAGCTTCAGGGGACATGCTAGGACAGTGGTGGGCAGTCACTCTATTAAAGTGTCTTTTAAAGTAAATGTTTTTTTTTTTAACCCAGCAAACACTAACTTTCATTCATTTGTTTTTTCCCAAGCCAGTTTGGTTTGGTTCAAAGCCAAATACTCTCACCAAGTATTTTTTTTCAGTGGGCATTGGTCTTTTAATGGTCTTGAAGGTTGGGTTCTCTGTCAGGCATGGATGGTAAAAAAGGGCCTGGCTCACATGCTGCCTTAAATAGCCACCATCAGAGGCAGGACAGTGTGTTGGATGGGCCACTGGTCTCATCCAGAATAACTTTTCTTACATTCTGATTTCAGCATCCGATACTTGCATTCTTATAACTTTCTGGTGACTTTTCCCAAAGAACTGTGGCTTCCCCTCCAGCACCTTCTTCCAGCTTGCCCAAGGCCTAGGGTGCTCATGTTGGCAAGGTTTGCAGAAGGTCTGCTTTGCATCCTGCCTTTCATCAGGCAAAAGGTAGCACTGCACTTAATTAAAAGTGTTCAGTCCACTGCCAGCACCCCAGCAGAGCTGAGTTCATATCCTGAGTTCTGCTTCAAAGGAAATCAGAGTGGGAAATCATGTGTTTTGTATCACTGTCCTTTGTGGAATGGTTAATAGCAGTGATTATTACAGAGCAGCATAAGGTCTCCTATAGTCTGTCCTTCCAACAAAAGGTTTTAAAGATTACCAGCCCATTAAAAATCATCCTCCCTTTTAGGAGGTAAATACTGGCTCAGACCTCCTGCTGTGCAATTCAGAATGGGATATTTGATGCTTCAAAGTTTTTCAAGCAGTGATACTGTAACGTGTCATTAAACACTTCTGCAGCATGAGTGAGAGTCTCATCAACCTGCCTGTTACCCAGGAGCACTGTAATCCCCAGGGACTGACTGCCAGACCTGCAGGAACCCCCATGCCCCATCGAGTCTTTGAGGTATTGATTACTAATCATGGGATCATCATGTGGTGGTGATGATGAATGCCATGTGCATGTGTGTGCTGGGTTCTCTGTTTTTAGGGAATTCAATCCCAGCTGCTGGTTTGAAGTCATCCCCAGCTCATGCTCTTCCTCAGCCCAGGCAGTGTCCATGTTCCTGCAGAACCAGACCCAGCTCCTGCCCCCCAGGTTCTCCTCCCCATCAGTCTGAGAGTCCCCAGGGTTCCTCTCTGTGTGATGGGGGAGCTGCTCCTGTCCCTCCAGGAGGCAGATGCTCAGTGGCACTCAGTGGTGTCCATGTTTGTACCTGAGGACAACATCCTGCCTGGCAGCTGGCCCTGCAGACAGTGGCACAGTGTGAAGGGGGATGCATTTCCCTTTGTTTCTGAAACATATCTGATCCTCTGCTGCACAGCTCTGCAGGGTGGGCATCCATCAGCTGGGCACTGCCTGTCCTCCTCTGCCACCACTGCTGCCTCTTCCTTGGCTGCATGTGGGAACAGCTCACAGTGTAATGGCATCCCTGAGTGAGGCAGATGTGCAGGATGCCCAGGGGGGTTCAGTCACCATGTTTCTTGTGAAAAGTAACTTTTTTTCTGACTGTTCACAAATGATTTTTAGATCTGTGTAAAAATTCATAAAAATAGTTCTGGTGGCATCTACATCTGTGAGTGTCCAGCTGCCATGCCTGATGCCCCAGGTGATTTGAGGCCCAGGCTGGATTCTTTCTTCCTCAGAGCTGCCCCACATTAAGCAAACCCTCAGTGCTGCCTGGGGGCAGGTGTGCTCAGGAGCTGAGCAGCCCCACAGCTGGGGTGAGTTACAATCCCAGCAGCTTTTTCTTTATCCTCAGTTTCAGCTGGGGGTGGGAGAGTGCTTGGTTTTTATATCTGCTGGTGGCTGCATGGGGGAGGATGGAGGTGAGAGATTTTCTTGGGTCTCTTTGTCCTTTTTCTTGAGTGTTGGGGCACTTTCTCTTCAAAAGCAGTGGGCTGGTGGTGTGCTTCAGGTAAGATTTAAAGATTATTATGGTTTCACTGTGGGATCTTGCTGATACTGAGCAAAGCGAGAGTGGGGTGGTGGTTTTTTTGGTTTTTTTTAATGTTAGTGAAAGGGGTGCCTTGAAAAACAAGGCCATGGTATTAAAAATAGCCCTAAGGAACCTGTTGTGCTCCTTGCAGCCTCTGTATTGTTGTGTGTTAATTATGTTTCTCCTTCTCCTTTCTCTGCTAGGTGCCAAGCAGCAAGAGATAACCCAGAGCCATCCCACATGTGCTGCTGTGCAAAACCTTACCAGCAGCCCTGGTGTTCATGTGCCAACAGGTAAGTACACTGCTACCAAGCATTTAATGCAATGAGCAGTTAGTCTGCTGTAGTGCTGTATGACTATTACAGTTTTCTGGGTTGATAACTCCTGAAAGGGGCTTTAAAGGCCCAAGTTGAATTTGGGGTGGGAGCCCTGTCTTGGGGGTGCCTGTTCTTCTCAGCTCTGTGTTTGCACCCCCAGCCAGCAGCTCCACCTGCCTGCTCTAAAACAGCCAGTTTGGAGATGTCCCCAAGTGTAAAATGTCATTGTATTCTGTGCAGCACTGTTCTTGGTGTGTGTGTGTGTAATCACTTTGGTTAAGTAGAAAAAGTAATATTCTATTCATTTAAATATTGTAGCATCTGACACAGCTGCAATGTTCCAGTATTAATGGCTCACTTGAGGCCAATTCTTCTACTCAAAGGGCTTTTTCCATCACAAATTCATCATGCAGGCATCAGGCAGAAGTTGGGGGTTTTTGTGTGTTTTTTTTCTTTTTTTCTTGAGGGACAGATATTGATACTCTTCCAAGATGTGGAATTAGATCCTCTGCTCAGCACTGCTTAGCATCCAGGCTGGGAGCAGAGGCACTGCTGTGCCATTGAGAGGCTTGTGTAGCATCAGGGAGCTCTGCTTTCCTGTAGAACAGCTGTGGAAACACTTGGATTTTACACTTTCAGCCTAAAAAGCTGTTTGTGTTTTGTTTTTCTTTCATTGAGCTTTGTGCTATTCATTCCCTGTGTCTAGCAGGATATGTATATTTTAGTCTGGGTAATGTGAGCTCCTGTGCTTTTGTAATGGTTTGGGTGTGAAATGCAGACAAGAACAGATGTCCCTGGGCTGGCCAAGGTCTGTCCCTGGCCCGAGGCATTGCTCCTGGGCTGAGGAGGGCAGAACAGGGGCTGTTCCTCATCCCTGGAGCTGAGCTTAACTTGCAGCTTTTCCCAAGCCTCCCCATGAGACTTTAAGCAGGTTGCTGAGGCTCACTGTGCTTCTGTTTTTCACTGCTGGATTGCACAAAACGTCGTGTGTGTGTGTGTGTGTGTGTGCAGTTCTCCAGTGCTAACACAGAATGCTGTGGGCCAGAAGTAATTTTTCCTTTGGCTTTACCTGAGCAGCAGAAGGGGCACTGCCCTCTGGCTGAAGTCCTCAGCAGCCATGGCCTCAGCCTGCTGCCTGCCTCCATGGATACTGGTGTTCCTGCTCAGCATTGTGCTGGAATTCCATGGGGAAGATGGAAACTCCCGGGCTGTGAGTGTCTGCAGGCTGCCAGCAGAGTTTCCAGCCTCACCCCTTGAGGAGCAGGACATGCCAGAGGCAGCCATCTGCTGAAGCTTCCATCCCAGGCTTATACAAAGTGCAATGTGAGGTAGCATTAAATCCCCAGAGCTCTACAGATTTTGAGAAGCCCAAGAATGTTCTCCTATGGCAGATCTCAGGTTTATGTAAGAAAGTTTCTGGTACATGCCAGTAAAGTTAATGAACTGCTTTTGGCTTGGTGGGTCTCCAGTGATGGGTGATCTGGAGTAGCAAAGAACACATGGTCTTGGTGCTGCCAGCTGAGGTCTGAGTGTTATTGCAAAGGGCAGAACTGATTGATTTCCTTGTCTAAACTATTTGCAAGCTTAGCCATTACTTTTGTAGCTGATAATTTCACTGGAGCTTGGGACTCACCATATCATGACTTATAAAAGTTTAACCATCAGTGAACTCCTAGGCAATAAATCACTCTGGGGCTGTGTTGCCCTTTTGCTCTTAAAACTTCATTGAAGCACGTGGCAGGAGAGCAGGAGAAGCACAGAGGACTGCAGGGTACAGCACTGAGTGCTGAGGCACCACAGCAAGTTTCAGGATTTATGTCCTGATCCAGTACAAGCCCTATGCAGGGCTCAGATTTTCAGCTGGCCCTCTTGAAGTCACACCTTGGCAAGGTTCAAATCAAACTTTGCAGATGATGTGGCGGTAAATTCCCTGCAGGCATTTGGCTACTGGTCCCAAGCATTGGTGCTGAGGTCACTCTTCACTCTCTTGCATGAAATTAGCTTGCCAGGGATTGCCCAAAGGTTGTGTGGTTGTCCTCACAAAGCAGGAGCATCCTCAGGGACCATCTTCTCAGAGGCAGAGGTGGGTTTCAGACAGGGTTTTAACAGAGCTGTACCAAGGTGAACTTCCAGTGTTGGATGCTTTGGTGGTTTTTTTGTTTCTTTAAGTTTATACTTGGCTGGTTTTCTGCTTTTCACTTCCAAAAGCCATGTAGCTGTCTGCAGAGAGTGCTGTGACATTATTTGAAGTGTTTGACACAGCAGAGCTCGGGCTGGTCCCTGGCTGCTGTGTCTGTTGGATAATACAGAGAGAGCTGCAATTCCAGCCACTGCACTTTGGTACTGAGCTCTGGGCAGGGGTTGGGTTTGGGGAGGTTTTGTTTAGTTTTGATTTTGGGTTTTAAGGATCTTGGCTAGCCTTTAACTAGCACTGGGTGAAGTTACTCATTCATTTAAACCCTGGAGTTCTGGAGTTCTAGAATTACCTGGAAACAGCTTTCATCTGCTGTACCTGTAAGCTGATTGGATCACACTTGGTTTCTGCAGCTTTAAGAAGCTGCCTGTAAATGTAATTAAACTACTTGGCAGAAAAATGAAAATAGGGAAATTTAGTGAACAATGTAACTAGGTTCCCTAGTGCAGTAGGGCACTGTTGGTGTGGCCATGTCTGCAGTCCCTGGTGGTGACCAACCTCTGCTTCATGGGGACACTCGTGCTGCTGTGTGTTTCAGCTTGGGAAAACTCCTGACCCTCCTACTGTGGGTGACAAGACAGATTCGATTAGCTCGAGCTAGTAAGAGGTAGGAGTAGAAATAAAATGCAACTAAACCATATGCTGTAGTCTGGTGAATAGCTGTTGTGCTTAGGCTGGGGATTGCAGGTTACACTTTTACAAACCTCCCCAATGGAGGCAGCACAAGGCAGCAGCATCACTGAGGAGCTGAGGTTTCCTTCTGGCAGGTGCTGGGGTGGGTGGGAGTGGGGATGCCGCTCACTTCTTCAGAAGTTATTGCAGGGTGTCAAAAAAAAGGGCTGTTTATACATTGCACAGGGAGTGGTACGTGTCTTCCTTCAGAATGTGACCTAAATAAAGATGCTGTCACAGTTATCATTATGTGCCAGAGGTTCTGTGGTTTTGGGTTTATTCAGAAAAAAATAAATGCCAACCCTAGTTTTTAGCAGCAGGCTAGCATGGAGATGGAGTGCAGAATCCAGTCCATCAGCTGTCCTGGCTCTCCAAGAGCATGGCTCAGCTCCTCTGGATAACACCCTCCAAATGAGGCCAATTGTAAGAGCTGGGCTCATTTTTCTCATAGCAAAATTATTTTTAAAAAAGACTGAGAAAGGAACAGTAGCTGTGAAAATACTGCTATGTTTGTTCATTTGTTGTCTCTGAGCTGTCTGCTCTACCCATTTTTCCTGTCTGTCCATTCTGGCTGGAGCTGTAAGACCCAGTTCATTAAACTGCAAGTCCATAGGAAATATCTTTGACCACCAAGTCCTGCCAACACTGGCTGAAAGCTGCCAAGGTTTCAAAACCTCCTGACTCCATGGTGCAATTTCCCATATGTAGTGTGTTCTGCCTGCTCCTTCAGGAGAGTGCAGATGTGCACCAGCACATAGCAAGAGTTAGGAACAGGAACCTGGGGGTAGCATTTTTGCAGGTTCTTCTCTCACAGGGGTGTTTGATTGCCCAGGGGCTTGAGTCCAAGGTGTGCTGGAGGTGGATGTGGATTGGGAGCTCTGTTTGGGATGTTGCTGCAGCAAATCTTCTGTGTCTCAAGTGGGTCCATCCAAGGCATCAGGGACCACTGAACTTGCAGCTGCATCTTTCCACTGGCAATGATTTATTAGCAGAGAGGGTTTCTCCTGAAAATTTCATGATACTAATTCCACTCTAGTCTAGAGGAAGTCTGTTTGTTCTCTGTCCAGAGCAGATCTACACATCAGGATACAGGATAGAATTTTGATGCACAAAGATTATTTCTGGTCAGGGGAAGCTCCCAGAGAGCTTTGGGCCTGCCAAAGCCCTGGCAAGTGCACTAGAAATATAAAGGATATTTTTTCACATTTATTTCTCTGTTCAAAGGGAGTGCATAATGATTAGAAAATGAAAGTGAGCATGTTTTCTTACCACCCGTGGAATTACTCTTTAATATTAGAGTTTATTGTGTAAATTACCAGCATGAGAGATGAGTGAGGAACCTGCAGTTAAACTCCCTCATGAGGCTTTGCAGCCGTCTGTAAATCTTTTGAATTGTACTCTCCCAGCTTATGATGTATTTAGGGACCCTTGAGCAAATTACAGAGTTGCATTAATTCCCTGTAATTTCCTATATAAGCACACAGTCGTTATTAGTTCTGTTTTATAATAAAAACTCTTCAATATCTATAGAGAGAATTAAACGTTGCTAATTAACCTCAATTCTGGTAGCAGTTCTGAGTGTGTGTGGTGTCACTTAGATGGAGGAATCCTACCCTTCCATTCCTAATTCTTGTTTAATATTGCCTTTTAACCACACATAGAGGGTTTGCAACAAATTTGTCCCCATGTATCTGCTTTAACTCCTTGAGTTCTGTCCCTGTGACAGTTTGTGCAGCAGGTATTCCAGTGGAGCCTTGAAATGCTTTTAGCTCTTTCTTTCTGTTTTATCTGCATAATTAAAGAGGTTGAAATCTTCAAAGATGGACACTGAGTCAACGCAGAGATAAAGATGTCTACTCTTATTTATTTCTCCTGCAAGATACGTTCTTTATAAATCCTTCATGGCACATTAAAAATTGACTCTTCGTTGTCTCACTGAACAAAATAATTGTGCATCACCCAATTTCTCCTTCAAAAGCACAGAATGGATTGCTGTGGCACTTTACTCAATATTTAATTAAATTCAGTTTTAAGAAAAAATGGAGAAAAACTCATTGTGATCCATGAAGAGGCCAGGAAGCTCAGACCTGCAGCTGGTTTTCCAGCAGCCAGGAGTTTCTGCAAGGATGCTCTGTGGAGTGTGGCTAACATGGCTGTTGGGGAAGGTAGTTAGGAAGTGCATCAGGATTTAGAAACTATGACTGAAGAGTGCCTTGTGGTGGTTTGGTTTTGTTTTGTTGTTTGTTTTTTTTTTCCCCCCTGTTGTTTGAAGTAAAACAGGTAAGCTGTAGCTCTACGTCACCTTAAATGTTCCTGTAAGGTTTTCTGGGTGCAAGTTGGAAACTTTCTGGTCTAGAGAAGTCCCAGTGAAGCTTCAGCAAATGTTCTATATTTAGAGAAAAGTTAAGTAACAAGGCCTGCATCTGTAATAGGAATTTTGCCCCTCCTGCCACCCTCTCCTTTGGCCTGTGTGTGTTTGTGGTGGTGTTGATGTGTTGGACTCCTCAGAGCCTGGATGGGGCTTTTGAGTTTGTCCCTGCTTAAATAAAGTCCTGCTCCTTGCTCAGCCCAGCACTGCTCTCTGGTATTCTATTCTATCTCAGTGTTCTGTTTCCATTTGCAGAGAACAGGGAATGCCATTTCTAATAAATAATCATACTTCCCTACTGTATTAAATTGTTACATGAATTAACCTATCTTTCTGCAAAGTGTGTTTTAAAACAAATTTGATACCTGCAGTACTGGCATATACTGAAATCTGTGGGGAGGGACTCAATAAAATGCTGGCAGGCTGGGGATTTATTCTTTATGTGAAGTTTTTGAAGGTTTTCATCTTTCTGGAGCCTGTAAGCAGATGGGCTTATAACATTTGATTTCTCTGGATCCTAATTAAAGCTGGGAACATTGAAGTTAAGGAATTAACCATTACTTAATTTTTCTCTGATTATGATGGTTTTTTTTTTAAAAAAAAAGTTTTCTCCCTCTCCAAACGTGTGCTGATTTTTCATTTATTTTGACAGCATTTTGCAGTTGTAATGATTCATAGTGAATCTGAAACAAAACCAGAACCCCACCAGAGATATCCCATTGTTTCTGCATGTCACATCACTTGGTGTCACCCCCAGTGTTTCAGGTCCCACCAGCCCTGCTCATGGTGCTGTCCCTTTGCAGGTGACAACCAACAGCCCCGTGTGATGCTGTTAAGTTAAATTGTGAGGTACAGCTGTAGTTTGGTTTAATGCTTTCTGATGGGTGTAGCTTTCCATTTGTATTTATATGACTGATTTTTGCTGGGTCATCATTGCTGAAGTTTGAAACATGAATAATTACTGAGGTGGCTGCTGGAGTTGTGCAGAAAGGCTCACAGGTGTGGAAGCAGCAGCTTCCCTGTTTCTTTTTCTCAGCTAGGAAAAAACCCAAGCTGTGTAACATCTGTGTTAGGCTGCCAGGAAACATCAGATCTGTCATCTCCCAGCTCCTCTGTGTTTCTCAGCGTGGTGTGTGTGGTCCTCTGTAGGTCAAACAGTGAATTATTTCAGCACTGGGATGTTTGATGGGAGCAATGGCCCCTGCACACCTGCCCTACTGAGAAGAATTATCTGAATGTATCCCCCTTGCTGGGAAAGAAGGATTCTAGTATTTTATTTTTTTATTTCAAATTCTTTGAATGTATAAGTCTTTGCAGCTCAGAAAGTGCAGCCACTTGTTCCATATCCCCTCTCCCTGCTGGGGAGGTGGGGGTGGAGGCACTGGAAGATACTGGGGTTAAGGATGGACTGCAAAGGCTGATCCTCTCAAGAAGTAAGATGAGGCTGTGCAGCTTCAGAAAATGGTGCAGGCTTTTTGCTGTCACCGAGGGGTACAGCTGTGCTCTTAGAAGAGAGAGGGGTTCTGCTTCTCTGCTTCCTGGCTGCTGAGGATGAGGATTTTCAAGTGTCTCAGTGTGCACATGGAGTTTTCAGCTATGGGGGGGAAGGTGGATCACTTTGTGCAAACAGACAGGGCTGGGACCAGCACATTTCTGGGGAGTGGATCCCTGCTGTTCCTGGTCCTCAGCAGTTCCTGTGCTGAGGGAAGGCTGAGTCTTGGTGTGACAAAACAGCTCTGCTCCAGGCTCCTGCTCCTTGCTTCATCTGCAAACAGAGAAATGTAAAAGCAAATAACAGCACCCCAGCAGACCTGTTGCTGCTGAAACATTTGGGTGTTTTTTTCCTAGATAGCAGATTATTTCCCCAGGCTTTCCATGCCCTGTTTTGGGCACTGGGTGCTGCTTCCCAGTGAGCCCCCCCCCAGGATCCCCTTTTGCAGAGATGCTGCTGGTACTCCAGCACTGGAGGCAGTGCCTGTGACATCCCAGCCATCTGCAGCAGATTAACTTCCTCTGATCTCCCAGCATCAGTTACAAAACCCCAATTTGTGCCCTCCAGGTTGACCTCTAAGCCTCTCTTACCTTAGCTGAACTTGCAGCATGTGAATGTGTTTACAAGGCTTTGCTTTCAGTGGAGTGGGGTATTACAGACTGAATTTTCACCATATGGCCCTCCCTTCACAGTTACATCTTCAAGAAATTGCTTGCAGGTGCAGCAGGGATCTCAGTCTGAGGCTTTTCCCAATATCATTGTGACCCCAGTGAATATCTTTATTGACTTTTTTTTTCCTCCACAGCTATCAGCTGTTTTGCTGACTTCCACTTTTTTTTTTCCCCTCTGTACATTCAGAGACTCACCTTCTTAGTACAGAAAAATCAAATGGGTACAGTATTGGCTCAGGCCAGGAATATTCCATGTATGACCTTTACAAATCCTCTTTACTTGTGGGATTTATGTGATAAATTAATGCTTTAGTAAGAAGTGGTCTTGAAGTAGAGTACTAAATAGCACTTATTTTTGACCTGTGGCATCCTCAAGTCAAGAGTTTTCCACGTTTTATTAGAGACATTTCTGGTTATTGCTCAGGTTTGCAGTTTGTATTCATCTACATCCATTAGGGGACCAGCTGAAGTATTCTCAGACTTGAAATTGAGCCTTTGCTTCCCTTCCCTGAGTAAGGATGCTCTGTGGTTGAAGGAGTGAGGCTCCAGCCCTCTGGATATGGGGTGCTTTGGATGGAGCAGCCCCGTGCTGCTGCCAGCATTCAGCTGGTGCCATGCTTTTGGTTTTTTTTTCTCCCCCCTTGATTACTTGTTACCTAGATGTCTGTATTCCCTTTCTGACCTGGAGATGTTCTTCCATGTGACTCTGAAAGACAAGTTAGACTGTTGGGAGATGCTCATAGTTGTACTTTTCCCTGTTTACATCCCTCAGACCAGGGAGTGAGAACAGCCTCTTGGTCTTTAGCAGGGATGGAGATGCACGTGAGGAGGAGGAGGAGGATGATGATGATGGACTCCTTGGTGGAAACCAGCTCAGGGTGATGGGAATTAAAATACCCAAGGCAGGTCTTGAGTTCTTAATATAACAACATCATCAGGCAGCCCAGGCTGTGGTTTATTGAGTGAGAATTTTAAGTGAAATTCCAGTGAATTTTAATGGACCCCCATCTGCAGGAGGTGGGGCAGTGTGAGAGGAGAGGTATCCTGGGTAACTCTTGCCTTGTACAAAGGGAGAGGTGGCAGCTTCAGGGCAGGGCTGTGCTGGGGAGGCAGCAGGAGAGTGGTGTGGCTGCACAGATGGGAGGACAGTGATGGGAAACGTAATTATTACTATTGCACCACAATCTAGTATCTTTTTATCCCATAAAAGATCACTTTTTATTTATACAACAATAATGGTTGGATGTGATCTGTCTAGAGTTGGGCAGAGTGTCTGGCACAGAGGAAATTATCATTTGAAATTGATACAATGGTGATTAATATTAAATCTGTTGAAGGAGAGATGGAGCTGGCTGAAGGGGCAACTGCTGTGTCCTGGGGAGCTGTGGGGGTGAGTGGCAGCAAAGGGTTGAGCTGTGAGCTCACTCAGCTTGCAAAAGTAAAATTAGCAACCCTAAGGATGTCTAGATGTGATACAGGGTGAATTAAGTGACAGTATTGATTAGGGTAATATGAGTGCCTGGAAACTGGAGAGCAGAAAATGCAAAACTAATGTGTTTATAGCAACAATTTGCTATCACTGGGGGACTTGTCATCTAGGGATGATGGGGAGAGGAGCAAGATCTGCCTTATAATGGGTGTTTGTAGGATGTGTGAGGTATGTGGCCCACGTGTGAAAAGCCTGTGTGGTTTATATGGTTGTTAGGGTGCATTAGGTGAGGTTTCTTTAGGAAGGACAGGATAAGGTTCAGCTGCTATGCAAGGCCTTGCCATGCCCTCACCTGGAATGTGTTGTGCAGTTCCAGGCATTAGCTGCCAAAAGGTGTAGTTAGTTATTGGGAGCAGGTGCAGAAAAGGGCTTCTGGGATGATAGGAATGTAGGGTCTGTCTTATAAAAGAGTGTTAGAGGAGCTGGTCTTGTTCATCCCAATAACATGGAGGCCAAGAGGGGACATGCTGACTGTAAGTGGGAGTGAGAGTCAAGGGGAAGAATGAATTAAATGAAAGGAAAACCTGAGTTAACTGTTAAATGAACTATAAATTGGGAATAAGATGCTCAGGGAGGTTTTGGAGTCCCCTACTCTGGAGTTATTCAAAACCCACTTGGATGCTATCCTGTGTGATGGGCTCCAGGTGATCCTGCTTTGGTGGGAAAGTTGGGACTGGATGATCTCTTGAGGTCCCTTCCATCTCTGGTAATTCTGGTAATAAATTTGGATGGAAAATGAGCAGGTGCTGAGGTGATTGCAAAGCATTTCAGACCATAGAAGGAACAGTGGAGAGGGTGAGCTTTGTTAGCATCCCATCTTCATATTCATGGGAACTGTGTCTGCTCATCTGCCAGTTCCTGATTGTTTTTTCTCTTCCCTTCCCACTGGATTTATTCTTGCAGTCCTTTCTCTGCTCCTTTCCTTCCTGCACAGTGATGTAAATGCTGCCCTACCCCTGAGTCAGGTCAGTGGAAACCAAACCTTTTGGCAAATCTGGAGTTAAGGCAGAATTAATTCATTTTGCCCTAAATGCTATATTAACATTTCATTATTGATACATAAATCTCTAGTTTAAGTCCCTCCTAGAAGACCATTTTGATCCAGTATATTGAAGTAAACTGGAAACATTACAGAGCTGTTTCTTTTATCCTGTGGCTTGAGGTTAAAATTGAATGATGAGCGTATTGGCTAATTAAGAGAAGACATTTGTAATTTCAGTTTTAGTATTCAGTGTAACTGTGAGCTACAGGGTAATGATGATGGTTAAAACAATATTATGAGAAACTGACATTTCCATTCTGGTGATGAACTTGGGAAATGAATCAACCCATTTAAGGCTTAACGACATCGTTGGCGTGGCTGAGTGTGTGTGCTCTGTGCTGCCAGCATGGGAAGGTGCTTTAGACAGGAGGTGATTTGCACCTTTATTCAGCAATTCAGTTAAAAGGGGCTATTATTTGATATCACTTCAGCCTCAAATCAGTGCCAGTTCAACTAGCAGGGAGTGAATTAAGTCTGATGGTGATAATATGCATAAAAAGCTCATGTAAAACCAAAAGTTAAATGCCCTTTTATTGGGGTGAGAACTGTTGGTTTTGTGAAGGGAATTGTAAAATTCCTTCTGCTTTGCTCTACTGCACTGGGAGGTGTTATTGGAGCAGTAGTATTGAGGCGTTTTTTTCCCCTGGGTTAAATAGTACTGAGGGTTTTTTTTTTCTAGGTTAAATTAAACCAAGAAATGTGATTTCAGTGGGGAACAGTCCATCACTGGAGTGGTTGTTCATGAAAGAATTAAGTTATTGAATTAAGTCAGATAACTCAAAGGAAAACACGGAAATCATGCTTTGTGTATAAATGACTTGCGAATATAAAAAGAGGATACAATTGTTGACAGAATTATTCATGATGAGTTATTTGCTCAGCCCTGGTTAGCAAAAGATTTACAGTAATTCTTGCTTTCTTTTTCTGTTTTACTCTGTTCAGCCTGATAGCTGTTTCCTCTGTGGGTAGTATATTAAAATCTTTATATACAGTAAACACCATTTCTTATTGCAGGCATTTATCTTGAAAAGTAAAACAAAAAAATAAAAAAAGGCACCGTGAAGATTTATTTCCTTTATATATATATTGAGTTAAAACTTGCAGACTTGAATTGGAACAGGGTCTCATTTGTCATCAGATTTGGTTGCATCTTTAAATAAACCCCTTTTTATCAAAATATGTTCACAACATAACTTATGAAAGTAGCAATTTGGATGACTGAACTATATTTTTGTGAATTGAATCTCTGTTCTCTCTGATTTAATATTTAATAACTAAAGCATATCTGCTTGGGAACTAGATAGAAATGACAACTCTTCTGTGTGGGCTGATTAGGGAAAGAAAATCCTGCAGGCAAGTAATATCTTGGTTTTCAAAGGATGCTTTTAAGCTATTCAATTCTTTTCCCTCTTCGAAAATTTCATAATAGTTTGAACAACCCTGAATTAGCAAATGTAAATTAGTGCTTTAAAATACACTTCTTTAAATACTTACCTTGATAACTTCAGAGAAGTGAGTCCTGACTGCTTTCCAATAGGTATTTCTAGAGAAGATCCACAGCTTAATTATCTTTTCAGCATTGCAATAACTGCATAAATTATTTTGTTTGAAATAAAATATCTGTAGTGCAGAAGTAATGTCCAGGTTTAGTTTGCTATTTAAAGGTGTGTCTAAATATATTTGTACCACTATTGGGTTGACTCAGACTGGAATGAAAAGATGTCTTATTTAAAGAAGAGGAAAAGTCTCTCTAATGAAGCTCACAAATTGCTTCCACAACCACCTCCCCTTCCCCTTGCAAAATGCTTTCCTTATCCCTTACAGATCTGAGGAGTTGCAGGACTTTGCTGGACTGCATAGCTGCATGCACAGAAGTTAAGACAAGAAATGTTGGCTACTCAAAACAACAAAAAAATAGCATCTTGTCAAAAGTTCCATTGAATTTGAAGAAGCTGATGTTCTGTCTCTGTGGTTTGGATGTGTGTCTGGGCTGCTGGGCTGTTGCAGCATGGGAAGCCCTTGGGCTGGGGGGTGATGCTGCACAAATCCCAGATTGACTCCTGCTGTTTCTGCCAGGTTGAAGACTCCTAGCCCTGGCTGTAAAACCATGGCTTGGTATCTCTGGCTGCCATTAGGGCCCTGTCCCTTGGAGTATTCTTATTTTGTGGCAGTGCAAGTCTGAAGGGGTTCAGCTTCAGCTGGGCTGTTAGCCCATCTCCTCAGCTAGCCAGTGCTTCCGTGGGGGGGCTGTGGCTGTGGCTGTGGCCAGGAGCTGCCCCTCCTCTGCAGGCACATGGATCTGCTTCTCCCCATCAGTGAGGGCAAAGGGCTCTCATCTTCCCCCAGCTGAGGTTTTTGTGGGGTCAGTGCAGGTATCTGGGTGTGGTGGTTCCTCTGCTGGATTCTGCTGCAGGAGATGTGGGCTGGGAGGAGGAACTGGAGCCCCCAGGCTGCTGGGATGGTTTGGACACACACCACCTGCCTGCTTTCTGCCAGCTTGGGCCCTATTCAAATGGCAAGGTTAAATGTCCTTGCTTCTAATTATATATAGCATTTTGAAATAGAGGCCGAGTCATAGCAGCATTAGAGAGCAAAAAAGCCCTTTGGCTTTTCCATTAAACTGACAAAAAAAAAAAAAAAAACCAACAGATTTTGATTTGCTTACTGTGCAGTTGCCACCTTCCCAGATGGGCACATTCTGGTAACAGCTACACAGCTTTCCTCTTTCCTTTTTATTGTTAGCATCTTGGCACCTTGCAGGTTTGGCATAAATATTTGGATGCAATTAGAATGAAGCAATATTGAATTGTTCTACTGGGAAACCCAAGTCCTTTGCTGAAGGCAAAACCTCTCCCTTCAGAAGCAACTCCTTGTGCCCACCTCCACCAGCCTTGATGCTGGGGATCAGCTGCAGTCTCCTGGGGGATGAGCAATAGTTTTTAAACTTTGGGTTGTTTTGTTTGGTTTTTTTTTACCACTTAATTGAGCTTGTTCCTGTCTTCCTCTGGCACTTAATTGATTCCCACATCCTTGCAGCATCATCTTCCAGTCCTGAAGGGCATCAGGGTGGCATCTTCCCCTCTTAGATCAAATCCCATCAATGAGAGTGCTTCAGCTTAAACAGTGGCAGAGGTGTGCAGAATAATTAACTGGCAATTTTTAGTATGGTAATCAAATGTAGTGATTATTTCACACTATTGCAGTCAGTGATGCTGCACATGTGCAGAGATTTATGGTCACTTTGGCTGATCTGGCTGGTCATGCTTCTGGGTGTCCAGCACTCCTGGAGCAGCAAGCCCTCCCTGCTCAGCACAGCCTGTCCTCCTGCAGGCAGACAGGAAGAGTTCATGCTGCTGGTGTCCAAGGAGCTTCACCCATCTAAAATGAATATAAATAAAGTAGGGATAAGAAGGAAGCAACCACATATGTGGAAGAGGGGAGGGCACAAGCAGGGTGCACTGCTGGGGCTTTGGCAGCTGCCACCATCACACAACCTCAGGCATGTGCTCTGTCTACAAAAAAAAAAAAAAAAAAAAAAAATTCCAAAGAATCCTAGGGCAGGTGAAAAATATAATCCTCAGAGCAAATGGCCACCAAAAATGGCTGTTAAAGGAAAGCATAAAATAAAATGGTTGTTGGGGAAAAATGAAAGCTTAAGGTTGGGAAGTATAACAAGTCTTGTTATATGTAACTAAAATCAAATTTGTTGAGACTAGCACTCATTAGATGGGGTTTGGGTTCCTTCTCCCCCCCCAACTCCAGGAATTACTAAGTTCCTTGAGAACTTCAGTGATCAATAGCCCATTACACAGTGACACAGACTGAGCCTCATTACCAGCAACAGTGCAGCAGAGCTTATCTAATGAGTGATAAGAGTTATTGGAGTGGGCAAAAGTGTGCAGGCTTGACATCCTCCTTTTTATGTATCTTTCTCTATGTATCTTGATCTCAAGTGTAACAGAATCCAGGCTAAAAATGAGGATAATTAGACTTGTCTTTTCCCAAACTTCAAGCTGCAAGCAGAGGCTCTATTTTGCTCTGCTTGGATGAAATTCTGAGTTTTCTGGAATACCTTGTTTTAACAAGCCTCCTTGTTTTACTCACAGGGCTCCTAAACCTTGCTTTGTTTCATTCTTAATGAAACATTCAGCTGGGGAATACTTTTTTTATTTTTTTCTTCTTAAAATTGCTCTGTATATAGGTATTTTCTCCCTGCCCCACCCTTGGATTAAACTGAATCTGTGCTGCTGGAATCTGAAAATTCCAGTAAATGATGTCCTAGAAAACATGTACAACTATCAGACACAAATCAGTGTTATGGGCTTTGGATCAGGCTTAATATCTTATCTCAAGTGCAGGAAATAAGAATAACTCCTCCCTGGCTCCTGAGGGTAAAGGATCTGTCCTCCTGTGGAGTCTCAGACAGACAGATGTGTCAGTAGGACAGAAGGATGCTCTGACTGATGCAGCTGGTAGTTCACACTGTGGTCATTTTGTTGTTTTATGAGCATTAGGGGGTTTTATTTCTTTTAAGAAATATTTTGCTTATGGATGTGTTGTCTGTCTTATGACTTAAATATACTGAAAAATATCCTGAATATACTGAATATGCTCTATTTGGAGAGAACAGCAAACACAGGTTTGGGCCTCTTGTGACTTGGTGGTTGAAAACCAGATACAGTAAACATCTGGCTACTGGCAGCTTATTTGTTATTTGCTGGCTGATGCTTGCTGGAGTCTTCTGCTCTAGTTAAGGTTTTCTCTGCATTCATCAACTCAGCAGCCAGTTCTTTTCTGCAGACAAAGGATGGAAAATCAGTGTTTGGGCTGAAGCAGTTTTACACTTTTTAACTGAAAGTTTTCAGCAGGGCTGAATGGGTGCTGGGAAAGGGGGAGCTTAAGCCCCCCAGGAGGCATCTGAGTCTTGATTCTGAAACACTCTGTGATGGTGGGCTTGGTGCTCATTTGGACATTCTCATTGGAATTTTTCAGGGTCAGCATTTATCCTCTTGTACCTTTCAGTGTGATATTGAAGAACCCCCAGTGTTGTTTGTTCCTGAAAGTAATCAAGGCAAATACTGTAATCAAGCCATTTCTTAGTCTTCTTGCTAAACAAGTTGGAGCTTTTTTCAGTTTCTATTTTCAGATGTAGTTCAGATTTTTCCTCATTGTTTAATGAGGAAGAGGAATGTGTAGGTGTCCTTAATGCTATGTGTGGGTCCCCATATCTGCTTCCTGGGGGGTTGTCCCCAAGAGACCTGCCCAGCACCTGGCTTGGCTTAGAGACAGGGAGCCCTGGACAGGTCATGCAGGGCAATATATTTTATATGCCTAATTATTTTTAGAGATGCCTCCAGAAACTGCAGAAACTACTACATGTGATTGAGTCCATTAAAATGAACATGTTTCTGACTTCCCCCAAAAAATGAAACCAGGGAAATTTCTTGAATTCAGCCCTTTATACCAGGAAGTTGCCAGCTTTGTATTTATAAAAAGGGAAATAATACCTTCCAATTTTAACTATCAAAGCTGAATTTGGCTTCTAAGGTTCATTTAATCACTACAATGGCTTAGTTAGAGAGAATGCTGAAGAAGAGTAATTTATCTTTATTTGTCAGTTCCTCAGGGCTGAGTTCTTTTGAAGGGCAAAAGTGAATAGGAGGTAAGAATAAATTGTAAACTGTTCAATTTTTGACCTGTGATTTCTTTCAGGCATTGTGTTTGGGCAGTATTTGAACAGTGGTGGCAGGAGCCCTTTGGTGAAACCTGTACTGTGTGCCAGCCTGGGATTTGGCTGTGCCTCTGGAATGCTATAGTGGTTTTACACATTTTAACCAAGGAAAATGTGTCCAAGGTGTAAAAGGGACAGGAATGAGAGGAGTTCTATGAAGATCTTGGTAATTATGGTGAGGCAAATTAATGTAAGCAATATAAACTGGCTTGTTGATGCTAGGTTTTCACTCTGTCCCAGTGTGGCAGTGAGACAAGGAGCCTCATCCAATGCCCACCCAAGTCAATAGAAAGACTGCTATTGATTTCAGAGGGGCTTGGATCTCACTTAATGAAACCTTCACTAAAGGCAACTTGCACATGTCCTGAGTAATGGTGTGGTAAGGGAAACTGCTTCCTGCTGGGCATTTCACACTGGATCATGTTTGTGATGAATGCTGCTTCCTAGGAAAGCTGTCCTTGCACGAGGTCATTTGTACACAGGGACAGAGTGCTTCATCTTGAAGGGTTGCCAAGTTTTCTGTCAGTTACAGGCACCAATTAACATGTAAAACCCCACTAATAAAATTATAAGACTGCAAAAATAAAGTGGCATTTGGGAATGGGCTTGTTCATGCTTCTGAAGAGCATGAGAAGAACTTGACTCACTTGTGTTCTGCTCCAGGTTTGGGTTTGTGGTTGGGTTGTCCTGCTCTGGTCCCTCTCCCCAGATTCTGGTCCAGGCACTTAACTCATGGTCTCTTTCCTATTAGGCTCCTAATTCCAAGGCATATTTTCTAGTCCCACTGCAGACAAGGTTAAAACCTTGACAGGTTGATGGTAGAAACCTTCTAAGAACAGTCATCCTCCATGGGGCTTGGTCTTGGCTGCCAGAGAGAGATAACTGAGCATTAGCAGTTGGGTTAGAAGGTGGTGGTGTGGAGATGACAGTCAAGGTTTTATTGTAGATTTAAGTTGGATATTAGGAAAAAAATCTTCACAGTGAGGGTACTAAGATACTGGAATAAATTTTCAAGGGAGGATGTTTCTGTTAAATATCACTGATTGCATATGGCATCTGATTTTGACTTTGTCATTTGATTGTCCTTAACAGAAACTACTAAAGATAGTTAAGCAAAAAGTATATTTCCAAAACAGTAGGAGGAACATGGCTGTAGTAGTAGTAGTAGTAATAATAATAATACTTTGAAGGGGAATATTAGACTTTGATCAGAGGCATAGCCTTGCAGTTAGGATTCATGCATTTGCTCTGTCACATTATGACATTTATTTTACATTCTCTCCTTGCTCTTTAAACAGTTCAGTTTGGTTAATGGGACTTAAGAGGTAAAAGTCATCTTGAATCTATTCCCTTAAGAACAATATTCAGAAGATAAATATGACTTTTTAGCTATTGTAACTGTTGTGGATTCTTTAGTTCCCTTTTTTCTCCTTTGGTTTCATACTCTTATCTGTAATTTTTCACCCAGGCATCTTGATTTACCAGGGATTTAGCTAAGCAAGCTGAGCTTGGGTATCAGGTGATAAGAGGATACAAGCAGAACAGGGCAGGTAGTAGGCAGCAGCATTTGTTTCTAGCACATGATCAGTGACAAATTGATGATGGCTGCTTGGTTTTATACTGCCCATTGCAGCAGTATTCATCCATGGGGGTGAGCAGACAGCACACAGAGAATTTCAGTTTAACGAGGTTGAACTTCATTTGCTTTTATGTGAATTCCCTGCTTTTCTGCTCCAGCCTGGAGGTGCTGGGGAGCTTCTGCAGCCACCACGGTGCATGATGGAGCAGTGACAAACTGGGAGGGATGAGATGTGAAAACTGAGCTGGGTCAAAAGCCCTTTGGGAAGCTGGGACAGTAATTAAAGCTGCTAATAATTAAGCATGTCCTAGCTCAGGAGAGAGGAAGATCCATTGCAGTCTGCAGAGGCTCTGGGCCATCCTACCTGGTGGGAAAGGCAGGGTGGGACCTGGAGGGAGGAGGTAACCATGTCTAGATGGAAGGTATGCCTTTGTCCTACTTTTTTCTGGAGGAGAAAGGGGCTGGAGCAGGGCAGGGCACAGCCTGAGGCATGCAGCAGTTGTAACTTTCTGTGGATCTTGTCTTGGGTATTTTCAGTTTTCAGTCCTAGGTTTGGACTATGGATGAGGAAGTTTTGAGGGCAGAGGAGGCACCAGCCAAACCCCGAGCTAGGGCTGCTTGGAGCAGCCTTCATGCTGTGATTTAGGCTCCTCCACCTGCAAATGCCCAGCAGGGCTTTTCTGTTCTTGGCACTGCCACAAAAGCAGAGACCTGAAGAGCTTCCAGGATGTTCTGGAAAAAGGAAGAATAGCTGATAGGCTTCATACATACAGGCATCAAGTCAGCTCTTCCCTGCTCTTCCCAATGTCCTAGCTTTAAACAGACTACAGTCAATTAGCTGAATCACAAAGTAATGCCAGTTGGGTAAGTTGTTAATAACTCTTTCTTTCTGTCCTTCCTGCTCTTTCCCATAAAGTTGAGGTGTTTTAAGTGAGGGTGCAAAGCTGCAGCCCCTGACTGCAGCCCAGGAAAGGATCAGCAGCAACAGGGATTGGGGTTTGTGCTTTCCCCTTGTCAGCCATCACTATTCAGTGGTTCCAGAAATAAAGATCTTTGTTCCAAACCCCACTTTAGGTTGCTAAGTGACAGCAGTGTGCTTGCCTTTTGCATTACTTCCTGTACCCAGCTTCTGAGAGCAAGGAAGGGAACAGTTAAAGGTAGGGAAAAATTCAGAGTGCCAGGCATTAAATACATTATTCTTCCTTAGGGGAAGGAAATGCATACATACACTTCAGATAAAGGCCAGATTTCCATCTCTGGGCAGAAGCACTGGGGAGGGGGTAGTTCAAGCCCTTCAGAGCTGCATGTGCTGCTCCTGTCCCTTCCAGTGAGGGGAGGCTCAGAATTGGAGGGCTGGGAGGTGATTCTCTTATTGGTCTGTGCACTTGTCTTGTCCTTCTGAAAACACACAGGTTGTGGTGGAAGTTGCCTAAAAACATTTTTCCGTGTCCTGCTGCTGTTTTTCTTCACTCCCTGAAAGTATCACTGCAAACAATGATATTTCTAATTCATGCACTTATTTCTCCCTCTAAAGTGCCTCTTGAACATTGAAACCTGGGTATGTTTCATTTTCTCTCTAGTATGTTTGTCTTTAGAGGTAAAAAGAGAGCACTACGCAGAAAAAAAAAAAAACAAACAACCAAGAAACTTTCAGATTAAACTGGTGCTAAAACCATGTGGGCATCATTCCTGTGGTCCTTAGCAGGGAGAGGAGGAATTCAGGGCTGTGAATTACTTTGCCTTTGGGAACATCCTGGTTGTGACATGGTCCTTTAGTCTGCAGAGAGAAAACCAAGTGGGTGATGCCTCAGCTCTTGCCTGGAATTTGGTAGTGATTTAGTTATCTTAGTGTGGAGGAAAAAATAAAGTGTGCCAGATAAGCATCTGGAGCGATACACGGCCTCCCTGGAGGAATGGACCAGGGCTGAGAGGGACTAAAATAGGATTTCTTAATAAAAGCTCATTAACAATGCCTGTGTTGCTGGTCCTAGCATCTACTGTGGCAAACGTGTATTTCATTATCACAAGAAAGTGCTGTTTAAATATAAATAATCCCTTCTCTGAAGCATACTGGGAAAAAAAGTTGTCTGATATTTTCAGTTAGCAGGAACTGGCTTTACAAAACTCCTCATCAGCTGTGGTAAGCTATTAGGGGAATGTTTATGGGCATATCAAAAATAGGTTCCAAAAATCATCCATCATCTTTATTGCCCCTTTCCAAAGTGAAAGGGTTTATTTTGTTGCTGGAAGAGTTTGCAAAGAACTGATTGGAACTGGGGAAGATGGAAGGAATTGACAGGGTTTAGTGTTTTTCCAGATATGACCTCAGGGCTTGACACAAGAGACAAGAGGTAATTCATGTTCCTGTAGGACTGAAAATGCTCTGCAAAGTCTCCAAACTGCAGAATTCTCTGAAATGCAGGAATAATTTGATTCTTTGTTACTTCAGTTCAATATAGGTCTTAACACCCCACTCCTCCCTCCCCAACACAAATTTTAGCACCCTTAAGCTCAGTGTGCCACAAATCCATTTGCAAAGGGAAAGGGCTTTGTTGTTCCAGGTGAGATGCTTCAGGTTGGTTCCCAGGAGCTCCTGGTGTTTGTGTTTGTAGGGAGAGATGCTCAGGGGTGTGGGAGGGCTGGGGAGGGGCCTCTCCCCAACACCTCTCACCATCTGAAACTCTCCCAGCTGCTGCCAAGGTCAAGATGTGCCCAGGTGGGTTTTAGTTTGATCACTTTGTCCCTCAGAACTCTTCTCTTCAGACAATTGTGTTTTACAAAACTGCTGTCGGGCTGTTCTCTGCCAGTCATTGAGTGCTCTGGAGTGGAGGGACAGAAAAGTATTCTGTGAAGGTTCTTGGGCTGTAACACCTTGTCCTGCTTTAAAATTTCATGCCCTGCAGTAGCATTTGTTGAAGATCTGCTAAAGCTACAAAAATTGAAATGAGACTTTTAAATAACAGTCACGTTGTAGGTATGTGCCACAATCCTTTGTGTCTTACCTGATGTGGTAATTACTGCTGTTACAGAACATTTTAATTACAACAGTGAGTCAAACTTCTGCATCTCATGAAAGCTTTTGACTACAAAAAATTTATTATACATGCACAAAAACAGTTTTTCTGCTAATATTTTCCTTTCTTTGAATTTCGCTGTTAACAGAGACCAATTGCTGCTGTCACATCTTCTCGTTTTACACTTTCCAGATTTTTCCAGCATTGTGTGGAAAACAAACATTTTCTTTGTGGACTTATTAGATTGTCAGTGGAACCTTTTTTTTATAAACTTGGCTTTAAAATCTAGCTGGGCAGAGAAGCTGTTTGATATAGTCATTCTGCAAGCTCAAAGTGAGAAGACTGCAAATTCAAGTTGAGTCATTTAGCAGATTTACAAACAAGTTCTCAGGGTGAGATTAGAAATAATGCAGGTCTTTAAAAGAGAACTTGGAGAATGTCACTGTAAAT
Source organism: Phaethornis superciliosus (assembly GCA_023637945.1). Classification (NCBI taxonomy): domain Eukaryota; kingdom Metazoa; phylum Chordata; class Aves; order Apodiformes; family Trochilidae; genus Phaethornis; species Phaethornis superciliosus. The sequence goes on from JAJQWJ010000013.1 coordinate 1,717,548, forward strand.
GACTTTTCAAGGCTAGTGAGTGCTAGGCTGAAACAATAGATTTTTAAATGAAATTATACACCCCCCTCTGTTTTTCTGTTGCTTCTAAAAACAACAGTGTAGGAGATAAAAATTAATTTTGCACACTGTGGGAAGCCCTTAGGGGGAAGCTTGTGTAAACCTTGTGATTTCAGGATTCACTCTTTCATGTTTTCTTTGTTTGTTGTGCATTTTGCCCAGAAATGAAGTGATAATAGCTATTTTCTATAGCTGTGGTTTTGGTTTTATCCTGGGCTACTGGTAATTTTTTCACCAAGTGTCTTCCTCCTGCCTCACACAACCCATAGAAATTTGGTTTCCACCCCAGCCAGAACACAGCAGCAAAGTCACAGACATGGAAAAAAGCCACTAGAGGAGACATGACCTGGAGCAGTCTGTTGAACATCAGCTTCAGCCTGGTGGTGAAGCCCAAGGTCCTATTGTAGGGAGCACATGTAGGGCTGCAAGATGGGAAGAGCAGGGAGAAGCTGAACTGATTAGTGTAGCCTGCATGGAGAGGCACAATATTTATACTAAATATTTATTCACTGGGATTCATGAGCCTCTGCTTGTTGTACCAGTGCTGGCGTTATACCCACAGGTACTTCCCTTTGATGTTTCTTTAGACTTCAAGATCAAAATCAACCTTGTGGCTACAGACATTCTTTATGAGAATCACTCTGCCATCTGTGAAGATCTGCAGGTGCTCAGCCACCCCAAAGCTGGGTGACCACTTTTCCCTCTGCAAACCCTGCCCAGGAGGGGGGCAGTGGATACCTGGTTTGCATTTTAAAAAGCTGTTTGGATTAAAGCCAAGGAGCTGTTGTTCCATGTGCCTCATTGGCATTGCAGGTGCTGTTTGTTAGGCTGGGAGGGAAGGGGAGGGATCTTGTCCAGAGTGTGTGGTCATCAGCTGTGTGTGGTCTGGGAGCCCAGCAGAAAATGAGGCCATGGATGATGAGGATGAGGGCAGTGTGCATCCCTGGGCATGGGAGAAGTCAGAGGACACCACCTTCAGGAAGCTGGTGATGAAATGAGAGGGAGATGACAGCATGCCTGTGGGAGGGAGTAAAGCCTAAATGTTATGGCCTCACGTATCAGGCAGAAAAATAATTCCAGCAGATTGCAGAAAAGCAGGGACACTTCTGGCCATTGCACATTATTATTTATTTATGACTTTGCTATTTTATTGACATGGAAAAAGGCTTTGGAGAGCAGCTGAGACAGGTTTTGCGATTTAATTTTTAGCTGCATGGGGTTGGTATGTGATGAGAATCTCACCTGATGGGCTGCAGAAGATTCCTTTATTGTTCTTTCTTTTTTTATTCTCTCTTGAAGTTTCCAATTGTGCTTGGGAAAATAAAGAACAAAAGTATGCACAATGACTAAATTAACTACCTGGCAATTACACTATAGCTCTTTTCAGGACCACTAAGGCAAAAATAATTCCTTAAAAGATGTCTCAAACCTAGAAATTACTTTACTAAGAAATAAATTAAATAGTTGACAAAAAAGAATTGGTAAATCCATCCTCTTATTAAATCCATCGCTCCACCATGAAATTAAGATTTATAGTCATGCAGTGTCTGGTATAGGAACCAGATTCCATGGCTTAACTAGAGAAAGTGGGCTCAAAATCCATAGCAGAAGGGGATGTACAGTGGACCTATTTTCTGTGATGATCAGGCACTGCAAATGAATTTCTGTTTGAAAGCAGACCACTTCCATTAGCTGTTAGCATCTCCTTTAATGGAAAAGCAGCAAATAATTCTTTTGGTTCAGGTTTTACATTGCTGGTCTTTGTACCAGTACCAAGTAAAGGTTTTTGAGCTCGTAAATGAAAACTGTCTGTTTATTGCAATCTGATTCTTATTTCTTCTTTGTGTTCTTGGAACTGGGAAAGATTTAGGGGATGAGGCACAGATAGAGGATGAGTTCATGACATGCATAGATCACTGATTTTTCCTTTCTGCCTCCTGGTGTGGAGCAGCAGAGCCTGATTCTTTCAAATCTGGATGTGGTCCTGCCTGCACCAGCACAGAGCTGGGATTCCCCTGTGCCATGATATGTCCTTAACCCCTGGAGCATTCCTCCAGCCCATTCCAGCACTCACCCTGAGGTCAGGAATCTGACACCAAAGCACTGAACAGTGATAGGGGAGTAAGAGCCAATGAAGTCTCGCTTGAATTCTTATCTTTGGCTGGAAGTTTGCAAGGGGTTTGTCCAGTTGTCACTGAGCATCTGTGTAGCCAAGGTGCCTTTGGCAATTACATTAGTAAAAATTAAAGTAGGTGTCTGTGGAGCAGAGCAAAAACCAAATAAATGGTTCTATTTTAGAGGCTTTATTATTCTAATCTCAGAGTGAAAGCTCTCTGAGCGGTACATGGGAACACCTTTTTCTCAAACGCAAGTTCTTACTATAGGCTTTGGTGTTCAAAACATGTAGGAGCAATAACACTTTGTAGTTGTATAGTAACTATTAACCAGAAAAATCTCAATTTGGGTGTTTATCGTTTGCAGATACAGAAATCATACCTCCTGCTGCTGAAAAAAATTAAGCATCAATGAATATTTTGGGAAGTGCTCTGAGAGCTGCTCATAGGGGAAGGCTTTTTGGATGATGCTTATGAAGCAGCTGGAGTGCTGAGAATCCCATCAAGTTGTTTAAGAGCACTGGAACACGGGATCTTTTGCACCTTGCTAGACATATGTCCAAAAGTAGGTTAAAAAAATACAGGAAAATTATTGCTGATTTCCTGTGAACGGGACACTTGCCAGGCTCACGTGCACACTGCTCTTATAGTGTTTATTTTCGTAGAGCATTTACTTTCATCTCGCTAATTTTCAGCTGTTCCAGTCGGATAGCTTTCTCTCAGGTTTCTGCAGTGTCCCCACAGCATGTGTCTGTTGGGCCAAACAGGAATGTGACATCCAGGCAGGATGTGACTCCCTCTGTGCTCCCTTGGGTCACCGCTCCCACTTGGAGCTTCTGGTTTTCTTCTGCATCAGCCCTGCCCTGCAGCATCGTAAAAGGCACACTTGGGGGCTGTCACATGGACTGGTCCTTAGAGCACTTTAATGCATTTTCCAAGCAAGACACTGCTCATTAACACACAAACTCTTTGCCACCATTAATAAGATAAATCGGTGTTTTCTCGATTCCTGCGCACAGTTTATGTTAATTTTAAGCCCTCCAGAAAGTGGATGTTTCCATGAACAAATGTGGATAATTAGTTGTAGATAGTTATTATGCAAATTTACTAATCTGCTCTTTTAAATGGAAGGGGACGAGCAGGTTGAGCACAAATGCCCCAATTGTGGATGCAAAAGGAAGAGCTGTTGGGGTCTAACCTGTCCAGGCTGCAGAAATGACTGTAGGGAATCAGGTCCAGGAATCAGCCTGACCTTTTCTGTCTGCAAGGATGAGAGGAGGTGAGGGTGCCAGCTTGACTTTTCCAGCAGGCACTTCCCCTCTTGCAGTTATAAATGAGCACGCCACGCTTCCAGGGGGGAGATGGGAACTGCTCCGACAGCATCAGGGTTAATGTTGTGTGTAATTATGGAGAGGAGCTCTGTAAGCAGCTGCACAGGCTGTGCCTCAGCACCCAGCTCCCACCTGCTCCTTCCCAGGAGTGGATGGGGCAATAAATGGATGAAGGCTGCCCAGGGGGCACCTCGCTCCTGCCCAGAGCTCTGGGAGTGACTCCAGGGCTGAGAGACTGTGGGGAACCAGAGCTCTGAGGGAGGGAGCAAAGCCTGCATGTTTTGTCCCCACATCCCAGCCAGAATAATTCCATCAGATTTCAGAAAAAGGAACTGATTGCTCTCCTCTTTGTCACTCCTTGTGCTCAGGACTCTTTCTCCGGGCTGAACACCCCCAGCTCTCAGGCTGTCTGCAGAGCTGGGTCACCTCATGGCCTCCTCTGGAGTCACTGCAGCTCCTGGTGTTGGGGACACAGCCGGTGGCAGCAGTGTCAGTGTGTTGGTACAGCCTGACTGTCCCGGGTGACTGTGTCCTCCGGGCTGCTCAGCCCAACCATCGCTGGGTTCCCGCTTTGTCCAGCGGAGCAGCCGGTAGTGACGTGCCTCAGGAGAGCTGCTGCTTTGGGAGACCTGAGCTCTGCTCCCATTGCCTCCCACTTGGTGATTTACACTATTTTGGGTGTTTCTATCCCTGTGTCTTACTCGTGCTGCTCAGAGCTCCTCTCACAGCACCACTCGGTACCGAACCGGGTCACTGTGAGGCCTTGGCCCTGCCCGGGCTGCTGCGGGACCTGAAGCGGGAAAACCCTGAGGGCTCCGTTGTCCCACAGATACTGGGTAAGTGTAATGTTCCTTGTGAATGTTCCTTGTTCCTTGTGTAATGTTCCTTCCAAGTGAAATGTTCCTTGTTCTCCTCTGGTATTCAGGGAAACCCTTGCTATTCCCCCCCAAACCAGAGGGCTGGCATCCTCAGAGGGGCTGAGTTGCTGGGCCAGGCCTGGTCACTGCTTGAGCGCCCTCAGCCCGCCGGGCCCTGCAGGGACCCCACAGCCCTGGCCCCAGGGGAGGTTTCTTGCCTTGTCCACAAGAATAAATGTCCTGAATGGAAATGTTTTGATGTTCAGGGAAAACGGGCTTTGTCTCTGATAGCCAGGTGCACACCAAGCAGGTGTTTGGCTTCCCCACAGGGCCAGGGGATGGAGCAGAACCTGTGAGCATGGATAAACACAGCCTGGGATCCCCTCAGTTTTCCTGGAAAATTCCAGGGACATCCCAGGCACGGTTGAGCTCCTGGATTGCTCCCACTTTTCCCCCAAGGTCTGGGGGGGTGTAGATCCACAGCTCCTGCCCTGCTTTCTCACTGCAAATCAGGGTCCATACAGGCACCAACTTCATGAATACTGAATAAAAATGCCTTATGACGTTTTCCCTTGAAATGAAAGGGAATTCAGATGGATGTAGGATACAAATGAGGGCAGCGTATCATAGGCTCTTGTTCCTCTAAAGGAGGACAGAGAAAGTTATATTTACATTATGTACCACATGCCCTGACTATCAATATTTTGAAGCTTCTACAAAGATATGTTGAAATCTCCACCTGAACTTTGTAAAACTAAATTATCACTCAATCTTTTGATAATCATTGGGGTGGCAAACCCCCTCTTCATTTCCATAACAATAGCACTTAATGACTGGAGATGGTGAAAATTCAAGGTCTAATTTTATATGTGGGAATAAAGACACGACTTGTCTGCCGAAATATTTGAAACTTGTTTTAAGAAAAGATGTTGGTGGAGAACAGATGGCTGCCTCCTGCCATCCATATTCATGACTGCATTTATTTCATTATGTGCTCCCCTAGGAAACTCGGTGCTTCAGCTTTTATAAGTTTGTCTGGCCATCAAATTGAGCAGTCAGAAGCCCTCTGTCAGAGCTCTGTTGCTGCAGAAATTGGAGAAAGTATGTGAAAGGCTTTAGCACTTTTGTCTTGACTTTTATCACTGAAACACCTGTTGTTTTGGGCTGGAAAGCAGGGAGTTTTATCAGGTGTAATGTCTATTGTCTTTGGGTGGATAAAGTGACATGTTCATTTTGACTAAATGACTTTTACTTTAATTTTGTCACATCCTCAGGCAGTGCTGTTTAATAACTTCAAGAAGGCTGAGACCTCCAGGCTCAGCGTGTGGCAGGAGCTCCCACTGCAACCCAGAGCTGCCAAAACCTCTTTTGGGAAATAAGTTGTGAGATTCTCTGCTTGATAGATTAATTGCCCAGGATAAATTTTACAAAGCACCAGCCATTTAGATCACAAAGGGAAGCAAAACATACAGCTAGAACTACAGATACAATTTGAGGTGTCTTTTTGCATAGGAAAACATTTTGTAAAGCACTGGCAATAGCCGAAAACGTTTCAGGGATTATTTTCATTCTACTTTAAGGCTTGGATTTTTAAAAGCTTTAATGAAAAAGAACATTCCCCCCCCCATTCTTTCCCTTTCCCAGTAACATCTCATTTCACAGGAGAGGATGCACACCACTTTCTCTAAGCACTGACTTGCATTTGGATTTTTGTTTTGTGCCCCAAGTATGTCTCTCAGGGACATTGGGAGTGCTTTGGTTGTGAGCTGCTACCTGTCTCTCCACACCCACAGGCAGAGCATCCTCTGGAAGGGCTGAACCACCTTCCTGGGGGTGAAGGACCACCTTCCTTGGGGTCTGGCAGGCAGCAGGGCCTCCTCAGGAGGTTTAGGCTCCAGGAATTGATCCCCTGATGGGAGAGTGTCCCCAGACCAGGGCCAGGGATGCTCTGGCTCTGAGAGGACACCAGGGACTGATTGATAGCAGGGCTCTGGTCCCTTGGACTTTTGTAGCCTTGCATTCACCACCTACCTCTGTTTTTAAAGGCAAGTTTAGCAGCTGGTCCTTTGATTTGCAAAACAAGGCTTAGTTCTAAAGAATAGGCCAGGACAGAGGGGATTCTGTGGGTTTGAGACTTGAAATTGCTTTTATCTTCCCCTTTTCCTAACTTCATTCCTTTCTTTCTGGACAGAACTATTTCTGAGTGCTCTGCAAAAGCAGAGCTGCTGGTGCTACTGGGGCTCCAAAGAGACAGAAAACTGAGTGCCTTAGATGTGCCATTTAAATTCAGACTTTTTGCAAAGCTTAAAGGAAGAAGAGTTTTTAAACCGTTTCCTTTTTGGACGTAACCAATCATTAGCAGGGTAAAACACAAATGTGCTTTTGGGGACCTTTGCTGAAGCCAGATGAAATTACTGCTGGTGTAATCTGACAGTTTAAGCTGCCATCTGAATACAGACAGAATTTGACCATGACAGTAAAAAGTCTCTTGTATTCTATTTTATTAGTTTTCTAGAAGTAAAAAAATATGGTTAATTTTCTCCCATTTAGTCTATGTGATAAAGAGCACAGTTTAATTAAATAAAATCAACACAACTGTAATTTTTTTTTGCATTATGGAAATGCCAGTTTAGCATACAGTTCCTGAAGGGTACTCAATTTAATTTTAAAATGATTGTAGCCTTGAGGTAACTTAAAAGGCACGAATATATTTAATCAAAGGAGGTAACTGGTAATGGAGAAATAAATCATTCATGTGTTTAAATAGCAGAGCTCTAGTGACTAAAGGCAACAGGCAAAACATTTAGGACCAAATTGTTTCTACTGGCCCCTTTCTTCCCATGTCAGTGGAGCTAAAAGAGCTGATCTGTTTTGTCAGAGGCCAAATTTAGCCTTTATCTGTATACAAAACATCAGGATATACTGTAAAATACCTATATAGTCATCCTCATGGATAATTTGTGCATATATTGTACACACAGATTCTGTATTAAGTGCTTCTTCATCTGAGAAATTCACTGCCTCCCTAAATGTCAGAGCTCAGGTTGCTTGGACAGCCTTAATTTTAGCCTTTCATCTTGCTGAATGGGAAACAGCAAAAAGAAAAAAATCCCACATGACTGTGCAATTAAAACATCTTTGCTGAGAATGAGTGTAAAAAGCTATGTTATTTTTGCTGTTTCTTAATATGTAAGGGGACCCGACTTTGCTGGATAAATAATGTACTTTAAGCAGTGCCTTTTGTAGCTTGGGTTTGTGTGTCACAGTCCCTGGGATATTCCCCTTTTGGCTGACATGCCTTCCCTGTGACAGCCTGGATCTGCTTTTTCTTAATATTTGTGGTAATAAACTGTCTGTAACAGTTCAGCACATCAAGTGAGGCAGTGAGGCAATGCTGCCCCATGGAAGGAAGCAAGGACAAGGACTACTAATTTGATAAGGCCACATCTGGATAAATTGTCACTCTTTGGCTGTCATTATCTGGAGGGTGAATTGCTTAATGATTGAGCACACCTCTGTCATAGTTTTCTTAGAAAATGCTGGTTCTTGATTATCTTTTCCCCTTCAATGAAGTTATGAAGTTAATTCAAAGATTTTTCAAAGTGATTTAATGAAAAATTAATGTCTGGGAAAAAAAAAAAAAAGAAAAAAGAAAAAAAGATGGCAGGTCATAAATATAAGATACTTCCCATCTGTTTGTGTTGCATGACTCAGAGCTACTTGCATACACCTGGATAAAAGATGAATAGCCTGGAAATGGTGCCACAAGAGCTCTTTAGCTGGTTGGGATCAGGCAGGCAGGCCAAGGTCGTTTAGGATTCCCTTATAATATCAACCTGTTAGAAATGAGGTTTTTGGTAGTATGACTGTGTTCCTGGGAGCATTAAGATGAAGAAATAAGACTAAGGAAAAAACTCCAGTGGCCTGAAATCCCCACTCATCAAATGCACCAGGGATTAAAGGGTTTGGTGTTCTGTTGGTGCTGGAATCTGAATTTAATGTGCTGTGGTGTGCACCTGCTGGGATCATCCCTGGAACACTTTAATCATTCAAACTGGTTTTTTTCTGCCCAGAAGCTAATTCAGGTGGGTTCCACCCAGGGTTATTTCTGGGGTTTGGTGCTCATTCTGAGCATGGGTTTGGTTTGGAGAGCTGGGTGGTGCTCAGAGAAATGCAAACCAGGGACTCGTAGTGAAGCAGCACTTCCTGCTGGTACCCAGCCAGGTGTAGTTCTACATTTAATTTCTTTGGAAAGTAGAAGGCAAACCTGTGATATTACTAAATAGAAAAACTTTATGCGGAAGTGCTACTGAGATGTTTTAGGAAAAAAAGTGACGAGTCAAGTAACCACTATGCTGGAGAGTGCAGCTGTATTTTACTGCCTTGTGTGACATGCAATAACCAGTAAGAGGCTATAAAAACCTTGCCTGTGGCTGCAAAGTTTTTAATAATTTTACAAGGCATTTACCACCAATTTCAATGAGTGTCAAAAAAAACCAAACCAAAACCCCCCAAACAATCATCTTTAAAATTCATTACTTCATATATTTTTTCCTTTATTTCCTCAGATCATTAGGGAATCAATGCAGTTTTGTACCTGGCATTATATTTTGCAATCTCTGAATATAATTTCAGGTTACAATTACAATCATCACCACGTTGACTCCCAGCCGCATCTAGTTTTGCATCCTCAGATGTGTCAAGGATGATTGCAGAGCAAGTGTTGTCTGTGCCTGCCTGGCTTTCAGAGCAGCAGCCCCCTGTCCTGAGAAATGCCCTTCAAATCCCAACCCTGCAGGAACTGAGGCTGGGAAGTGCTGCTGAGAGGTGGCACATTCTGTGTTAGTCGTGTTGAAAAGCTTTCCTGGCACTCTTCTATGGAGAGGCAAATATTTTTGTCTGTCCCTCTGCTGGGAGGGGAAATTACCTTAAGAAATGTGGATTTTAGTGGTCATAAGTAACATTGTTATGGTTATTATTTTGATTATGATGTTGCTATTTACTGTGATGGGAATTGTGGGGAAAATGATTTCCAAGGTATGCAGGAGATGTGCAGTCCAGGCTGTGGGTGCCATGGGTTTCAGCTTCCTCTTCTGTGCCAAAGCTCTGCAGTAACTCTGGGTTTTTCAGTTCATGGTGGCACTCCTTTCCATGGGAAGCACAGTTCTGCATTCTTGTGTTTTTAAATATGCAGCAGTTTGTTTAATGAGAAAGCAGTTTCATAGGTAGAAATCAGAAATAATTCTATGAAAGAGCTGCAGACAGTTGTTCCTGCATATCCCTGGCATTGCATGGAGCAGCATTCCCAAGCTGGTAGAAATCCTGCAGGCTGTGGGTGCTCAGCCCCTTGCCTGGCCTCTCCAGCATGTGAATCAGATTTCCTTGCTGCTCAGCAAACACCACCCCCACAGCCCTGTCTCACAAACCTTTGGTGAGACTTCCTCTCTCTGTTTGAGGATGAGTGTGCAGCAGGTCCTGTGCTGTGTCCCTCCCAAGTGTGGGAAGATGTTATCCTGATTGCCATACTGTGTGTGGGAGAGTGGGAAAGAAACAGCAGGAAAGCCAAAGTCAGATTTCAAGCTAACAAATCTTTAAAAAGGCATCTGTGATTAAACAGATGTGCTTTAAATAATTTAAATTCACTCCTTCCCTTAACATTGAAATGGTAAAAATCTGGAAGTGCCCAAAGGTTTCTGAAAGTCTGGAAGAAGGATGCTCTATGGTGGCTTTGGTTTGGTGTAACAATGCACAGGGACACAGGGAGAAACTCTCCAGCCCTGCCTAGAGGGATATGAATTGGGTGTTTCCCATGTGCTGGGGCTTGCAAACTGCAATTGCTGTTTGATAACCCTGGATGTGGCAGGGCTGGATGGGGCATCTGAAGAATTCAGGCCTTTCCCCATGGAATGGTGCATGGCTGAGCATGGACTGATGTTCCCCACCAGTTATGGGTCACTGTTTCTGACCAGGGATATTACAGGGTGCAGCAGGATCTTGCAAGAACTCTGATCATTCCCATGTTTTCCTAGGCAATACCATCAAAAATGAGTTTTTTAAAAAATATTTTAAAAACTCAGTTTATATCATAACCTAAAACGTAGCAAGGGTTTGTTTTGCAGGAGTACAGATGAAGGCAAAACCCAGCATAAAATAATGGAAATATGTACAAATACAGATTTTACTGTGTCAGTGATCCTGTATCCATGAGAAACAATCATAAACTGCAAGCACTTTCAGAAGCCATGAGCCACCTTCCCCCAGAGCCTGGGCATTTTATCATCCATTTGCATGATATTTCTCCCATCAAACAGGAGGGTTTTGGTTAAAGCCACCTTAGCTGTTTCACTCTGCTCCAGGCAGGCAGGCAAGGCTTTTCTACAGTTTAAAAACAAAACTTATTGATAAAAGAATCAAGCAAGTACTGTTTACATGTGATAGGCTGTATTTTGGCTTGTGTCACTTTGAGCCTTAGCTTGAAACCTCTTCTCCAAAAATTACAGCAACAAAGGTGTTTAAAGGAGAAACAGAAAGAGAAACTCAGGCTTTATTTTTTTTAGCTTCTCCCTGTTTGTCATGGGTTATTTCTGTAATGCGCAGAGGTGTGGGAAGGAGTTGGGGTGCTGGGGTGAGAGACTCTGCCTTTCCTGGCAGAAATGTGCTTGAGCAGTCACAGGTTGGTGACAGAATTTTGTGTACCCAGCTTTGACTGGTTATCTGCTGCACAAGAAGATAAATGTACAAGATGCCACCATGTTAACAGCATGTGCTCTCTGACAGATTAAGTAGTTTTTTGGCAAAACAGATCTGATGGCAGAATTGCCCCTCCACCACCAGCTCTTGCCAGGTGGCTGCAAGTCACCAGACAAATGTGGCACCTCTGTCCTGTAACCCACGGGCTCCTGCACCTCCCGTGGGGGCATCGGGGGGGAGCTGATGTCAGTCAAAGTCTGGGCTGTAGTTTGGCTGTTGGGGTCAGCTGTACCCCCAGGCCCTGTTGTCCATGCTGAGGGCTCTGCCGGGCAGCAGATGTGGGGAAGTGCTTCCCCAGCTGGGTAAATCTAGGATGCTTTCATCCACACAACTCATTTTGTGTTCCCAGCAAGATTAGCCCGTGGTGGTTTGTGTTAGAGCAGCTCTTCCAACATGTACTCATATTCATCTGGGGGGCATTTGCAAATGATTGAACATTTTAATCTTTTTCTTGCATTTTCTCAGGTGTATTCAAGTAATGTGCATGTGGTAACAGCAAGTGGACTATGACCCAAAAGGGATTTATGGGCTGTGGAACAATGAGTCCCTGCTGTAATTTCTTTCTCATCTTCATCTTCTTCTTCTGTATCCTCATCTAACTTCAGACTGAGGGATTTGGCAACATCATTTCTAGCAGCACTGTGGTTTGTTTTCTGGTGGTTTTGTTTGGGTTTTTCTAAGTTGTCAGCAAGAACACCTGGTTCTGCACTTAGTTCAGTGGGTACAAGGATCTAATTCATAAACCAGTGAATATCAGCCCTTGCTAAGTCATCATGGCTTTGTTGGGCATGCTGGAAGCTGTGCATAGTCTGGATGTGCCATTAATCCTTGGGATCTTTCCTTGGAGCTCCTGCTGATGACCTGCTAACACTTGCCATGGGAATATGGTTGGATTTGTGCTTGTTTTTAACTTCATTTTCCGGGATGATAACTTGTGGCTTCCTTCCTACAAAGTGACACGTTGTGAAAAGGAGAGACAGTAACTTGCTTTAAAATTTAAAACAGATCTCTCCAGTCCAACAAAATTATCTTGGTTTACATTGAATAATTGTAGGCTTTCCCTTGCACTCCCATCTTTGCATTGTACTGCTGAATATCAGCTGATGTCTCTTTACTATCATGACACTTTTTCTTGATGCACAGTTACAATTATAACACCTTGTATGTTATCCTCTGAAAAACATTCAATAGAATTAAAAAGCCAGACTTCTTTTAAAAAACAAAATTCTGGCTCTTCATCATGGCAAGTAGTAGTGTTACAGAATGAATTGTTTTTATGGCAAATTGTGCTGGCAGGTTGGGCTGTACATCAGGCTGTAGAAGTAGGACACATTCCTTATTTGTTGTCAGTTTTCCTTTTGTGCCTCATGCAGATTTGTCTGGCATTTCCAGCACCAGAGAGGCAAACCTTGATTTAGGAAACTGCTTTGGTAAAATGAAATTACTTCATGATCTGTGGGTGCAAGGCTGTCACCTTTTTCCTTCAGTTGCTTTGTCACCTTTGTTATGATTTTGGGCAGAGAAACGGATTAATTATTGGTAGGAGTGACCAAGGCAGCCGGTGCCATCCACCCCCTGGGAGGTGCTGGGCTGGCAGGCTGGGAGAGCAGCCAGGTCCCACAGCCCAGTGTTACTGCTAACCTGGCAGGGTTGAAAGGTTTTGTCATAGTCCTGCAAATGGGACATTACATGGGTGTTTTAGCTTGCACTTAAAGGTAAAATGAAATTTATGTTCCGTGCAGTTGTTGGGGGGGAGGTGGCTCAGAATCCCCAAAACATAAAGTCAAGATAACTAATTGTACAAAGAATAAAAACTCATAGTTATTAAAGTAGTCTCAGAATTAGGAAGGGCTGGGAGGGAAGCAGCATTGTGTCTGGTTTTTGGCTGTCTAGGGCTGGCAGTTGGTGTTGGGAATGCCTTGGGTACCATTTTATTCCATAATTAAGAGTTTGTCCCTGGGTTCCACTCAGAATGATTGGGCATCCTCAAATCCATCTTATCTGGGAATGAAAGGAAAAGAGAAGAGAATCAAAGCACCATTCAGCTGCTGGGTGTTTTCATTTTTTTTCTTTTCATGCAAGAAACCAAATCCTATTTTACTGTGCTGGCAAAATGCATACAAATAAATCACTATGTGTCTGTGCTCAGAAACCTGGCCTGGAATCTTTTGTCTGATATATGGATACCTACATTTTCTCCTTATTCCAATTATGTGATAAAGGAGAGGCCAACCTTCCTGTCTGCCTTCCAGAATGCTTTTTCATTCATGCTGTTTGTTAGAGCTGCAAGGGGAAACTTTTGGGTGGAGTTGGTGAAATATATTTTGCTGCAGTATTGGCTGGCTGATAATTTAACATTTCTTATTACATTATGCTGCTAAGCAACATTTATTGGTTTGTAAGTTTCCTTTTTGTATGAGTGCCTGGAGAGCACGTATGGGCTTTATAATATGCTTTAAATCTAAATAAAAAGTTAAGTATATAGCACTCTAGGTCTTCATAGCCCTTTAATAGTTTTATTTAATCACCCTTTATGAGCTGGGCTAGCCTTACTGTAGGGGAAATGATCCATCAGGGGGTGAGGGACTTGCCAGGGTCAGGAGGAATAGCACTGAAGCAGGAGACCTCCCACTCGTGCTGCTCTTGGGTGGGAGAATCCCTGGAGCTTTAATCCCTTGGGTTTTGCATAAATCCTGATGGGAGCAAACATTGGGGTGTGTGCCCCCCATACCCCCCCCAGCCAGGGCTCAGACCTCTGCAGGAGATGGAAACCACACTCACAGGTCTGCAGTGATTTTCCTCATGGCAGCATCTGACTCACGCTTTGCAAGTTGTGTCAGAATTAATTAACTGCTAATTTATCATCTAGTCAGGTGAGTCCCAAATAGGTTTGGGAATCCAGTTCACATCAGGCATATTTTCTGTCAGATTCATACAGAATACTTTGTGGTCCTGGGTGCCAATGACCGCCGGTACCTGGGCACGAGCAGTTAATAACATCATATTAAAAAAAAAAAAAAAGGAAACAGATACTTAATGAATCAAAGTGCACTCAGATTAAATGATCAGAAATTCCTAGTTAATCACCAGAAAGGAAACTAATTAAATTACCATTCAGCTTTTATGGGGGCCTTGGGATAGCAAGCTAAAATAAGTCCCTTCAATCACTTTTTTCATTAGATGTGACAGGCATATTCAAGGTTAGTGAAGATAAATGCAATGTTCTTCGCTTGTTCTTGAAATTACAGTATTTAAATAGTGGTTTATGCTTCATCTCCTAGTACTAAAGCTGAAGTATACTGCTGAGAAGCCATGACAGAGAAAGCTTAACACAACCACACAAAAGAAAGGTGAAAATTGTGAAATACAGGCATTAGGATTTTTTTTCTTTTTTTTTTTTTTTTTTTTTTTTTTTTTTTTTTGGCAGCTCTGTGTCCTTAGGAGACATCAGCATGGCTTTGTGGTGACAGAGCTTCAGGGGAAGGTTGGGTCTTGGTGTGCAGGAAGTAGCTCTGCTTCCCACCAAGGCTGCCAGTGTGCAGGTTATCATCCAGCAGGTACTGCCTGTCTTTGCCTTTTTGCTTTTTTTTTCTTGTTCCTGTCAGTGATTTTAATATTGCTGGAAATGTTTTGTCAGGGGTTCTACATTTAGAGTATAGAGTCAGTGGCAGCAGGTCCTGCTGAGTGGGGAGGGGGAGATGGAGGAGATGCTCCATCCTCCCAGGGCCACCACCTGTCCCTGGGATGGGGAATGATTTTGGCTCAGCACCCACTGACACTCGTGGCTGTCTCAGCTGGTCTGGTCCCTCTAGTTCTTTTACCAGTGCAGAGGCATTTTCCTTTCCTCAGAGCAGTCCCTGTTCAGCACCATGATGGTTTTGAGAGGCAGCATGGATGGGAAGCAATGATACTCCAACCTCAGGAGGTGCTCATGAAATGGAAGGGAAATCCCACAGTGCTTTGTCCTTTGTAACCAGAAGTAAATATAATTCTGAAATACCTAACAACCCCTTTAGAGAAGAGTAATAAATCTTAGTTTAAGCATGAGTCTGTATATATTTTTGTTGGTTGTGTTTTGTTTCATTTTTTTAAAGAAAAAGCAAACCTTTACAGGCTCACAGAAGTAATAAGTGCCAGTGATATCCCTGCAGTTCCCTGGAAGAGAGAATTTTCAGAAGGAAGTTAAATCAGTGAAATCCTTTCATATTCTTTCTTAGCTTTTTAACATCCATACCCAAGGCTTGTGACAACCAGGACTTGCTTGAAAAACTGAAACCCCCCCCCCCCACCTCTGCAGGATTTCAAAGCAGGTCACAATGAAGAAAAATAAACTATAAAATCTGATCTCTTTTTGGTTACTCTCAGGTTTTGCCATAGATGGAGACATTGGAGACACAAGGTCTTTTAGACTGCTTGTTAAATTGGTGCAGGTTTACTTTCAAGAATAATAAGTAGCCTTTTAAGATCAATGATCAACTGTAAAGCATTTGCTAACTAAAGCCCACAGAGCCTTGAAGTGTTGCTGATTTTGTTTTCTAGTAATATTGGTAATTATGTTTACTTTGCCAATTGGGATCATATCATCATGTGAAATTCTTCCCTTCCGCTGAAATAATTAGTACATCTCCAGATACTTTGATATATCTAAAAATTTTCTCTAAAAGTCTGAGAACACAAACATATAAGACAAGAAAGGAGCATGATTATATTATTTTTCCATTTAAATATTTTTAGATCAGTATCAACAGTGAGGGGAGGGGTGACGCATGGTTTTGAAGTGGAGCAGAATATGCCTTGATGAGTTAGAGAGGAAAATCCTGTCTTGTTTTCTTCAAGTAGTGAGAAAAATCCTGGAGGGAAATTCTGGAATGAGACAGCTGGAGCCTTCCTCATCTCCAGGACTTCCTTTCCATCAGCACCCTCTCCAAAATGCTTTCCTGGCCCTCAGGGGGATGCTGTAGCATTTCTTCACATGAAAGGGCAGATCCTGCTTTGAAACTTGCCAGGGATTGTGTGGCTCTGGGAATTGATGGAGAGGATGTCCTTTTGGGAGCTGCAGCCTATGTGATCCCACAGCTACTCCAGCTGCTTGTCCCTGGGCCCTCTGGGGAGCTGTGGCCCAACAAGTGTCCTCACTGAGCAGCTGTAGCACCCATGGGATGTACAGAACCTCACACAGCCATAAAGCTGTGTTAACCCTTCAGAGGCTGCTGGGGCTCTGCTGATCCCCCACTCTGGAGTTGTCTTCAGCTGGGTTCTTGTTCAGGCGATGGCTCTGTAATTCCTCCTTGCTGAAGGGCACTGACAGGTAGGATTTCTGCATGTTGTTCACCATCCTTCATGTGCAAAACAAGTGGATTTGTGTGTCTCTGAGATAAGGCCAAGGAGTTGTGTATGGGCAGAATAAAACCCCAAGGAGCAGGAAGTGAGCAGAGGTATTGCAGATCCCTCTGGGGTTGTGCCAGCAGCGAGCTTGTCTGAGGACATGGAATCTCATTAGTTACTTGGGGCTCATTGAAGCAAAAATGTTGCTTCATGATCTAATTTCTCACATGGTTGGTATTTGCCTGGTTGGTCTGGCTTCACTTCGTTTTAGTGGGAAATGGTAGCAAGAGATATTAAAGCATCCATGATGAGCAGAATGGCTTTTTGCTAGCTTGATATGTTCTTCATTTCTTAGTAGTAGTTCATTATGGCAGTTCACAGAGGCCTAAAAATGAGGATTTCTGTATTACTGGTGGTGATACCAAAACTACAACCACTTTCCAGTAGTATGGGCTGTGTTCAAGTCATGCAAAAAAAAAAAAAAAATTATTGATACAGGCTTAAAAAAAGAACTTGGGTCTTAGTTTGGAACAGTTTCTGGAGTGGAAAAGAGGCAACAGCTAATGCCCAGGAGAGAGCCCTAAGAGGTAAAAGATCTACATCCCAGGAGACCCTAAACCAGACTTTTTCAAAGTAACCTCCTCATTTGCATTGCACCTTTCATGTTTAATATTAGCTGAGGCCAAGGGGGCACAGCAGCCTCAATTTCCAATCCAAAGTAATCTCTTTCATGTTCAGTGTGCTTGTACTCTGTTACTGACTGCAGAGCCAGGTCTGAGATCAATTAATTGCAGGATGGGTAAATGGTGAATTTTGTAGTTGCCTTCCATGGTAGCTTGAGGGTATGGCTTGTGTTTTAGGCTTTTGATCATGGACTGATTATTTTGTCATTATTTTGTGAATCTCCCAGCACCCTACATTCCTGCCTGATTGCACTAATTAAGAAGTACAGAATAAAAAGCTTGCAGGTACCAAAAGTGTCCAAGGAAGTGATCCTGTAAACTAGTGATGATGAGAGTGCTGCTTTTAAGAGTCACAATTCATTATTTTTGTTTCAAGGCACCAAGTCAGGTTTTGGAAAAATCTAATGCTGCAGAAATGGTCTGTTAGATGCCTTACTTCCAAATAATTTGCAGATAGATGTTCTAGAAAGAGCAAGGCTTTCTGAAGCCTTTGGCAAGTGAACAATTACAAATATAAAGAAAATGAAGGGTTTGGGAGCTGTCAAAAGAATGAGGGTTTTCCATGTGCCCAAATCCCTCATGGCAGTTGTCAGTTTACTTCACATTGCTGCAGGAAAGCAATAGTAATGCACACCATCACCACTGCCTTCTGACCAGCAAGGACTTTGCTGTTTCTGTCGTTTGTAACTATAAAAGCAAGGGCTGAGCTCTCAGCTCAGAGATCCTGCTGCTCCCTGCAGGTCAGGAGCTGAGGAGAACAGGGATGTTCTGGGCAGTTCATGGTTGCAGGGTTCTGTTGGGAACACTGGGTTTGCCCTTGGGTTGCTGCAACCAGTGCTTTCAGTGCCAGCAGCAATAGGGAGAGTAGACAATCCTAAATGGTGGTTTGCTGGAAGTGCCTGATTTTATTTCCTGCTTAGAAAAGATATTTGGAGAGGAGTAAAACTGTTTAGGAGTCAAATTCTCCTTGACAGGAGCCATCTGAAATCATTCTGTTTGTTTAATTAGAGAAATGGGAGCACTGAGGAGGCTCCCTCAGGTCCTGTGCCTGCTGCTGCTGCCACTTCTACAATGGGGGAAAAAATTAGCACACTGAAATTTCAATTGATTTGCCAAAATACTCTATCAGCAGATCACTTGTATGTGGAAATTATTCTGCTGGCAATTGATTTGCAGTCGGGCCATGATTGAGATGGAGACAAATGCCCAAGAGGGAGTTCAGATGGTGGTTATATATTACAGAAACATACAGGAGTGAAGGGTGCTACAGGACCTTTTCAGAGGGTATTTTATAAGGAGATCCTGGTTTGAATAGTTCACCTATTGGCACAGCTCTGATGTGGCTTAAATCAGTTACCCCAGTGTCAGTGTGCATCACTGGAGAGTTTGGTCTTTTTTTAATAAAAACTGTACAAAGATTTGGGTTCTGACTCATGTAACCCTTAGCAGGAGTTTTTTTTTTTTTGCTGTTGTTGTCTCACTGAAAATTTTTCTGTAACACTCAATCCTTTTTTTATAAGAAATGCTTAGAATATGCTACCCGTGTCTCAAATTAGGTTAGACAGTAGGAAAAAATTCTTTGCTGTGTGGGTAGTGAGACCCTGGAACAGGCTGCCCAGGGAAGCTGTGGCTGCCCCATCCCTGAAGTGTTCAAGACCAGGTTGCATATGGCTTGGAGCACCCTGGGCTGGTGGGAGGTGTCCCTGCCCGTGCAGGGGGGTTGGAACTGGATGAGCTTTAAAGTCCCTTCCAACCCAAACCATTCTATGATGCTATGAAATACACTTAATATACAATTTGCTTGGCAGACTCCTGGTGCTTCAGAAGTGTCACCTCCTTGGTGGGTGGCACCCAGCTGCATTGGCTGCTCCCTGGTTGTCTCTGTGATTTTTTCCTCACTCCTCTGCTTCTTTTCCATCATCTGGTTGAAGTCTCCAGACCAGCCCCCTGTCCTCCTGGCAGGCAGCAGCTCACAGCTTCAGGGGATGAGGGGGAACTCCTTGCCCTGCCAGAGGCTGAGGCAGGTTTGTGGCACTACACCTGTCTCTGCAGGGGAGAACTAACTCCTTCATGGTTTAATGATGTTTAAATGACTTATGGTTTCAGTAAATGAATATATTACAGAGTTCACGTTGGCAGAATTGCAATAGAGCATAATGGAGTTAACAGTTTATTAGTTTCATAAATGTCACCTTGTTATTAACAACACAGGTACAGGCAGTTTTACAAGGGATTGCATTATCATCTGGTCTGTGAATATTGCATGTGCTGAGCACTGTGCTTAGAATCCCGAACTGCTTAGAATCATACAGGGCTCTGGATTGGAAGAACTTTTGAAGGCCATCTGGGAGGAGGTGAAGGTTGCAAGTGGTTGTGTCATACTCTGAGCAAAGCATTTGCTTCACCATCTGGGGACATTTAGGGGCCAAAAAGACAGCCCTGGTTTCAGCCTTGCTCTTCAGAACAGGCTCACAGTGCTGGAGGTACTGACCTGCCTTTGAGACCCCAGTTGTGCAAAACAACCAGCTGGAAACACTCCTTCCTCTGAGCAAAGCCCTTTCTTCAGCTTTGCCTAGGAGAGGCCCACTTGAAATATCACAAGTCACTACATTAATTAGCTAATGCCTAAAAAGTGCTCTGAAGAAGAAAAGCATTAAATAAATAGAAAGTAGTTTTAATATTATTTTAAATAAATAGGAGGGCGTGATCCAAAATGAAAACTTGTGTGATGAAGTATATTTCACTGCCTGTTATTTCCCCACACCCTTAACAACAGAATAATTCAGTTTTCCTCACTGTTTCAAGGTCAGTCCTCAGGCACTGTAGAGACCTTAGACTTTCATTTCCTTTGAAAGTAGGTTAAAATTTTTGTTCAAGCGTTTTTATACATTGTACTTCAGGAAGGTGAAGGAAAGCAACAGGACAACATACTGCACCATGTGCAGCCTCCCCTTGGGTACAGAATGGGGCCAGAGAAGTATTTCTAAAGAACCGCTCTGGTTCTGTATTGAAATTCTGTCAAAATCCCTTGAAATAAGATACAAAGGTTGCTAAAGAACCTGGATCACAGTGATAAGCTCCTGAAGTGAGGACCAGGCACAGTGAATTGAAAACCAGTAACGTTATATAAGTACATTATTTGAATTGAAAAGCAAAATGTCCTTACATCTTGTGGGAATGGGTTGTGTCACAGCCTGGGAGGAGTACAAAAAGTGAGGGTTTGCCATCCTCTCCCTGTACAGACTGTCCTGGCTCAGGGAAGTCAGTTGGATTTTTTTCACTTATCTGAATTAGACTTTGAATTTCAATCCTCAGTTTTCAGCTCTGTCCCATCAGTGGCCATCTTTGCCTCAGAAGGTCACGAGATGCAGTTGTTAACTTCTGCTCAGCACTTTTTGGGGAGAGAAGTTGCAGACAGTAGATAGCTCAGTCTTTGGAAAGATCTTTTTGAATTGGAGATCTTCCAAAAAGCTGTTTTGCTGGTGCTAAGCAGCCTCTGTCAGCCCTGCCTTGGGCACATGTTCCTCCTCACTGCAGGGTGGTCACAGCAGCATCATTGCTGGAGCAGAACATCTCCCATGCACCCAGCATCCCCATCTGCAGAGCTGCAGCACACTCCCTTCCTGCATTAAGCTTTTTTATTGCAGCATCTTCCTGGAAGCCAGCCAGGCACATGAGGGCCACTGGGGCTTTCTCTGAGTGCTCCTGTCTCCCATAGTTGCTGCTGGAAGGAGGAATCATTCTGCTGGTCTGGTGCTGGATAAGAATTTCTTGTGTATTTAGCATTTTCCTGGCAACAGACCATGGAGCATTTTATGTACTTCATGCATGTGATTATTTTGTTCAGTGAAATATATTACAAGAAGATCTACTTCTTATGTAGATAAGGCAACAAATGAGAGGGAGGTTGTGTTTGATCTTAACTCACTGGAATCATTTTCCCAGGGCAGCCATCAAGAACACCTGTGCTTTCTTGTTTGATATTTTCTGAAAAATTTTAGCTCTTTTTTTTTCTTTTTTTTTTTTTTTTTTTCCTCTCTCCTCTCCTTTTTTCTCTTTATTCCATTTACTAGAAAACCTGCAAAAATTACCTACTTGTCAAACGATGACTTGACATTTTTACAAAATATTTTTCCATCCCAAATGTCATCTTTCAGGAGAGATATGTTGACATCTTTGTGGGAAAACGAGGACAGGGGAGTTCTTGTGACCTCTTTTCTAAGCATAGCTGTGGTTTCACCATGTGTTTCATCACTCTGGTCATTCTTCTTGTAGCCATCTCTCTCCTTGCCCTCTAGAATTGTTGGGGAGTTTTTCTCTTTGCAGAAGGAGCAGTCACCTACAGCATGCTGTGAGGATAAAAAGAGGACTGCTCGGGGAGGTGGAGGGTTGGGGTCCTCCAACCTCCCTGCACTGCCCATCAGCTCCATTATTGCTGAATAGACTGAGATAATACACCAGCAGCTTTGTGATTTATTTGCCATCCTTTGTCAGCACTCACCCAGTAACCTTGTGTGGTGCTTTCCAGGGAGCCAGGGCTCAGCTGGGGTCTGTCCTTCCCCCTGCCAGCTCCAGAGCCCCTGTGTCCATACAAATACACGGCCCAAAGAGACAGCCTGGGGGCTCCAACTATTGCCAGCAGCACCAAAGATTACAGTTGTTTCAAAAAATACTGTATTCTGCCCCATAAATTCAGTAAGGTGACCCAAGAGTGTTCATTAGAATTTATTTTAGCTGCACTTATTGTCACTTAACAGCCTAAACAAGAACTGATGGCTCTTCAAGCAATAATAGTAAATTATAGTTACGGCGAACACAAATGCCTCATTACATCTAGTCAAGGTCTGTTTCCCCTTTACAGCAATGACTGTAGGAAAGCCATGCTTTTAATTTATGAACAAGGATGCACAGGAATCTTCACTTTCCTATTTACATAAACACAGTAGACAATTAATCTACTGCAAAGTAACCAGCGTGGTGGTTAAGACATACGGACTCCTTCCAAAGTATCCTCCCAAATGCCTAGGGGGTATCTGTGCCACAGGGTGGTTTGATGATAATCTGTTGTGTAGATGAATGCAAACAGCAGGAAAATAGACTTTTTTTTTTCCTAAAGTCTAATTTTATGCTATATGATCTCTTCAGTGAAAAGTGATGTGTGGTTTTTTTATTTGCTGAAGTATTGAGGTGAAAGTTACGTCAGTGATGGGAATAGCAAAGGCAGCAAAATGTGATGAATTTTTATTGCAGTACTTGTCTCATCTCCTCTATGTGAAATGCTTTTATGGTTTTCCAAAAAATACTTTATACTAATACTGCAGTATAAATAATGGAGTGATAGAGGAAAACAGAACTGGTGTAAGAGTCAAGATCAGTCCTGCTTGATAGGCATCTTTTGGTTTTAATAGTTTACTGTGCTCTTGATGTATTACCTACCTATCTGCTGCTTAGCAGCCTTATGACCTACACAGATTTTTTTTTTCTTTTTATGCATTCAAGACAGAAAAGAGGGAAGTGCAGCCTGACCAGGGAGAGAGGGCAGATGCAGATAGCCCAGTGTAGGCTGCCATGCAAAGCACTTTGTTTTGTTTCATTCTTCTGAAAAAGGCTGATTGTGTTCTACAGATAATTAGTCACTTTTAACACGTGGTCAAGTGTGCAGGTTATGATGGAAGAAGAATAATTTAAAGAATATTTAGATGCTGTAAATATTCTAAGGTTGGTAACTGTTTTATAATTTTTTTTCAGAAATGAGCAGCTTTGGCCAAAAATCTTATTGCTCAATGAGCCAGGAATAAAATGTCGTTATTTTAGAACCTGGTTATTTTTCAGGATTTTACAAATTTTTTGTCATTATTCTGACCGGTGATCTTGTCATTTAGACTGGTGCCAATGACATGACAATGTCTTGTTATTTTTTTTTGGTACCTTAAAAGCATTCCAGCGGAAATGTGTAGGTGTAAATGAGGTGGTGTAAAAAGGCACAAGGAACTCGTCAGCCCCTTTCTGGTGGTGGTCCTGACATTCACTTGTGTACTTCTCTTGCTTCACTGCTGTCCTGGCCCTGTTTGAGCTCAGTCCCTGGCAGCTTCCCTCTGCACACCACAGCTGGGCAGCTCTTAAAGTTTTCATGATTTATGGTACAAATGATGACACTGAGTTGCCAAAACATGTTATCAGTTAAAGAAAGCAATCAATAGGAAGAAAAAAAGATAAAATGGAAATGTTTTTATTTAGTTGTTCTACATTCCGGTTATATTCGAGTTGGGTGTAGTCATGCAAGGCACAAAGTTAATGAGGAAATATGACTGTGTCCTGAAAATAATGCCCTGGAAATGGAATGATTCCTGACAAGGAAATATTCCATGTATTAGTGTTGCATTTTTTGAGGGAAGATTCACAAAAGTATTTTGTGAAGAACAAGAAAAAGACTCCTGGTACTTTTTTCTTTTTAAATTTTGCTTAAAGTTAGACTGAGCTGCTATCTTTGTATCCTGGAATTAAATTAATGCAAATGATTATTTTTCTTAATAGCTGCAAATAATTCCAATTAATTGAGACTACCATAATTCACCCTGCTTCATGCAGAAGCTTTCTGCTGCTGTAGGATGCATTACATGCCAGAGCTTTCAGCCTGGTATTGATTGATTCTTTGCAGTGGACCTTAAAAATCCATTAAGGAAGAAGTTAGATGATGTGAATTAATTCTAAATCCTTTGTTGGTATGTGCAGCTGAAGAAAGCCTTTTTAAAACCATTAATCATAACTCAAAATAGACTGCTAACTTTAAAATAAACTTTACAGTAAATTGGAGGACAAATCCAAGTAAATTCATTATGCCAATGCACAATAAAAGTTTTCTCGAGTGTTTTGCTGAATATGTTTTCAGTATTTTTCATTTTACTTTGTTCTGATAAAAATGCATTGACATGCAGCCATCTGTGCCAAAACTGAAGACAATGATTGCTATTTAATAGATAAGGAATGTCACCAGTTTGGAGGAATCTGACAAAGAAAACCAATAAAGCTTGTCATCTCCTCCCAGGTAACACCATTAATCAGGCAAAATTTCATTTAAAACAGAAAAATCCCTCCTCCTGAAATCTTCACCCATTATTCATAACTAAGATTAATTTAAGTGAATAATTTGTATATTATTCACTCCACTGCTCCCAAGAACATTTAAGTATTAGAAATCAAGTTACAATATCTTTAAGTTTAGATTGAAACACAATAGGAGTGAAGCCTGAAGAGCTCAGGGGTATGGGATAGAAACAGAGGGACCTTGGCTGGAAGAGGAGCTGCTGGTTTATTCAGAGGGAGCTCTGCTAACACCACAGTTCCCATGTGCTGGCACAGTGTTGTGTCTGAGCTTCATCCCATCCCCACTCTTCATTGCTCTGTCATCCAGTGGCTGATGCTTTCACACTGCTTCAAAATTGAGCTTTGGTAAAAACTAAGAAAGAATTGACAATTTTTCCTTTGTCTCCTAATTGTGCCTCCTACTTAGGCTGGGCTTGGCTGTGCCACTGCAGTTAGCATCCAAGGGTTGGAGTAGATGCCTTTAAAGTTCCCTTCCAATCCAAACCTTTCAGTGATTTCTTAAATGGGATGGTTAAATTTGGCTCATCAGTTAAATTTTTCACTTCCCAATTTCAACAGACTGATCAGCCCTGAGAAGCAGGAATATTTTTCTAACACTCCACCACATCCATGGTACGTGAACAATATTTTTCCTTTCCCAGTGAGGAAAATCAGGAATTGCATTTCTAAAACTCAAAAGTGAACTTGAAAAAAAAAAAAAAAAAAACCAAAAAAACCCCACAACACCAGAAATATTTCCCCCCATCCCCCGAGGTTCCATATACAGCAAGAAATTGCTAATGTCATTGACCTGCAGCTGGTGAGCTGCATAAAGATTAATCCTTCCCCATGCTGAGAACACACAGTACCTGAGACAACCATTCTCATTTGAGATTTGTAACACCGAAGCACCACGCTGAATTTCCAGGTGGTTACTAAATTCATTAGTGCTTTATGTCAGTTTGGAATAAATTTGCATGTTGATTATATATATACTAAAAACCAATGTGAAGAACTTGAAAGCACCGTTGCATGGCATAGGGGTGATGCTGGGAGACCTCACTCTGCAACTGACCTGAAAGGTTACACGGGGATGGGACCTGGTCTCCTCTCCCAAGTAATGAGATAGAACAAGAGGAACTGGCTTCAAGTTGCACTAGGGGAAGTTTAGATTGGATATTAGGAATAATTTCTTCCCTTGAAAGGGTTTTCAGGCCCTGGCCCAGGCTGTCCACGAAGTCCCCAGCCCTGGAGGCATTTCAGAGCTGTGGAGATGTGGTGCTGGGGGAGGTGGTTTGGTGATGGCCTTGGCAGTGCTGAGTTGGTTATTGTGTGTTGGGTTTGGGTTTTGTTTGGTTTTTTCCCTAAAAAGTTCTGACTTTGACAAACATGCAACAAGCTTTAGACGACACGATGTGGCAGCAAGTCTAACAGAGCATCCACAATCTGCATATTGTAAAAATGAGAGGACTTTTATGGCTGACTTTATTATTTCTTCAGGGATTTGCTTTCCCTAATTTTCACAGAACTGTTTTTAGTTAAAAATTGCCAGTCACAAAATTATCTCAGTGATTTCTTTTTGTAGCAGTCATCTTTACTTCTAATGAGAATGTATTTTATGGAAAGGTATCTTTTTATTTATTTCAAACATACTCTTTATTTTATGGATTGTTTGGATCTTAGTGCCTTCAGTTAGAAAACTGTATATCCTGCTGTGTTATAACTGCTGGTAATTTAGCTGCTACATCACACTGCTGGTGGTGCAGGTCTAGTGAGAGAGCACAGATGTGTGGATTCTTCTGTCTGGGATGGTTTTGTGCAGCTGGAATCATTTCTGCTCTAGAGAAGCTTGAAATTTTTCACAGTGTCTGGATGTGCTCTAACTTTCTAGTCATTGCAGTCAATGGCATGCATTTATAACAACAAATCAATAAAAAGGAATAAATGTAAGAGAATTTATGAGAAATCAAGCAGAACAACTTGATATTCAGGAGGCCTCACTCTGCTCATTTCACAGACCACTGTTCTCTAACTTTTCTAATTTTCTTAGGAAATAGATGAGAAATTAAATAGTTGTAACAAAGGTCACCTCTTAGTCACAAAGTCAACTTTTAACCTCAAGCTAGTTGCTTGAAATCAAAAGTCATCTGTTCTGCTTGTCTTTGGGTGTGACACTGAGAACCTCTAATGTGAGAAATCACATTGGCTTTTAAAGCTACATCAAAAAAAAAAAATCTTTGGCAATATCCATGTGATTGATGTTGTATTATAACTCACCTATCCTAAGTTCAAATATATTTACCCATCTCCCTCTGTCCTTCCTCTGGATCCATTGAGCGTGGTAGAAGCTTTTAGATTTTTTTTTTTTTTTTTTTTTAGATTGTCTTTGATTAAATGGCTTTAATGTCTTTGATATCTGCAGCTTCTGCTTCCCAGCAGGTTGTCCAGGAACAGGAGAACACTCAGTAGGATGTTGCCCAGGAGCTGCTCCTGTCACCCCACTCCCAGCACTTCATTTCCCACAGGAGCTCTCAGGAAAGGTGCTGCCCAGTGTAACCATTTGCAACAGGTTTTAGCACCAAGTGTTTGGGGTTTTTTTAATTTTTTTTTTTTAACTTTGCTATAAATACTCTCATGAATTTTTAATGCAAATGCAGACTCTGATGTAAAGCAGCAGTGGCTGGATTTGTTCTTAAAGTTTGCTGAATTCTCTGATGGGTTTCTTAGCACAGCCCCCGCTAACGGTTTTTAAAATTCTTTTTACAGTGCCCACGGTCTGTTCTTCTGGTTGGTAATGGATATTGACTATTTCTTTCTTTTTTATTAGCTTCCAGTCATAAAATTTGTACAGAGAGTTGCTGGTGGTGTGACCTTTACAAGAGCATCCTAGTAGCCTGCCCGTTGTCCTCAGAAACTGTCTCCAGTGAAGCTCTTTAGTTGTTATTTAAACTGAGCTTTTTATAGACTGGCAGGGTAATCTGCATTTCCCAGGGCTAAATGCATTTAGAAAATGCTCTGTGCTGGGAGCAAATTGCCTTTGTTTTTGGAGCTCTGGGACCTGCTTTCTCATGCCTTGCAGAGCCCAGGCAGCTGCTCTGGTCCCTAACCTCAGCAGCTCAGGCTTGGAGCTGGATGCATCCAGCTGCTGGGCCTCTTTACAGGTTGGGATAGAATTTTCTAGTAGCTTGAATGCCTCCTAGCCCTGCTCCATCTTCACTGAAGGAACTGCCAAATGGTATAAGCAGCACCTGCTGATTACTGGGGTGAGCCCCAGCACACAGCTGGGGGACCTGCAGCTGGCCAGATGTTTACAGCAGGAGGAGAAGGGTCACTGGCTGGTGCTGAGCACACATGGGGTTGGTGCTGGTACCAATCTCAGCTTCTGAGCTTCTCTCCTGACTGGTAACACCAGTGAGCACACTGCTCAGGGCACCCAGAGCTCTGGCATTTGGTACGCTTTCCTTAAAAGGTATTTTTTAAAAAGGCTAAAACTGAAGGGGTTTTTAGGGTTATCATGCTTCACTATTAAAAAAAAACCAAAAAAACAACACAACCAACCAAACAAAAAAACCCAACAAAAAACGTTTACTTTTTAAACATAATTATTCCCATTAAAATCTAAAATCTGTTAGGGGGGGAAAAAAAGGTGGAATTGAGCAAAGCAGCTTGATCATTGATATTCTGAGATATGCCAGTTTAAAGCCTTTTCACAATGATTTTTTTGGTAATTTTCCAAGTGCAGAAATTCCAGTGTTTCTTAAATGTTCAAAAACACAAAGAAGTGGCACAAAGTGCAAAATAAATCTGTGGCAGCTTTTCTTCTTTCAATTCTACCTTTCTTTTAAGAAATAGGGAAACACAAACAAAATGTTTAGAATGATATTTGCAAAGTATAAATAATCACAAGATACAGGGATCCAAAAGAAATAATTGGCATTATTTTCTGTTAAGTTTTGAAGGTTATTTTGACAAACTGGTGTTCTTTGGACACTTGCATTGATTGGTAGGAGATTTTGTTCTGTAATGCAGATGGCACTAGGAATATAGGATGTTATTTCATATTGCTGCTCTGACAGCTGAAGTGAAATTGTGAAATCAGAAAAAAAAAATGCCATGAATTATTTTCAGGGCCAGATTTGCACTTAGCTGAGTTTGGATCATTGCTTCGGTGGTTTCATTATCCTGTGCACAGGGCTCATCATTTCTCTGCTTCCCCACCAATCATTAAACAATTAAAAGATGAAGATACCATTAAGTGATGAATGATAGTAAACTGAGGACACCAGTGAAGGAAAGTCAGAGGTTTTTAGGCATAGCATGGATTGTTGATCCTGCATTTGTTGGGCTGTGTTTTTACTGACTTAGATATCCAAGTTGGACACGTGAACCAAAGTACTCTGGATTTCAGTGTGTGGCTGGGGGAGGACATCTGCTCATACTCCTTCAGTTTTTTGAATCAGAAACTTCTGCAGTTTGATCAGATTAGTATTCCTGAACATAAATACTTTATTTTCCTCAGGGCCCCTCACCAGGAGTGTCTTTTGGTTTTCCATAGAACTCATTCTGTGCCTTAGGTAAAGGACAAGGGGTTCCTCTGCCCAGGGTGAGGTTGTTCAGCTGGAGGCATATTGCCCACCTCCTGAGCAGAGCTTTCTGCTCCTGCTACTGCTTCCCTGGCTACAAAGCTTTGCTCTGAATTAGCTAAACCTCTGAGCCAGAGGAATAATGAGTGGTTCTCAATAACATTAAAAGGCAGAAGTACCCAGGGTGACTTGTGTGAAGCACTACACTACCTGAAAGCTCTGGCTTTGCCTTTTCCAAGATGGTTTCCAGCTTCAGACACTGATGTCTTCAGAATGGAAGGGATTTGGCTCAGAAGTGCTCACACCTCCCAAGTTTGTAATTACCTCTGATATTAAAGCTGTGCTTCAGCACTCTGACTGCTTGAGTCCAATCACTTTGCACATGTGGATAGCTTCAAATTGCAGTGGAGCTTCAGCACTTTGACTCCATCTGCCTTCCAGCCCTTGTCTTACCATGGAAGGGGACACCAGCTGAGAGTATTGTGTTCTCTTTCTCTGGCTAACACCAGGACAGTTTCAAAGCCCTCATTCTATAGCTCTTAGGCAAAAGGCAGTGATGGCTGCAAGGGTCACATCTTGTTGTTTGCTCTTAGAAGGAGGTCAAGCAAGTAATTGGCACAAATCCCCCAAATGCAGTGTGGGTATTTATGCCCCTCCTTGTCAACTGGAAACTTAGGACAGCTTAACTTTTATCTTTAATATATAATGAGGTATTGATCTAGTGGCAAGAGTTGCTCCCTGGGCACTGTCCTCCGAAGTTTTTACTTCTTTGTAGACAGCAGCCAGGTACAAAACATTTCATGTGTGTTAAAAAAGCAAAACACTCTCCAGGAAGAGAATGGGGCTCTCTCTTCCTTAAGATTAAGGACATTGAGATTTAACAAAAAAACACTGCAGGAAAATCGACTTGGGTTTTTTTTGTGTGACTTCAGGAAAAGTAAGCACAGATGGTATTTAAATGATCTTAAAAATAGGATTATTTCTATAAAAGAAAAAGCAGAAAAGAAATGAGCTGCCTTTCCTCTGAAGCCACTGTCAGCAGAGGTCCCTCAGGATGTGTTAGCCAAAAGTTGCTGAAGGCTTACAGCTAAATTCTGCTGGTTTTAATTGAGAAGTTGTAAGCAGGCCTGTGCTGAGTAAACTCTCACCTTTAGGGTTATGTTGTGGGCTGGCAGAAGGTTTTAATTTGGGGTGTGCAAAGCCTTGTCACAGCAGCTCTCCTTAGGGCAGGGTGAGCTGGAGGTGGTGTGGAGGGCATCACACCACATCCCTTCTCTTTCTGCAGTGGGTCTGACCTGAGGCTGGAGTTGGCTGGGCACCACCAAAATAGCACAGTAACTCCAGCAGCCATTCTTCTCTGAGGCTGAATTTCAGATTTTCTTGAATGCAGTATGTGCCTGCATTGCCCACCACCATGGGCTGTGTCTTACTAACCCTGAAAAAAATGAATTAATGTGTTTCATTATTTCTTTGCTTATAATAAAAAGTCTGTAGCAGAAGGTCAAGACTGTTTGACACTGCCAGGATGCTGGTATTCTTGGAACAACCATCTGTTCAGAGCACAGTGAAAAACTGGTTTGTGACTGCCCGAAGTCACATCAGCTCATGAATAAACTTTAAAAAAAAAAAAAAAAAATCAAACAAAACACCAGTATTTTACCACTTGAAACAAAGAAATTAGCATTTTGAAAATCAGTGTTTATTTCCATGAGTTTGATGAGTGATGGTTAGTGATCTGTTTTAGATGTTATTGGCCCAAAGGAGGAGATGGAAATGGAGCCCCTGGTCACCACCAACCAGATCTTGACCATCAGCTGAGCTGTGAGGAGCTGCAGAGGGAGAAGGGAAGTCGGGGGCTGGCTGTGGTGAACCACACTGACTGACAGAGCTTGAAACAGGAAAATAAATAACCTGTATACTCCTGTCAGAAGCAGAAAGTGGTTTATGGATTATTTTCCCTTTCTCTCTGCTGCGTTAATATCTTATATGACATAGAGAAAACTCTGGCAGAATGAGTCTGTTTTCCCTTTCTTTATTCCTTTCTTTTTTCCCCCAGCAACTTCAATATTTCCTCTTCTCTCTCTTGTCTATCTTTTTCTTCTTTATGATTGTTCATGTTCTTGTCAGCTGCTGAATTTTCATCTCTGCTTTTCCTCTGCTCCCCTTAAGACAGGATCCAAAATTATGATCCAGTGACTTCTGTGGATTTTGTATTTTGCTGGATGGCCCCCAAATGTGCCACCTTTTGATCCTGAGGTTTTACAAGGCAAAACCTCATGGACTAGCTTCTCTTCTTGGCTAGTTTGAGACTGTATTCTCCTTAAATTAGGAAAAATACAATGAGTGATTAACCTTTGTGTTTTTTCAGGTACACTCTGGCTGCTGCAGTGCTTGTTGAGATACTCACTGCCACTCTTTGGGACTCTGCATCATGAGACAGTGAGTAGAAAATTCCATATAAAATATATGAATCTCTGTGTAATGATGTGGCTCAGAAGGGCTCAATATTGCTCCTGACACTGTGCATGGAGGGCTGGGCTGAACTCTTGAACTTCTTTGACTTCTTACTGGTCCATATAAAAAGGAAGCCTATTGCAATGACATGGAAATAAGAAGCTTTGGGTAGGTATTGTGTGTGGCAAGCTGCTGAAAATGGTTTAAAATTACAAAAATCTTTCTGGTGCAGAAAGTTTCATTAAAAGTTACAGCTGTGCTCAGTATCAATTTAGTAAGAGATAACATCTCCAGATTCTTAAAATTTAATTTGATAGTTTTTGAAGGAAGTAATTAAAAATATTGTGGCATCAGTCAATTCTTATTTAATAGAAATTCTGTATAAAAAAAAATACCTTTTATACTGCAGCCAGAGTTTTATATTGGCCTGTGGATTTCATTTGTCCTTATTGACACAACATCCACTAATCCAAAGTAAATGGGAAGGAAATGATTGAATTTTTTTCTTTTTTAATAAAGGGTAATCTTGACCTTGAGGCTACATAAAGTGTAAGGTTGGTGGAAAGTTTGAAAAAGTTGCAGGTCTGTGGGGAAAGAGTGCATAGTGTGAAGTGCATAGTCAGAGCCAGGCAGCACCAGCATGAGGTAAACAGATAAACCAAGGGGTTTCTGGGGCTCTTGCTCAAACCAAGTAGTCTGTTAGTGCACTGACAGTTTCATTGTGTGATGTGGGGAATAATAACCAAATAACACCCCCCTGCCCAGGGTTTCCATGCCATGGACACTGAGTGTCTTCTCCTACCCACTGCTCACTTGGAGGCAGGTGAGCAGCTGATCTTCAGGCATCTCAGCCCTGAACCCTGGCTGCTCAAAAGCTTAACTCTGGGGACCTTGTCCCTTCTGTTCACTGAATTTCCTAGTGTGGTTTTGCTTTGGGGATAAGAAGGAGAGGAAAAACATTCTCTCCTTGCTGACTTTCCTGGGAGTTCAAAGCTGGAGCCCCTTTGATTTGTTGTAAAACTGCCCGTGGCTCTTCCTTGGGCTCTGCCTCCAT
This sequence comes from Phaethornis superciliosus, assembly GCA_023637945.1. Taxonomy (NCBI): domain Eukaryota; kingdom Metazoa; phylum Chordata; class Aves; order Apodiformes; family Trochilidae; genus Phaethornis; species Phaethornis superciliosus. The sequence continues at coordinate 1,749,839 of JAJQWJ010000013.1, forward strand.
TTGTGACCAGAAAATGCTCAAGAGCACTTTATCTGCAGGCCATAACAATAGGTTTCAGAGGGATTTTGAAGACTGGTTTTGCCTCTGGAATGCTTTTAATCAAACTCTTTATTTTCTCTCCATTTTTGGACACTTTACAGTTTTCATTAACTGCCTTGAATCAAGTCCATAAGTCTAACATGCCAAAACCAGATTAATCTCGAGCTTCTTTTACAATTACCACTTAAGATTTCCGTATCACTTGTCACTTCAGTGGTTTATAAGCAATTACAGACAGAGTATTCCAGAGCCTTTTGGAAGGAGCTTTCAAACCCTGCTTTACAGAGAGAAGTGGAACATTAGGGAGGTTCCAGTCCTGGTTTGAAACATACTCAAGTCTAGCACAGACCTCCATGACCTGCAGAAAGGAGGTTACTCCATAGGTAACCTGGCTTCAGCAGAGTTGCCCAAGGTAATGTGGCAGCACAGAAGGAGGATCCAGATTTCCTGCCTTCCTTCTTGTCCTCAAGTGCAAGTTAGACTTAGGTTGATGGTCTGGTGCTGAGATCCTTCTTCTGTTCTTGAGTGATGCTGGGGAGGGCTGGAAGCCCTTAAGCCAGGCAGATGGGGAGGCTGAAGTCATTGCTCATGTAAAAACAGCACCTGATAAGAAAGATTAACTCTGTGTTTGGGAAGCTGCTCCCATAAGTCACAGGTAATCCCTTCCTTATAGCTTCTTAGTACTGAGCGGATTCGTTCTGAATAACAGACCCTGGTGCCATTTTATCTGTGGGTTTTCCTTTGTTATTACCTTGAGGAACAGATAATACGAACATGAAATTAAGAATTATGTGAGGATTGTGTTCAATAAAGCAGCTAGGAGTCTCCCAGAAATCAGAAAGGGGTATAAGGGTCTTTACTTACATGTTTTCATAACTGGTTGGGTTGTTTTGTTTTGGGGTTTTTTTTGTGGACTTAAATAGTGATTTGCTTTAGGTATGTGGAAATTAATTTGGTGAATAGTTGAAGCCTATACCTGGTATAGTTGGAGAAGCAAAACCAGTCAGAGGAGCCTGCAGAAGAACACTGAGGGGAAATGGGAATGCATGGAATAAAGGATACAGCAGGTGGTTAATCCTCATTACAGGGGGAGAGCTGGGAACAGGCTCTGCAGTGTGTCTGTGATACAAAATTGAACATTAATATATTTAAATGCTATTAGACAACGGTGATTTTTAAAAAACAGGGGTTTTGTTCATCTGGTAAGATGAATTGGAAACATGGCATTACCATCTCTGCTCTCAACTCTCAATGTCAGAAGGCAGGAAGAATATCAGGAGGCCCTGAAACCTCTATTCCTCCTGGAGCAGAGCTGCTGTGAGGAATTTCAGCAGATGTTTGGGCTCTGCTGACCTGTCCAGGCTTCTGCTGTGAGTCCTGAGGACAAGAACTTACTTTACCAATAGTGATATTAAATCACGATGTTTCACAGTCATCCAGAGGTACAGCATTATTCTGCATTTTCTGCTCAGATAATTACAATCTGCAGCACTATTGGACTGAATAATCCAGGTACTATTGAAAAGACATCATCTTTTTCCTCCTAGGTTGCTTAATTAATTTCTTTCAATTTTTTTCTACTGCTTCATGAATGTTATTTCAAATTGCTGTCAAAGGAAATATAAGGAGAGGAAAATGAGCCACCTACATACTGCTTCTGATACAATTGTATTTCCCTTGAAAAACAGAGAATTAATAAAAATAGGTGTTAGCCCATACGCTTGACAGAAAGCATTTAGAGTAGTCAGGCATGTTTCTAGTCCAATTATCCTTGTTGGGACATTCTGTAAACCAAAAAAAAAAATCTGTAAGTTAAACAAAATTTAGAGACAGGCCAGTATATTTGAAGCTCCACTTTCAAACCAGCAAACTGCTACTTGTTCTTTGTGCTGTTACCTTCTACCATGGACCTGTCAGGCCATATTTCTGGGAAAAATGAATTGATCTGGTAATACTATGAATTTGGCTTGTTTGCAGGTTGTTAGACATCCACATGAGGAAATCTAACAACACTGTCAGTGTGGGTTTGTAGAAGAAAGCCTCCAGCTGGAGTTCCATGGGCAAGTTTGCATGGCCCTTTATTATCATGTTTAAACTGAAAGGTGCCTTCTCATAGATACTAGACTGACCTGGAAATAATATCTTCAGAACTGGTACTGCAAGCAGTTATGAAAGGAAAAAGAATGACAATTGTCAGGAAAGTCAGTGTACAGGAGTTCTTTAGCTCCTGGTTGCACACAGTCATACACTTGACTTACACAGAGCTGCTGCTGCCAGCTTGCCTTGTCTTGGCATTTCCTTTCACAATTCTGAAGGAGTAATTTACAGATGAAGTTTGTCTTTTTCTCACATTTATATTTGCCATTTTCAAAAATCTTTGCTGAATAATTTATCAAAATAAGCCTTCTTCTTTAGTGCTTTTCTAAGGAGGCCATAGGGAAAGTTACTCCTGCCTAATTGGAGGTTCCCAGAATCAGCTTTCTCATGTGAATACACACCAGTCTGAAGTATCTGTTTTGTGAATATTTGCTGCAATTTGAGTGAGTTACTTCTTAAGAACTTTCTGTTCTGATGAATGCTTCTACCAGGAAAGTTCCCTTTTCAGTATTTGTGGAAAACACACAAAGTACACAGTTAAAGTGTTTTCATTTGCAAAAGTATTAAAACATGCTTGGTGTGAGTTTTAATATTCACCTGTTTTCAACTGATGTGAATAAGCATGTATGTTTTAAGGTAGAATACATCCATGGTAATTTGTTTTGTTAGAAGAAACATTGACATCAGGACAAAAACAGTGCAGTATCTGGCCACCAGAAATTCCATTGCCTGCCTGAGACCCTAAATAAACCCATAAATCTGGGAGGTTGGCTGCTTCGCTGACTGTGTGACACAAATAATGAATATTATGGTCAAATGTTCAGTGTGGCACTATTGGAAAGGCCACCCTGTCCCCAGAGGTACCACAGGAGGTGAGCAGGGGCTGCATGGGCTGGGTCTGGAAGTTTCTGGAAGTTTGCTGAGTCCCTTTGTGTCCCACCCTGCCCTCAGCACACTCTGAGCAGGTGAGGCTGAAAGCACTTTGGACCTAGCCAGGAAGAAATTAATTTCCAATTTGAATCCAATGCTGCTGAAAAGCATTCCCTCCTCTCTGCTGGCATCCAGCACTTCTCTCCATTCATCTGCTGCCTGTTGACAACTCTTCAGATTGTCTTGTGTGGAAATTTCCTCCTACATGTTATTGGAACGTTTATTTTTCTCCGAGTGTGATAAATGATGTTTGCCAGCAAAGATTACTTTTTTCAAGGCTGGCAAGCACTATTTCTTATCCAATTGGAAAAAACATGGGAACATTTTAAAGCAGCATGACTGGTAGCTGAAGTCGTTGGCCAGAGAATCACTGCCAGGTGACAGGAGAGCTGGGCTCCAAACATGGACCAGGGAATATACCTCTTACTGGGTCAGTAGGGGAGAGGAGATGCAGTGCCTAGCCCTGTGTTGCTGATAAAAATATATGAATGTTTTCTGGTTTTCCTTTGGGTTCCTATGGTTCTCCTCCAGGAGAAGGAGAGCAACTGCACATCCCAAGGCTGAGCTGGCTGCTGGCAAAGCAGCACATTGACCCTGGCCACCAACCTGGGCTTCCACATTGCATGGGACAGCAACCTGGCCTGTCAAGAGGGCTCTTTAGGACTTGTAGGCTGTGTTTATGCTCCCTCTTTCATTTCAATTATGTTTATATAATTAAAAAATTCATTTCAGTGCAGAAAAGAAAGCTATAGACCAGATACTATGTTGTCTTTGCTATGTAGCCCATATCTAACAAAGCAACAGTTTATTGGAGGATGAAAGAACGTGAAAGTATTCTGCTGTCAATGGTGTCAAGAGAAATGTGGCACACTGCACCATTTCTGGGCATTAATACTCATTTATTTTCAAATAGTTTGCAGAGCAGCTGACACCTGGCATATAGGCTGTGCACCATCTGATCAAATGGATTAAATGTCTGAAAGAGTTTTTGGAATTACTCTACCATTCAAACACTGTACTGTGTAAAGCAAAAGAAGAACTGCTATTAATTTTTTTCTTGCAAGAGGCAGTTTGCTCCCCTGTGCATTGTTTGCATGGAACTTCCTCTGGAAAATGTGGGGTATTTGCTGTTCTGCATAGCAGTCAGGCATGTCCTAAGTCACTGAAATGCAGAAGACAACAGGGATTACAAGTGCTTCCTCAGGAGCCAGAACAGAACCCATTAAAGTATTGCAAGTCACGCAATTCAACAGCCTTTGAAGTATAATTTGATTGTAATTCAGGAGGTTGCTAAAAGGAAATCCATACTAGGCTGTAAGATAAGCAAAAGCCAGAGTGTATTTACTGTGAGTGGTTAAATGCGAGGTGTGTGAGGCCCTTATCTCTCCTGTCTGCAGTTTATCACCACTGAAGGCAAGTAAAAGAGAACTAATATCTCATTCACATGAGAAGATTAGATTAAGCTTTCCCTAAAGTCTTATGGGAGTTGTTTCCATTTCACTCTTGCCTGGATTAGCCTAACTCCTCCAGGCTGGGTTCAGATCTGTAAAGGAGAAAGGTTTGGTACATGGGAGGGAGGGATGATCAGTTTGCCTTTGACTTCTGTAAAGGCATCAGGAGACCCAGGAAGTCCTACCTGAGAGCAGGACTTCTCTTACTGTGGGGCTTGCTTCTTCAGATTCCTTTTTGCTGTTCTCACTGCCCCTGTCTGCAGCTCTGGTTACTTCAGCTCAGTTTGTGCATGGGAAATAGCTAATGAAACATTGCAGCAGATGTGAGTTCATGCACTGTGAAACTGAGTATTTTTTCTAATATTATCTCTTTGTTGCTGTGTACACCATTGGAACAAGCCCTTTGTAAAATATACCTAAAGGAAATGTAAATACAAGATAAAACTGCTAAGTAAAAGTCACTTAGAGAGGTAATGCAGAGCTCCACACAATCCATTATAGGAATCCTTAACTTTTCCTTTCGTTGTAGAAACAAAGAGGAAAAAGGCAGCCAGTCCCTCTCTGCAGAATCCTACCTGGCTCACTGCATGACTTGGAAATAGCCCCAGGTTTTCTGTATTTTATTTCTACGTGAGAAGGAAATGCAGCAGGACATGGGGTGCTTGGTCTTGCTCCAGCACAGGGAAAGGATTTGGCTGCTCCTAGTATGCTGAAGGCCAGCTTCTGTCAGCCCCCTGCTCCACCTGCCTTCTATTAGTTTGAGAAATGATGCAGTCTGGCTGCAGGGAGGTTCTCAATCATAAGTATTGGTTTGGGCAGGATGGGCTATCCAAGAGAAGGCTGATTATGCAGGGGAGATACTTTGTGCTTTGTAAATATTTACTGCCCAGTTATTCCCGTTGTTTTCTTGCCCTTTTTCAAACACATCATTCTTTGCTTTGCATTCACATGTGGGAGAAGAAGAATACACTTATGGAATACTTTGGTTTACTATTCCAGTGATAGTGTAACTTAAAAGAAGTGATCACAAATAGCCACTCCTCACCTTCCAGCTAATACCATGCTCTTTGCAAATGGAACAGGAGAAAACCTCTGTGTCTCGGGCTCTGAGCAGGTGACTGTGAGGAAGTTGATAGCAGCCCTTGGAGCTGAAATGCAGGGCAGCTTTCCCTGGCTTTGCATTTTGAGGAGGCAGCCAGTGACTCTTCCTTGCCCACTAATGGACTGTGATGATCAGCTCAGCACCTTCCCATTTGTATCAGACCCTTGATTTTCTAATGTTTTTTTCTCTCTGGTTACTGTTGTAACTGCTGCATCCTCTTTGAGCTCCTGGGCACTAGCAGACATCTCCTAGATGTTGAATCTTGTCATTTTTGATAAATCTCTGCAAATCACAGTTTAGCTGAAACTGCAGCTCAGCAACCTGATGTGCCAGTTTAATCTTTTTCTAGCATGAAAAAAAAAATGAGGGAAAGCAGAAAAACTCTGAGGTTTATACCAGTAATAATGATGGGAAGGAACTCTGTCTTTCAGAAAATAATTTAATCCCTAGAGTATTGGAGATGGCGTTAGGGTGTTGTGTTTCACAAAGCCTAAAGTAAAGGAAGTGTCCCGTTGTTGTGGCTTGTATTAAAAAAACCAAAACCAACCCTTTTTTTCTTTTAAAGTTCATAGAAGTGAAATTTTCTTTTACTGTTTGCCAGAGTGAAACTGCAAGTAGAACACAGCCTTCAGTTGGGAATCCTGGGATTGTTTTTGCTTTAGCATCATCAGATCACGTCTTCATGTTGTTTTATCTGAGCTTGTGATCTGACAGGATTTGAGTATTAATCATGACAGTGGAGAGACCAGTGGCAGTTCTTTTATGAGATGATGGATTACTCACCAGGAGAGCTAGAGGAAGCTTTTAATGATGAAAATGGGTGCTGGCTACCTATTTGCCAGCAAAATTAGGTCTCTGTGTCTTAGTCTGTAAAATTTCTCTCTGGATTCACTCCGGTAAGAGGACAAATTTCACTGCTGTTCTCATAATTCCACTGAAATAAATGTCAGATGAATGTCACAGAAGATGTGAATTAAAATTTGGGTGCCCCATCTGCCTGGTGGTGAGGATCAGACAGTTTATTTCCTTGTAGATGCTAATCAGCAACCTTGCTGACTCTGGACAGGCTCCAGCTCTGCAAGAGGCCATGGGTGGAGTTTCTGGATGTCCCATGGGATATTGGACAAGCCCTTTCTTGTCACATATTTTTCCTTGTGGATTCTCTCTGTGCCTGGACAGTATTTTTTATTTTATTGTGTTTGTGTGTGTTTGGGAATCAGTGGTTCAAATGAGAACATGCAGTGTGATGCAAAGATTAACACCCTTCAAAGCCAGTAGCCCTGGTTTAATGTTTGGGTTGCTTTAGGTTTCTGTCCAAATACCATTGCTGACCTAGGAAATCTGCAAGCATATCTCTAAGAATATGGAGTGTAGAGGCCCATGCAGATGTATCTATCCATGCACTTAGGCCAGGTATTAAGAATGAATGGGATGGCCACCTGTTTAGCATTCAAGTTTATCTATCTGAACTACCATTTTCATTTGTACTCTGGTTGTGATGTGTAAATCAATGCCCACAAAATCAAATTGCTTTGTTTAATAATCCTTTGTGCCAGGGTTATCAATAGTTCATTAGTCTTGCTTTGCATCTGTCAATAAAAGGTGCAATTGAGAAAGAGAGAGCTCAAGGAAAGAAGTGAGTCTATTCCATATGGGAAAGAGGTGTCCCCCTGGGGCTACATTTTCTCTCCTTTCCACTGTAGGCTGCATGGGGGGGAGCAATGTACACAGAGGATTTTTCTCTCGAAACAGCTCAGGGGATGCTCTGTGCTTTCACCTACTCCTGCAGAGCCCAGAAGAGCTCTTGTGTCTCTGAGCTATATTAGCACTGTGTAAACACGTGTGTGAGCAGTTCCCCAACAGGATCAGTCATGACTGGAGCTGCCCTTTGGGTTTGCCACTCACCCAGAAGTCACTTGTGCAATGGTAAGTTGTCCCTTCTTGGCTGGAAATCAGTGTGCCTCCAACCCAGGGGACACCGTGCCATCTGTGGGCTAATGAGTGCCCCATCCGGGCCATCCAAGTGCTCCTCACTCCTTACCCCCATTTATGCAGCTTGACATGAGAGATTGGATGCTATCCCAGCAAGGTGGCACGGCTTCAGGTGATGATATTTGCCTCACATAATCCTGCCAAGTTCATCTCAGCAGCATTTGTCATCTGGTTCCTCTCAATCTGTGTCACTAAAATCTACACAAGGTGCCAGAGACAATGTGTGTGCTGCTTCCGAGTCAAAGGTGGCCAAACAAAACTTCAGCACAGCCTAGGTAGCTTTTATCAATTAATTAAAAACTCTGCACAGTTTGACCAGGAGGTCAACAAATAAATTGTGTCATTAATTAGATGCCAAATAATTCAATATGGCTCCTGGGATGCCACTTGATTTTTCACCATAATGGTTCTGTACTTACCAGTGTTTTACTAATGATCAGCATGCATTTGTACCAAAATTCATCAAACCATTTCCCTAGCCCTTTGTTTGACAATGTACTGATGAAAAGGACAAATGGGGAAAAAAATTATGAAATTTGCAAACTGAAAAAAAAAATTATTTTGAAATTTCTCATATGTTTGATTTTCTTTTTTAAAGTCAGTTTTATTCATTTGTAGGCTAGAAAAAAGTGATCTGGTACCACCAGGCTACAGTTGAGCAGAAAAGATTTGTATATAAAAAAGTGAGTGATTTTTAGTTTCTTTGTGTTCCAGGATTTTCCATCAATAATTCATCAGAAGAAGCAGGTGCAGAGACTTTGAGTCTCCCTTTGCTGGCACAGGTATGCTGTTTCTCTGTTCACATGTCATTCTTTGAAGGGTTTCTCTGCTGATACAAGTTACCAAGGGAATGAAAAGGGACAAATGCTCACAGCTATACAGAAAAACAAGGGGAAATGGAAGAATTTTAGTTCCTTTTGAAACGATGGCTCTTCCCTTCTGGCTTCAGGAATTCTTCAATCCCTGAGGATGTTCCCCACCATTCCTGCCTCACCATGGGCAAATCCTGTCCCTGACCACCACCTCCTATGATTGCTGGCTTTGAATGTGAATAGTTCCATCAGCAGGTGATGTTCTGGGTTTATGCTGAGCACTTGCAAATCTGTATACATGAGAATTAATGATTGGAAATTTCTAATCTTTCCTCTGCTCCAAGCCGAACAGAGATGTTCAGGAAGATTATCCTGGAGAGGCAGCTTAAACTGAGCTTTCCTCAACTGAGCTTTCCTCCCTGTATTTTTTTGAACAGAACCTCCCCAATGTCCTCACCCCCCTGCAGTCAGCAGTGTTGTCTCCCTTGCTGCAGGGTGGCATGGCCAGCTGACAGCAACAGGCAATGCTCAGCAAGGGGGACATGGGGCAGTGAGAAGGTACTGGCTTGTTTGGCACTTCCCTCCACTGCCTGCTCCTTGAAAAGCTCTTCCACAGCCTGGCTGTGGCTCTGACTGTCACATGGTGCTGGAAGCCCAGATCCAAGAAGTGACTCAGGGCCTGGCTGTGTTGCCAAATAACTTCACTCTTGTTTGCCCCTGGTGTTCACCATCTGACTGGCCACAGAGATGCTGAACTGAGCTAGCTCCTTGCCTCCACGAGGAGACTCTCCTGGGCTGCTGTCACAGATGCAGTGTGTGTTCTCATCAGCACACTGTCTTGCAGCTCTGATGAGCTGTGAAACATCTCTGGTACCACCTCAGCTCTCTTGGCCCCATGTGGCTGCTCTGCCATCAGATTGCTGGAGGGTGTCTGGGGGTGAGGAGGAGGCCATCCCATCCAGGGGGGATCTAGCCCTGAACAAAGCCCTTTAACCACCACCCCCAAGAGGGAAGTTATTGCCCAGGGCAGGCCAGCTGAGTGTACAGCAGGGCAGGTTTGCTCTGACCAGGTGGTTCAGCTGGGTCCATGGAGTTGCCTCACTTGTGAGTAACACTGTTTTACTAACAATTTAAACTTGACAGCCTACTCTGAAGGAAACTTTTTTTATGGGAATCCACATTACTTTTTTGTCATTTTATCAACAAATAGAGCCTTTCTTCACAGCCTTTCTACCCTCTTGCTTCACAATTTCTTTTTGAATGTGTTATAAATAGCCAGTGCTCTAGATTGGGTCAGTTCCCTAGGGAAGTAAGTGCATGCCAGTGAGATATTAGAGGTTAAATTCTTCCCTGCCTTACACTCACTGAGTTCAGCACTAGGGGAAGTGTAAGGCAGGAAAGCACTTGATCCTGTGTACAGAAAGTAATTTATAAAATTACACCAATTGCATTTTTAGAAACCTTATTATAAGGTCAATTTATTTTGTCAAATGACTGGTAATTAATTTTACAGTAGATGTTAAAGAGAGTAAACTCTCTGCTCTAGTTTGGGCCATGACATTAAGCATACAAGACTTGAGTGTACTGGATGTTCTAGGCCCAGTGGATGAGTGATGTGTTGTGGTGAAGGGGAGGTCTGAGCTTCATCCAGACAGCTGGTGAAGGAGCCTGGGGCCCAGCCCAGGATGATGTCTGCTCTCAAAGCTGGTGTGGTGCCTTTCTTTTAGAGCCTCTGGCCCCCCAGAGATTACCAAGAGGGATTCTCTGTGCAGGAGGAAAGAGGAAGTACAAGGGGTGTGTGTCATTGTAGGACATTGTGGCTGTTTTTTTCACAACTGCTGTCAGTAAGTCATCCACCTCAAGCCACTGGATGTTTCTTCATCTCAGCCATCTGCCATGGTTGCCCCTTTCCCTGCCTCCTTCTCCAAGAAGGGTTGTGGTGTTCTCCATCCTGCTCAGCTTCCTGGACAGCTGATTCCCCTTTTGCCACTCCTGGATCATCAGGGTCAGGAGGCTGCTGAGAAGATGTGGCCTGGGGGAGATGGTTTGGAGTCCTGCCCTCCCTGGGGGATGAAGGTACCCATCACCCACTGATGCTGTGGTTTAGCTTCTCATTTAGGAATCTCTCTTGGATGTAATAAAGACACCAAAACAAAGTGAGGCTTGAAGAAGATGTAATCTGTTTTATGTGCTGAAGAGAAAATCCTTCTCCTCACTGGCTGTGGCAGTTGTACTCCAAAATTCACAGCAGCAGACTTTTTCATAACCTTTCTGATGTATGTAATGTGATTTACTCCTTTCCTATAATAAAAAATATTTAGATGCAGGTGAAAAAACCCCCCAGACCCTTAACCTATTTTGACTCTATGGAAGGTCAAAAGAAAAGCCTGATACAATACTGTTTCATTGTTGGTTTGGTTTTTTTTTTTTTTTCAAAAGGATGCTATTCAGACTTTGGTTTAACAACCCAGCATAGAAGAAAACTGCATGACTTGAGCCAAGGAGAAGAGAAGAGTGAGTAATGGCAGCAGAACTGAGCAATAAAGAAGCAGTCTGCTGCAGCACCTGCACAGAGAGCCTGAGGCCAGCTAGGGAAGTGGCAGAAGAACTGCAGTGGGAAATGGCATGGGGAGCACCATATGCACCAAAAGGCTGAGAACAGCATTTTAAGCTCTCCTACCGATGGGAGAAATGTTTCTGTCCTTGAGTAAGGGCAAAGAGAGAGAGGAATTTTGGAAGAATAACATTTTAGGACTATACTTTTAACAGTAGGCAAGTGGAGCTTTGCTTTTATTTAAATTAGAGCTTGTTGGTCCTAGTGAGGCACTGCAGATGTTCCCAGGGATGCAGTGGGCAGGGAGGAGACCAGCCCAGTTGGGTATTTCTTCACATGAGAAATAATATTGAAATGGTTGCATGAAGTTTAAAATCAAAGCAATCCAGTAGTCAACCCAGCAAATGAACTGCTTTGAATGCAAATTAGGGAGAGCTGCTGGTTTGCTTTGCTCACTCTGTTCTTGGTTTAGATGGGGCTTGATGCAGGAATCATTTAATGCAAGAATATAGTTGTAAAGCATTCTCAAAATAGCCTCTGCTTTGACTCTTAAGATTTTTTAAATCTACATAATGTGAGATTTTTCTGCTAAATGTTATTTTCTTTCTAATTCTGAATTTCCCTAGTCTGCTGAGGGATAAAATAGAAGAAAACGTATTGTGTGAAATCTAAATAGGTTGTTAAAGCCTTCCCACATGATGGAGGGGTCAGGTGCCTTCAGCAAAGCAAGCAGATAGTATGTTATTGTCTTTCCTGGGGGTTCTTATGGGAGCTCTTTTTGTTTTAAATGAATAGTACTGGAAGATGGAAGGATGAGCCATTTACCTGACTTGCTTTGGTACCTACATCAGGGAGAGAATTCCTGGTAAGGGGTCCTGGAGAAGTTGGACAGATGATAGCAGTTGGTCAGAGACAGCAGCTTCCCAGGATTTCCATCTGGATGGACTTAGATCCTCCTTCAGGTCCCTTCGTTTAAGCAACAACAGCAAATGACATCTTTTAAATGACCTGACCATTTGGCTTCTATTTTTTGCTTGGTAACTAGATTATGTTGTAAACTTAGCTGAAATTCAGGGCAAGTTTGCTGGTTTTCTCTGTGGGGGTGGGAAGCAGCCAAGCACACCCCCCTCTTAAGGGCATCAGCATTCTGGAGACAGGTGGGACACAAGGGCTGTGCTGGAAAAGTTCCACCAGTGTCCCATGGCTTTACAACCCATTTCCTGGCGACTGCAAGATGTTTGCACAGATCTCCTTTTCTTCTTACCTAGATGTGAACACATACAGACAATCAACAGGGCTTGAAAATCTTCCTGTTTTTTTTATGAACATTCTGTTTCATTATTCCTGTCATGTGTTTTGCCCAGAACAAGCCAGTACCAAGAAAATACCTTTTGAGGGATGATCAGAAACACCTTTCTTTCCCTTTCCTTTTCCCCTTTCCTCTTCTTCAGAAAGGCAGTACACACAAATGCAGTGTTTGTAGACAGAGTTGCCATTTCCATATATAACCAAGGTGTCAGGCAGCTCATTATTTCATAATGTTTAGGAAAAAGGAAATCTGTGTCAACAGCTGAGGCTTGTGACTGTGACTGGTTTTATTAAAAGCCCATTTGATCTTTTGAAGAAAGAAAAAAAAAATCAGCTCCTGTATTTTTAAAAGTCCTTTGCATTTTGTCTTATCTAAAAGCATCAAAAAGTGAAAAATTGAACGTGACATTGTAAGTTTTAGTGGCCCCTAATAGCCAGTCACTCCACCAATTTTTCTAAGTTTATCTTTAATCTACTAGTCCTGAACTAATTAGGGACTGAATGCCTTTAGACTGATTTTCATTTTGTCCTGAGTTATTGTGACATCCTTACTACAAATTCTATTTCAGTCTAATTAAATTCCTGCAGCATAAATGTCATTATTAATATGATCACCTTTGGTAGTCTAACTTTGCCTTGGTCTCCTGATCCCTGTGCATTGTAGACTAACTCCCTTTCTTCCTCCTTAATATTTGAAAAGTTTGGTTTGAAGTAAGAACATCTCAAGGCTTAGCAAAGACAGAGAATCCATTAATATTAACTCAAATTGCTGTTTTTTTATTAAAAAATCCAATATTTTTCTGGTTCTATTACTTTTCAGAAGAATATTTTAAAACCGATTTAAAACTTTTTATCTTCAAAAATCCTTCCTGGATGCTAAGAATTCTAATAATTTGAGGATTAAAAGTAATACCCACTTATGTGGCAAAAACTTCCAATCAAATCATTAATGGAGGTGGGAGACTCAGTGCAAGAAATACTTGGGACAGCAGAAGAGTGCCAAAAATGAATATTTGTTTCCTTACCCCAGAAGAAGCTCAGCTTGGAGACTCTCTGCAGTGCACAGGACACTGTCCCCAGCATGGTGGGAGCTCAGCAAAGGACTAGGATGTCCTTTTTTCCTTATCAGGTAAATATAAAAACTACCATGAAAAACAAGAATTGCTACAAGAATTTCATAATGTACCCATTAGTTTGGCTAACATCTTAATAACTTTTGGTAATCGTGAGTTTAATAATTATCTTTTAGCTCTAAACCCATCAGTAACAGAGATTTTCTGAAGGGCACAGGTAATAGTGAATTACCTTTTGGGGGAGGTGTATTAGGAGTAAATCAACACATTGATTCCTAGACTAAAAAATAGATTAATTTATTAAGGTGAAGTTTGATCTTTGATCTCTGAAAGTTTTGATGATCATTAGTGATATTAGAATTGCAGGTCCAGACATCCAGAACAATCTATTAAGTTAATAGGCAGTGAGAGTTTGAGATTGATTGCTGTAATCACAGCAGGAGAGATGAAATTTGTTTTGTAGGTAGAGATGACTGGGCCAGACTCCTGCAACACTGCAGAGATGTTTGATACTACAGAAATCATCTGCTTGAATTCTGATGACCACAAGAGGAGAAGAAAATGCTGTTCAGAAAGGGTGAGACTCTCATAATCTGACTGAACTCTTTTCACAAGCCCATGGGAGTTAAGCAAGCCTGAATCAGTTTAGGGAGGCTGTTAGCTTTGGACTGGCTCTACAGCACAACCTCCTTCAGCCCCTGAGCAGCTGGGATGTCTGGTAGCATCATGGTCTGTATTGGGATGATAAAATTAATTTATTAATTAATTAAGTCTCTGGAATCTTCAGCTGGAAACAGAGGGAAGTGGGAAGCTTGCTGCTGCTGTGCCATCCTCCTTCCCACCCTGTGTCTCCACCAGCCCAAGGGATGCTCTGGGGGTTTGGCTGGGGTTGCACCATCCCTGATGGCAGAGGCTGTGCCTGCCAAGGCAGCCCTGTAATGGGGAGCCAAAAGCTCTCCAAAAACTGATTAAATTGCCAAGTTAATGTATTGAAGGAAGTGCATTCCAATACTTAAATTGCTTCAATGCAATTACTACCTTTTCCACTTTTTTTTTTTTTTTTTCCTTTGGTTTATATTTTGACTATCCTTGAAGAAGTCCACACTTCAGAACTTCCTTGAGCAAGTTCACACCTCCAGAGCCTCGTTGGTGCTCCCTGAATTTTATAGGTAAGTCCTTGACATGATTCTTCTCTCTATCATCATCCAAAGGGAGGGTTGTCCCACGGGTCTTTGAAAGCCTGGTCTTGAGCTGTCAAGTGTGGCAGAAGGTCCTTACAACACCCCCTTGTCTCAGAAATCCCTGGTCTGGTTTTAAACAAGGTCCAGTGGCTTATCTGATAAATAAAATCTAAATGAGAAATGTTGATACTTAATGAAATATAAGTTTGGGGATTTCACATAAGAAAGCTGCTGTCACTGCTTTAATTTATTAGGGGAGAGTTATGTGCAGATGGTATATACTGTTATTTCCTGACTGTACTCCAAAGTAAGTTGATTTGTGGTTTAATGACTTTTATCAAAATGAAATAAGCATTTGATCTTTGGATTTGATCTGGCTATATCTGCAGCTGCTACACCACTACAGCAATTACTTCCAAACTGGGCTTTTTGCCCAGGCAAATGGAGTTCGTCCTTGTTTCATGTCTCATTGACTGTCCTGATAATACACACAGTGGGACTGTAGGTTTTTTCTTCCTCTAAATTTGATAGGTGTGAAAGTAGGAAGGGAGTGATTCCCTTTTTTTAGTATCAGTGTTGTTTTATTATAATATATTTGCTACCACTGGCTAATTTTATCTTGAAGCTGCTTCTAACTAAAATTTAGTATCAAAATGTGTAAATTTTTGTACATAATACTGATATGCCCTTTCATAGAGAACCAAGAAATTAATTTATGAATTCTAAATCTGGGAACCCTCGTGGTAATCTTCACATCTATCTATGCAGTTCAGGGGTGAGGTTGGAGCAATACATCATACGTCCACAGTGGACTAAATCCCCTCCTGATGTTTTTTTGTGGAAGGCAATGTCTACACAAGGAATGAATTTAGCCCCCTCTATCCAGCTGTGAAATAGTGCTTTTGTTTGTTTGTTTTGCTACTAATTAGTTACAGACTGAAACTGTAAAAATTGGCAATTCTTCTTACAAGACTTTATTTAGTGTTCAGGACAAGGTTGTCCCAAGTTCAGCCCTGAAAGCTCACTCTGAGAGATGGTTGTTAAGATTAATGGTTCTTGGGGCTTGGTGCTGGCAGCCACGATGCTCCTGCCCAGCTCCAGCTGCATTTCTGACCAGAATGTAGGAGACAGCAGGGAAGTTGATGGCTTGCAGCCATCTCACCTGGTGAGGACTGACAGACCCAAGCTGCAGCATTCTGGATTCTCAGAAAAAGGGGATGCTGGATGAGGATGCTCTGGAAACAACGTAGGTTTGCAGCTGGCAGCTCCCAATCCCATGGCACAGAGATAGGAGTTGCAAAGAATTACAAAACAAATTAAAGATTTTTGTTGTCCCCTGGTTTCCAGTTGCATGGGGAGCAGGTGCACTGCACTCCCACCCCTAACCCAAACCCCAACACTTTCTGGCCACCAATAAGAAAATTAGCTCTATTCTACATGAAACCAGGACAGGTTGGAAAGTAGATCATTAATTGGTTTGTGTTTTGGTTTTGTTGGTTTGTTTTTTGGCACCAACTGGAAAGTGAGTGGTGAATGAGTTGCCTGTAGATTTGCAGCCCTATCAGAAAGTGTGAGGGGGTGGTTTGTCAGGAGGGCTCTGGCAGGATTTCCTGTGCCAGGGTTGCTGCTGTGTCTTTAGCAAATCAAACTACTTGCATAGTCCTTGCTTCTTAATCCAGGAAAATTAAAACCCCCAGTGATAGTTGCATTGTCTGGCCATCTGCTCTCCCAGGTGCTCCCACGCCAGCTCAGAGATGAAGTGATGTGACCCAGAATCCTGCTGCATATCTGGGGTCATTCCCAGCACAGTCCCAAGATTCAGTCTTCTGCATGACATCAAATAAAGTAAACACCAAGATTTGATGCCAGAGCATATGTCCATTGCATAATTCATTAATGTTCTTCTCTGGAGCTATTCTGAGATACTTTCCAATCAGAGTTAGAGGGTGAGGATTATTCAGGGCAAAAAGATAAGAAAATTATGGGGGTTTGCAGAAACATGTCCAGGTACCTCTCCTGGGACTGAAGCAGATTTGGCCATTCAGCTGTGTATGTCTGGTTTTTCCTGTAATAATTTCTGTCTTGGACAGTTCCACTTTGTGGCAGCTCAATGATGTAAATGCAAAAGCAGCATGGGAAACCCACTCCTGGTTTACTTCCTGCTGCTTCTAAAATCCCTGTCAGGTCAGACAACATAATTCTTCCCTCACACCAGTTTCAGAGTTGTGTCACTCCATTGCTTTGAGTGCAGTTGCTGCAGATTTCCAAGCAGGAGACACATTTCACAACTCTCTCCCTCCTGCTTTGCAGCTTAGGCACTAAAACATTGCAGGAGGGGATGGTTCCCCTGCTCAGGCTGAGCAAAATGCCTCCTAACTGCAAATTGTTGCAGTGCTTACAGCTTGTTCTCTTGTGTCAGCAAGAAAATGTGAAATGCTTTCAGCTTGTGTGGGATACCTGGGATGCTCCTCTGTTTTTAAACTAAGGCAGTGCATCCTTTTCCTTGCCTCATTTCACCTGACACACACTATGAGTGGTTTTGCTGTAAGAAAGGGGGGGGGGGAAAACCCACAACAAAACAACCAAAAAAACCAAATGCAAAAACAAAATAAAAAGGTATCACAAAACCCATATTGTGCAGTATGAGTCACTGAAAAGCATGGGAAGGAGGAACTATTTTGAGGGCTTTTACATCTTCCTTATTGCTAGGAAACTGCTTCCCATGTGTGCAGGGCTCTTCAAGCTCTCAACAGCTGCCTCAGTGGTGCAGAGAGTTTATGGAGCAGCTTTGTACAAGGGCAGGAGAAGCAAACTTGGGTGGGAGTTTATTTTAATTTAAGTCTTTCTGAGTCAAAAAGATGGTATGAGGACTGCAGGTGCCAAGGAGAGCATGGTGCCTGAAATGTAAGGGATGCCAGGCTGGCCTCCTGGTTTGGGACAGAATTGTGAAGGGAATCTTCACAGGGCAGAGGGCTGCAAGTATTCAAGTCACATTGGGACAGCAAAGCCCACTGCACACAGCTTTAATTACAGTGTTTCTCCAAAACACAGTCATTCTCTCATGTTTTTCTGATCATTGTTTAAAGAACTGATGAAAGGGATGCAAACTTTTCAAACTTTCCTTTTCTTAGGATCTCTCTAGCTCAGGCTTTCATCGCACAGTCAATAGACAGCTGAGGACTCTGAACTGCAGCAGGAGGGAAGAGGAAGAGGGGAAAATAATGATACCACCAAATTGAAAGTCTTTCAAGTTCCCTTTAATTGCAGAGGGCGCAGGGAGCTCATTCAGTTTTTAATTCTCTGATCTTTACTCTCCCCAAAGGGACCAGTCTTCCTCTCCTCCCACAGTGCAAAACAGGGTGAACACTGGGCTGCCTCCATGGGGCTCCTCCTCATGCAGAGCCCTGCCAGCTTCATAACCTGCCTTCACCTTCAGCCTCTTCCCAATAACATAGTCAAACAGCCTCAAAACAAAGCTCTTATCACCCAGTTTGATGTGGTGGGACATTTCAGGCAACCCTGGAGTGCCCAAACTATGCCCCTGGCTGCTGCTGTGCCATAGTCACTATGGGTCTGCAGGGGTGCTTCTTACTCATTTGGGCACCTAGTAAACTGCTCTGCCTATTTTTATCTTTTAGACAAGAAGATAAAGGATTTGGAACAGAATGGAGAGGATGTGGGAGGGTACATCACATTTAGGTTTATGGTAGACAGTGAAGACCAGGGTGCACAAAGAGACATTTTGGCATTATTTTAGGAGTCTCTTCTAAATAGTTGGCTTCCTCAGGAGGAAATCATTACACTTCTGTGAAATGTCATCTTTGTCAGAAATGTTCTTAAATGGTTATCATTCCATCTTGTAAGTCCTGGTTAAACCCAGCTGGTGGCTGCCAGGGCAGTGCTGCCTATCTGTGAGGTGGTGAGAGTTATCCATCCAAGAAGACCAAAGTTAAAAGAAAACAATAAAACCCCCCAAGACTGCCACAGCATTGCCACTGCCCAACTAAAGACACCAAGCCTGCCCTGGCTGTCTTTGTCTTCCAGTAAGTATCAGTGTAACAGGCTGAAAACTGCTCAAAGAGCCATTCCCACCACATAAAAGTCTGAGGATTATAATTGCAACAGGTCCATGGGCAGAGATATGAAGTATAAAGCTTTAAATTCAAGTCACACTGATAAGTATAACAAATAAAGAGACCAAATTCCCTTTAAAAATGGGATTACAGAGGCTGCAGGGAAGAAATATTTTGAAGGAAGTTAAAGAGAAGTTAATCTGCTTTTATGTAATTTGTTTCCCTGTTCTTCCTGCACTGGCTTGCTTTGGAGACAGCTGCTGTCAAGGCTTACAGCCGTGCATATGGTGAGGAGGGCTGGAACTGGCAGCCCATCACTTGACAGAATAATGGCTAACTGGAAAAATAGCTGGGTAGATAATTTACAGATGATACAACCACATCAAAATCAGTGAAACACAAACCAGTCATTTCTCCATTCTGCAGATTGTTGTCTGCTGTGATCTGTTCCTCCTGACTGCTCCCCTGTCATGTCACCTCTCCTCCCACTGGTGCCCATGGTGGGGAGGACAAGGAGGAACCACAGCGTGGGGGAAAAGGGAGACTTCCAGTCCTGGAGGTTTGGATGGGTGAGAGATGGATGGAAGCCAAAGCATCAATACCACCAGGTCTGTGGGTGTGCTGAGGTGTGTAACACGTAGGTCGTGCTTCTCCCAACCACTTCTGGCTTTGCATCCCTCTGGGAACTCCTTGGGCTCAGCCCAGCAATCTCTGAAAGGAGCCAAACAGCCCTAAGTTGGTCCTGGTCTGGTGGGAGGTTTCCCTGCTTATGGCAGAAGGGTGGGACTGGATGATCTTTAAGGTCCTTTCCAATCCAAATCAGTGTGGGATTCTGTGATTTCCAAATTTTGGAACTCCTTGGCTTTGAATCCAAACTAAGGTGAAGCAATCACGAAACCAGCAATAAAACTGGTGAAGACAGAGCTGGTTATACCAGCAGTTTTTGGCCTTCTACAGATATCCCTGTTTTTCCTGTTAGAAAATGGTCTGAAAACGTTGCCCTTCAGAAAAGGAGTGCTTTTCTGAGTGTACTGTTATTTGCAATCTGGGAAAACTCCTTCATGCTGCTTTTCTCCCTCAGTTTTTCTCAATGGGGGAAATGACAGTAAAAGGATAGAGAGTGGGAACTGAGAAATGCAGACCTGGCATCTGGCTAAAAGTCTTTCAAAAAAATGGAAATATTTCCTCTTCAAGTAAATGGCTTTCTATACAAATATTGATTTATTGTGAACACACCTGTTCTTATTTTCTCCTTGGGATAAAGAAAAAAAAAAAAAAAAAAGTTTTTTTGTTAAAATTCTGTTCCTCTCCCAGAAAAACAGAGGTATGGCAAAACCCAAGGACACCAGGAGGTGATTTGTGCTGTGGCACACAGGGACTGTGTCTGTTCCTCCCTGGGATTACACACGGAGGAGGTTTCTTTCCTCCCAAGTGCCTCTGTCACCCTTGAAGTGAACATCACAATCCAGCCTACACCGTAAGGTGAAATGTGTCTGTGTTTGAGAAACAAATGCCAGGCTTACTGAGGTGTCAGTCTCACTTGTATTCTGCACCAAGGCTGAAGATCTTATTAGGCTAAACTCTTCTCAGCCTTTCCTGACATTATCACTCTGGTTTTTATCCCTCACCTAGGGAATTCAGCTGGCCAGCCTGAAACACCTTGATGTTGCCCCACATTCCTGGCTTCCCCAGGTAAGCAGAATGTTACATTTGGAGTCTGTTCTGTGTGCCTTGGGGAGGGTCAGGCTGCTGCTGAAGCTCTCCCTGGGTGCCAGCAGTGGGGCACGGGTGATGTTGGATTTCTCCAGCAGCTTTGTGTGGCCTTGCAAAGAAGGAAATCAGGGCAGTGGCTGCAGAGAGTGTAAGCACCAGGGTGTCACTGAGCAGAGGTGGGGCTGGGGCTGCTACAGAGCATGATCCAACCCTTTGGAAATTCTGCTGAGGGTTCCTTGAGCTGACACGAGGCTCTGTGCTCTCTGTGGAGCCAGCCACGGGTGTTAGCTTTACTGTCAAAGCTCTGGCGTGGAGAGTTTATTGCCTTTGGCCCGAGTTGAGTGTAGGATTGTTCTGGGAGTTCACACAGGACTGCTTACTAGTAGTTGCAAGTGAATTATTTGCTCATTAGTGATCAAAAATGGTCTGCTTGCTCCCACAGTGGGAGACAGCTCGAGCTGCTTCTCTATGTGATGGAACATGCTTGCTTTAGCCTATGCTTGGTGGACTCAGAGCATCTTCAAGGTGGTCCAGAGGACATGAGTTGAGGAAAATCTGCAACTAATGTAAGACAAATACTTTCCTCTTTCCTTTCTGTTGCTCTTGCATGCAGCACTGCCATCCTCCTTGGCTCTGAGGGTGCCAGGGGAGGGTGGTGGGGACAGAAGACAGGATGCTCCATGTGACCTCAGCCTCTCCTGTCCCTGGGTCTGCCTCAGTGGATGGGTTCTGGTGAGCTCAGCCCATCACCCAGTAGCCTGCCATGGCCTCAGGTTTTATACTTGCTTTGCATGTCTTAGAAAGCATTGTTTGAATCAGAAAATATGGCAGATGGAAGCCTATGAGAACAAAACAGCTCTTCAGTGCCAGATTTAAGCAAGTACATAAGCTTTCATTATATAATCCTTAAATTTTAAATTTTTTTTAAGACAACAGTGCTATTAAAAAAAAAAAGGAATATGCTTAATAATCCCCTCTGTTGGTCCCAGGTGGTTGAACCCCAGACAATAAAACTTCCTGATGTTTGACTGAGGCAGTCTACTGCACCACAGAACCACAGAATCCCAGACTGGTTTGGGTTGGAAGGGGCTGTAAGGATCACCTAATTCCAACTAGATGCCATGGGCAGGGACACCTCCCACCAGCCCAGGGGGCTCCAAGCCCCATCCAACCTTCACCACTGCCAGGGATGGGGCAACCTGGGCCAGGGGCTCAGCACCCTCACCCCAAAGAATTTCTTCCTAATGTCCAACCTAAATCTCTGCTCTTCCAGTTAAAAGCCACCATCCCCTGTTCTATCACTACTTCTTCCAAGTCCTTTCCCCCAGCCACTCACCTCCTGCAGCAGCAGCTCCCAGGAGCAGGGTTGGCTGTGCTGCAGGGGACACCCCCAGCCTGGGGGGGCTGTCAGTGAGAGCTGTGCCCTGCCTTTCCCCTGCTCACCCTGCAAACTCTGTCAAAATGCAAAGCTGATTTTACGAGTGTTTAACAGGACCTTAGGCAAGCTTTGCAAAAAGGGCATCAGTTTTTCACTGACCTGTATTTATTTGTTTCATGAAACCACAGCACTGCATCATTATAGTCTTTTGTCTTTTTTTTTTTTTTTCTGAAAGAAAATAATTAGGCTTTGAAGAGGGATTCACAGAAGCTGGTGCTTAACATATTTTGCTTCTTCTGGTTGGAGCTCTTGCCACTCAGCTTTTTTCTAAAGAACCATTTCTTATCCCTGCCAACCCCCATGAGTTCACAGAGAAGCAGGGCCATCTGGGGGAACTTCTGACTTTCAGGTTTTTTGGTAATTTTTTTTCCCGTATCATTTCTGTCATATGAGAGTGGAATATTTAGAAACATGAGAACAGGGTTGTTAGAAGGAGGTGCAGCAATGCTCTCCTGCCAGCCCTGTCTGCCAAGGATGAAGGCCAAACCCAGCTCCCAGATGTGGGCAGGGGAACCCATGGGTGTTTGAGGCATGAATTGCTGCAGGGTTTGCTCATTGGTATGCAGACAGGAGCAGTGCTGGGTACTCTGACTTCAGTGGAAGGAAACTATTTTAGAGCAGAGATTGAAAACTGGTGGGAAAAGCTGTGGAGAGTGAGCCTAGAGCCTGCTGCCTGCCCAGTGTGCTGCTGAGCTGCAGGACCATGGGGCTGAGCTCTGCTCCCTCTCTGGTTTATCTGGTCCAACCACTGGGAACAAGGATTAGTCTTTGCTCAGAGTTTTTAATATTCAAGGATAGATTAAGACAACAGTGTCCTAATGTCAGATGACTATTAAATACTAAATTCTATCAAATCCTCCAGCAGCATTACTGAAATCATATCAAACTTTAAGTCCTAAAAGCTTTGTACTTTCTCCAGATTACTTGCACCACAGTCTCACCCTCCAAGCCCTGTTACTCTCTGTTACTCAGTAACTGAGCAATTCCTGGAGAAGTCCTGGCTGGGTTTGTCATGGCCCTCCTGTGGCCAAGCTGTAAGTGAAAACCAGACTCTTGTGGCTGAGTTACAAAACCACTAAACAAAATGGAAATGTTGATGTTCATTATTGATTTTATTCTTCATTGCCATGGAATGGTGCTAGTGGGAGCTGTAGTAATCAGGTTACTTTAAAACTTACTTTCAGAAGGAAGTGCTTAATTTATCCCCCTTTTTCCCAAAGTGATACAGTATCAAGGTATCAGCTCTGTTTCTTGCAGAACATCTCTTCTCGGTTTGGCTTTCTCACTGTGTTTGTATAACTCAATTGTAATCACTCCCTATGATAATTTAAAAAAAAAAATTGGCATGTGTTATGTGTTTTCTTCCCCTGAAGTGTTTGCTTATATTCATTATGGAGTAATAGAGGAGACAATGGTTGTTGAAGATATTTCAGGAAATATTTTTGGGTTATACCTTTTGAAAATTGCCCCTGATTAATCATATATATTAGACCAATATTTCAATGGGTAAAGTGTTTGAGGCTGGGAGTGACACTGCTGCAGCTCCCCAGTATTTTTCATCTCTGGAGCCAAATTTAACCCTCTGCTTGCTGTGCCCTGGCTGCATTCCCAGCTGTTGGTTGGCAGGGAGCAGCTCTGGACCCTGCAGTTCCCCTGTATTCCCCTTAGCCCCTCAATATTCCATCTCTGAGAGGAGTTAAGGACTTTTTGCTGACTTGGCTGGGTGGCAGCTAATCTCAATACCTACCTCTCATAGCCTGGCTCATGGCTTTATACTGATGTATTTATTCCAGCATGTAGGGTAAATGAATTATATTAAGCTACTGCAAATGGTCATAAATATGACAGTCTGTACAGTCTGTGTGAACCGAGGTAATTGCCAGCTTTATATATGTGTTTATCTTCACTGCATTGCATACACAATGTGCATCATGTCAAGAAGATGATAAAAAGCAGCCATAATGCTCCTGAACTGCCTAAGTCTTTTTAGTGTATGACAGAGGCTCGGAGTTATCTTATGCAAAGTTTGCTGTGCTAGGTTTAATATAAATTAACATACTTATAAAATGTCAAGGAGCATTAATTGATGATTTCTTTACCTTGCTAAATACCAACTCAGTTCTCAAACTTATCTCTGCAAGTTTTAATATATGGAAAATAATGCTTATTCATGAGTGGCTTATGTAACTGGGACTCCGTTACCTGGCAGCTCGAGCAAGCTGCTACAGATGGGCTTTATGTAAAATGAGGTGCCAAAAATAAAGTTTCCAGCCCCACAAGGGAACTTCTGGGTATTCAGCACTTTGGAAAAACCAGGGCAGATCATCTTGTGTCTAAATATCGACTTACTGACCTAATTCTGGACCCACTTTTGAAAGAGAACTGGCCTATATAAAAGAATATAATGGCAGCAGCTTCTGTATTTTGGAGGAGCTATGGAAGAGGGAGTCTGCATCAGAAACCCAGCCCTCTTGCTCCCCTGCCATTTTCCTCACCTGGAAAATGGAGATGAGGCTGAATATGTTTGAAAAAGGTGAAGCAGGCTAAGGTTTATTTATTGGAACAGTTAGGGAGGTGTTGGGGGCTCCTTTGCCTGTCCTGCAGCCTGAGCAGCATTCCACTGGTAGTGGTCAGTGCAATGGGCCAGTTTGGAGGGGCTCAGAGGAATACTAATTGTTAATTAATGTAGGTTTGTGTTATATAAAAGAAAAACAAAACAACCCCTCAGCTTCTCTTTTCACTGTTCCACACCAGACAAGTGCTGACCTCCAAGAGAAGGTAACCTGCTCCTCTCTCCAGCTTGTGCTGCTTGTGCAGTAAGCATGGGCAGCTCAGCACCACAGCCTGCCCACTGTCAGAGCTCCTGGGGACTCCACTGCCTGCCTAAACAAAGTTCAGTATGGCTGCAGGATGAGATTTTTAAAGCTTTTTTTTACTTTTTCTCTTAATATTTGGTTATTTCTTTTCCATCATCATAGTATTTACTTTATCCAGTGCACTGCAGTGTATTCCCAGGCAGTGGTGCACATAGTGTTGTTCTCATATCCAGGCACAGAGACAGAAGATGAAAGACAGGCTGTAACTCACTGTGAATAAGCATCAGAAACAGAGTTCAACAGTGCAGCTCCCCCAGCTCTGGTTACCCACAGAGGGATGGGTTTCCTTAGCATCAGTGGAGCTTTGCAGCTCTTTGGGGCCCCAGAGCTGTGCAGTGGTGGGTTTCTATAGCAACAGGCTGGTAAAGCCAGAGATGGGGGGACCTGACCCCTGCTCCCTGCTGTACCTGCAGCTTTTGCCTGTTTTACCAAATAAACTCTTTTGTTGTGTTTTTCCTCCCTTGTGCCACACTGCTGTTGAAACACAAGGTTCATCTTCCCATCTGCTGCTGCTCACCAGCTCAATGAAGGGCCACAGGGCACTGGGGGTGTTTACCTGTGGGTGCTATGGGTGCCCTGTTCAGGGACCCTGAGGTCAGTGGCAAAAATGAGGATAAAACCACTCTCCTCAGCTGACAGCAAGCACTCCCTCCTCTTCCTACTTGGGTTTTCATCCCCTGCTCCTCCCACCCAGCCCTCCTGCTGGGACACCAGCCTTGCTCTCTTCACATCTCCTTGTCTACTTTGTAACTCTGACTTTTTGACCTGTGATTTTTTGGGGGGGTTTGTAGTAGTCTTATTTAACTTTCAACAGCAAAACTGTGAAGTTGTTAGAGGTGTTCCTGTGTCTGGATGGGAAACCAGTGGTGATGGCAGAGCCAACCACACCAGTGTCAGGCTGGGGGGTGACACCAGCTGGGTCCCCTCAAGGCTTTTTGGGAGAAAAATAGCCCATGCTACACCATAGTGGGGTTTAGTTGTATATATACTACCAATAATCATTTTATCTTCTCTTGCTTGAGACATAAATAATAAAAAAATGCTTTAACCCATCTGCAAAACAACTGCTTTGAACTGTATTTTGTGATTAAGAAAAAATGAAGTGTAATGGAGAAGAGACAAGAGCAGCTTGCCCTGAAAACAGAATGATAGGAAATTTGCTGTGACAGGGGTGCCATGTGTGTTTTTCCTCTGCAGGACAGCAAATGTCCTCCTGCCCAGCTCTGCTGGTGTGAGGCTGCTTTGCTGCCTGTGTTGTGCATCTTCAAATGTGGCTTTCCTCTTCTGCACAGGACCACCCACCCAGATCTTACACGTGCTAATGAAAGAATTAGGCTCAGCCATCAGGAATTAAGCAAAAAATGTACTGACACATGTTCCTGTACTGCAGGAAGGAAATGTCCTTCCCAGGGCTGCTCCGATGCTCGTTGTAGATAGGAATATTGCAGAGCCTGCAGCCTGTCTCTGGTGGGTTGCTTGACCATGAAATATCCCATGAAATGGGACTCTATTGTTTATCATGCTAATTAGTAACCTGAAAAGTTTATTTAAAGGTCATTAGAAAGCAGTGAGAAACATCACAGTGTGTTAATGGAAGAAAATTCAAGAAGCCATAGGGGTTTGAGGTTTAGTTAGTAGAATATTATCCCTAATATTTGGGATACTTTGTGAGATGTGCATGGAATTAAGGGAGATGAAGGACTGTTTTAATATAATGTTGTGCAAAAATAGCTTTCAGAATTCATTATATTCATAGATTTTTGCATCAAAGGTTCTACAATGATTAATGTTCCAACTTGCACGTTTTAATAGCAAAATAAGAAATAACATTTCCAAAGTTCCTTTGAAATTCTTAATAAAAAACTGTATATTAAAGCCCTAGATGGCTTTTAAATACCACTAGTATTTCAAAGAACAATATTCTTTACAATATTTCTGTACAGCATTTCTATGCAGTTTTCTACAGTGTGCAAAGCTGACTGCAGCACAGAAATATTTCCAGACGGGCAAAATCAGGGTATTGTTATATTCCAACAAAACACTGCACTGAAAAAAAAATGTACTGAGTACTTGGTGAGGGTGGAAGTTTAAATGCAAGTTCATTAGATGTTACAGAAGGTTCCTTGGCTTTCCAGATTCCAGGACAAACTTTATTAAATAAATAAATAAAATCAGTAGCTGACATGTAATTATTGTAGCTGTTCTTTGCTTTTTGTGCCAGGGTGCTGGAGGAGGAGCAGCACAGCAGGTCACTGGGTCACCAGCAAGTGAGAAAGATCCTTCATCACTGAGGTGTCCCATGGGGAGCAACTAAGGTAAAGCTATTTTGTTGTGGGGTTTTTTTGCTGTTAAGCAGAAAAATTGGCAATTAAGGTCAGGTAACTTAAGTGTCACCACTGTGGCTCCTGCAGGCACAGCTCAGGAAGATGAATGTGCCCTCTGCAGGAGGACTGAGACCCCTGATCCAAGTGGGGTTTGTAGGAAAATTTTCATCTTTCCCCCTGACAAGAAGTGTGTTCATGTAAACCAAAGGTGTTTAAAACCAGGCTATTAAAAAACCCACAACCTGGTGGGTTCCAAAGGGCCCCTTAACTGGTACTAGGGAGGGAGAAGTTCATCCTTGGATGCTATAAAATAGCAGATCAGAATTTGGCTGCTTTCTGCAGCCCAGGGAGGCTGAAGGGCAGCTGGGAGCACAGGCTTGGCTCTAGTTCTAGGACTGCTGATAATTGTAAATTCAAGCATGCAAGGGATTAATTTCCAGCAGGTGTCAAAGATAAGAAATCTCTCTCTGATCTGGGCAGGGGGTAGCTGTGTGTTTTCCTGTATTGTTCTCCTCTTGCCATTGTTCATTAGAACATAAAACAAAGCTCTATGTGAGGAAATGGGATAAATAATTTTGCTGCTGTCAGGAATAAAATAAAAAAAAAAAAAAAGATCACTTGCCAGTGCAAGCCTTCAAAAGGGAGAAATTGTTAATTAGGAAATTACTACATGAAAAAATATAATTGTGGAGGCCAGACAGTTGATAAAAGCTAGGCTGTAGCTTTACAGCCTGCCTGCAGCAAAGGGTAATGCATCATCTGCCCCAGAACTGGGCTATTCACATTGTAGGAAAATAAGTTAATTAGGCAATTATCAGTGGTGGTGATTGCCAGGGCCCTCCTGGTCATCCCCAGCCCCTCATCCACTCCTGGGTGCCCTTTTCTCTCCGTCCCAGGCTGCAGGACTCAGGCTGGGAGGTCTGTGGGTGTTGGCTGGAGGTTCTGCCACCATCACCTCACCTGGAGGAGCAGGAGGCAATGAGGGGATGGTCCCTGTGGGGAGCAAAAGGAGAGCAAACAGAAAATGGAGAAGGAGACTCTCCAGGAAGTGGTTCCTCCTGCTGCCCCCAAGCTCTCGATTGCTTTTTGTTGCTGTTGTCTTTGCAGAGCCCACGGGGAGTGCACTTTGTGTGCAGGGTTGGTGGGGGTGGTTGCTCCCCTTGCAAAGCCAAGGAGCTCGCTTGCAGTGGAGGGCACTGGGAGCACCCCTGGGGGGAGTTACACTGAGAAACAGTGCTCTGTAAACTTGTGCTTTAGTTTGCTCTACATCCAATAGGGCAAATCCTGATTAAGCCACTAATGATCTTGCCCTGGGCACAAAGAAATTCCCCCAGTCAGTCTGGTGCTGCTTTGCAGTGTCAAACCCAGCAGCACAACAGCCAAGTTAGAGAGGAATGGTTTAAAATTCAGCAACTCCTACAACTTAGGAGGAGGTATGTGTATTAGGACGCACAAAAAATACCATTTCAGTCACCATTTCAATATGTGAAAGAAGTCCTGGCACAGCTGTAACAGTGGCAAAGCTAATGTAGTCAGAAATAATTAACTATGTGGTAAGTGCCCAAGTTGCTTGGTTGGGCTGTTCCAGGAGATGTGGTGTCTGTACAGGGGGTTTTAATGTGATGGATTGTGCCACTGGATGTGGTTTGTTGCTGTGGAGGAAAAAGATGTTGGTACTTGGAGTCATAAAATGATACAGCTTGTAGGAGTTTGGCCATCACCTGCAACAGGAGCTGAGGCACAATCACTCACTGGAAATTTCTACACAGGATTTACAGTGGTGAAGATGGAGAATGGACATTTTGGGCTTACTTTGAAAAGAAGAAGGGGAAAAAAAAAAAGCATTTCTTGTAGCCTTGAATGCCTTTGCAAACATAAGGCTGCCAGCCCCCACACCCCATAAAAAAGCCAGCACTTTGTTTTAAATTAGCACCTAACTTCTTGCCAAAGGAAACAGAAGCAGCAAGGCAGGCATCTGAGTTTGTCTCTGCTCTCCCAGCAGCCACTCCTGCTGACTACCCAAGCCAGTGCCTCTGAGGAAGGACATTTATTCAGTGCAGGAGAAACTTGCTTCTTATGTGCATCTGCTGAGCAGTAAGTCTTGACTAACCATCCAAGAAATGAGAGATCCCTGTGCTTTTTGCCTGCCTTCTGTTAAAGAAAAGCTGCTTGTCTTTGACTGATAGGTTTAGAAAATAGGAAAAAAATGCTCAAATGCTTTTTCATGGCATTCTCCTGTTTTCCTTTTCTTGTAAACATTGTTTTTAGTGATTGTGAAAAGTCATTAGCAATGAGTTCATTGCTCCCCAAGACATTAAGGACAGCTGTTAATTATTTTCCCTGTACTAAACCAGTTTCTTAGCAGTATTACAGAAATCTTTATATTTTGATTTCAGTCCTGAGGTAGTTAAGGACAAATTACAGACCAGTGCAGTGATGGGGCTTTTTTTCCATGTTTGTTTCCTTCTTTAGAGGAGCCACTCCCTTGGACAAGGATGCTGAGCAAGAGCTTAATCTCCTGGAACAGCAGAAATTTGCCTTTGGTCTTTGCTCAGACTCTGCCTCTCTTTTGGACCATGTCAATGCTTATCAATGAAATGAAGTAAAAGCCAAGGTGACTGAAGTGTAGAGGAAGCTGTAATGGGCATTTCTCATTGGGACAGCTTTCCTTGGCCTCATGCTCATCAGTCTTCTCCAAGCCTAACCAAGTGACTCCATTAGTGGAAAGCTTGTGGAGACCATTTTTCCTGAGCAGCAGCAGAAGAGGTAACTTCTAATTATTTTCCCTTATTGCAATAAAAGGAACATGCACTTAAGTGGAATTTGTAGTCACCAGCAGAAAATAAGACAGCAAGATGACATGAAGGCAACTGGAGGAACTGTAAAGGTGTGAGCAATGGATGGAATAGAAATGAGGGAGGTAGATAAAAGATGGGGAATATGTAGCACTTTGAAAAGTAAAAGATAAGCAAAGCAAAATGTCCAGTGAATGTCCTGGTGACAGTATCCCAGCAACAATAAATGCTGCTTGTGTTAGGGCAGGCTGAGAAAAAGCTGGGGGCTGCTGGTTTTCTAATCTCCTGCCAAAACCCGTGGTCACTGCATAATGCTAAGTGTGATGTGTAAAACTTGTAGAGGTGTGTGTGACTTTTCTGCAGCAGCTGCTGCTGCCAAGAAAATAATTCAGAGAGACAGAAGTTGACAGACAGTACTGGTGATGGGTGTTGGAGCTCTTTGAAGAGGGATCTGTTGGCTGTGAGAATTAATTTGACTTCCAGTTCAGGTGGAAGATGCTGACAAAGAAGTCATATTGCTGGACAGGAAATTCTGGGGTTATGTTTTCCACTCCAAAGTGATGTTGGCCTCTTAGTTTATCTGCTACCAAGAAAAAGGAATGGGGTGTCTGATTGCCACGTGGATCAGTTTATCAATATAACAGGACTAAGATAAATGGGAATTTCCTGTGGATGAGCATCTGCATGGCAGTATGGCTATCAAATACAAGATGACTACCACATTTTGGAGAAGGGAGGAGAAATGAGACTCATGTAAGCATATTTGGAGATTCTGCCAGTCTAAAGCAAGAAATTGATAAATACTCTGCCTCAAAAGAGCTTGAATAGAGGAATAACAGCCATCAATAGTGAAAGACATGGAGTGAGTGGAGTCTCACTTCTAGAAGCTTCCTCTGTTTATTACTGATGGCACTGAAAGCTTTATTTCTTTCCTTTTTGTGCTTCTCCAGTTCTCTAGTTAGTATTTCAAGATGCAAAGGCAGGGGATAGAAGGATTCTGGAAGGCAAGTGTAAAATGACAGAACAGCAGCTGTGCACTGGCAAGTAGTACAGAGAAAACCAGGAAGAACTGGAGGTAATCTGAAATGACAGACTTTGCTTTCCTGGTTACCACTGAAACACATTGAAAAGTGTCTCAGGAAGTGGCAAGTCACTATTTCCACAGGCTTCCTGAAGCTCTGAGCCTTTTTCCCCTCATTTCATGTCCTAGACTGGATTTCAATGGTACCTGAACACCAAGAGGTTCTGGTTTGCATATAGAAGTCACCACTCCTCTGTTCAGACTCTTGCACATCTGACAAATTGGAAAATTCTGTCCCAGGTGAGGGATGCTGAAATGGGAACAAGGGCTCTCACAAGGAAAGGGAGGCAATGTGCAGGGGTGGAAATAATTCATTGATTGCTCCACAGTGAAATTGTCTTGGGCAGTGAATCATTTCTGGACTTTCTAAAGGTCATTTTGAGTTCCCCTGAACTTTCAAAGTTGGCTGTTTAATAAAGAGAAAGAAATATTAGTATAGATAAATGTCAGCCAGGTAGGATACACCCAGAAACACTCTGTCAGGTCATGCCACTTTGGCACCAGCTTTTGGGGAAGAGTCAGCAGTGCTACCCTGCCAGTCTGGAATTGAAATACCATGCCTCCCTCTTGCAGCATATTTAAGTGGAATTTCATTGCCCTCCTGGGCATGCAGATTTTATAACTGACTTCTGAGAAATGATTAAGCCAGTCTCCTGTCTCCACTTCTATAAATTAAAGCCCAAAGACTGGCTAAAGGCAGCTACTTTTTGGGTGGAAGAGATCAGGCTGAGACTTTTCTCCCTGTTTTTGGTTTTGGTTTTTTTTTTCTGCAATCTCCTTGGGCCTGGATGATTTTTAAGTGATTTGTGGGGCTGGTGAGGTGCTGATCATTGCTGGTCATGGATGTTTGGTACTCTGCAGGTACCTGGTCTTAAATCCCCACAGGTATTGATGGAGGAGTGGGTGGAGGCTGTGCTTGTTAAGTCAAGGAATGGAGAAAGCTGCAGGCTTGTGGCTTTGGGCACCAGGAGGAAAAGTCCTGCTCCACCAGCAGCTCTGGAATAGAGTCAGTGCCCTGGCAGAGCTGAGCACCTGAGCTGGCAAAGCACAACCCCCAGCAGCAGGCAGACCAAAATGGGCAACACTGGAAGGAACAAGGCAAAAAGCAGTACATAGAAAGGTATGTACAAGTACAGTTCTACATGTAGCCAAAACCTACTGTTTAAACAGCAGAATGTTTTCCTTTGTTGTTTGAGTAATCTCAATCCCAGATATGTAGATTTATTTTTTTTTCCCCTCTTCTCCAAACCTGCAATCAGTGTTTGTCAGAAATGAGAAATGAATTGGTTTTTCAACTGTGCTGTGCTCCAGGTCAGCTTGATAACATGGGAAATGACAGACTAATGAAAGTTTAACACCAATTAACAGACCACTTTATAACAGATTAGCATTCTGAGTCTGTTCAATTGATAATTACAATAATTAAGTCTCTGAGCTTGCCTGCACTTTTGAACAGAAATTTGGTACCTCTGTGCTGAAGAAAGAAAGGCACAGAGCAGACACAGATCATTTGAAGTGTTACAGTCAGTCAAGGTTGTAAGCATACTAAATTTGGGCTTGCTCTTGAGGTGTGCTTGCAGGTGACATCCTCCCAGGTGGAGGTGACTATATAAATGACTATTTTAGTCTTGGCTGAGCACAGCTGCAAGCAGAGAGTGAGATTTAACACATTGCTGTGGTTCAGATAAGCTGTGAAAAGTGTCTGTGCTGCAGAACTGCCCTCTTCCTCCTTGCTTCAGCATCCCAGGTGTCAAACTGATGGATTTCCCACCTACTTAGACCAGTTTAGCACTCGTAGCTGAAGTCAGACTCAAATATGCCTTGTCCTGTAGGGAAAACTCACAGTGAAAAGTGTTTGGTAAGAGGCAGCTCCATAATGATGCTTATAGTGAGATCCTCAAAAGAGCACAGCATCCAGCAGGACTCTGTCCTGAATTCTTTGGGAAAAATCCTTCTGGTCTTGAATCCTTAAAGAAATGGAAGTGCTGCCATAATGGTTCCTCTGAATGTTTTATGGGGGCTGCTGGCACCTGGTTGTGACAGTGAATCCCTTTGCAGACTGGAGCAGGGAGAAGCCAGTGTGTCAGACCTGCTGGCTCTGGGGACATGTAGCCATGTCTCTGGTCACTTTGTCCTGGTGAGTTAATGGTTGGAAGGTCATCTTTGTAATTGGCTTACTCTTGACTTTGTAATCATCTCATCTTTGTAATTCATGGCTTACTCTTGACTTTGTGCATCTCATTTAATTTCACTGAACTCTCCCAAATACTGTGAAATCTCCTTCTGAGAAGTGCACAAGGTGAGCTCTATTTATGGTCATTTTTAAATTTTTTTTTTTAATACTCAGGCAGTGGTCAGGCTAATACAGCAGGGGAGCTTTGCAAATGCAGCCTGTTTGGTTATTTTTTCAGTCCTGCACAGACTGATAAAATAAACCATTTGATGCATGCAGCACTGGCTCTGGAGAGCAGTGATCCAAATCCCTCTGCCTCTGGAGGATGGATTTTAGCAGTGTTACAGAGCCAGGATCTGTCCTGGCAATGGGGAAAAAGAAGTTTTAAAGAAAACTGGATTTTTATACAAAAAAAGTGTATTGTTTGGATTGTTTTTGTTGTGCCATGCTGTACCAGAATAACTGGTTGTCTGCACAGAGCAGCAATGGGCCTGGGTGAGAGTGGGTTTGCCAAGGAGTTAAACAAGATACCTGAAAGCAGAGACTGCAGTGTAAAATTGTCCTTGGCTTCCTTTCCCCCAGCAGAACTCATGTCCCCTGTTCTTGACATTTCATAAAATCACACACATGGTGAACAGCACTGTGCTTGCCTTGTTTGGAAACAACCTAATGGAACAATAAGGAAGCAAAATTGTGAGGATAAGTGGCATTAATGATGCTACAATTGTAAATAAAAAAGCCTTGACTTTTCCCAGTAGTGGCTCACTGGGGTTTCAAGCATTATGAGAGAGAAGCTATTAGCTGCTGTCTTTGGATTGTGCCTGGGGTGATTGGGGGTGCAACTGGGGCCCCAAATTAATGTTAGAGCTCCCTGGAGAGTGGCAGGGCGGGCTGTGCTGGGGGCAAGCTGCCTGATCACAGGGGACTTTAAACAGGTGGCTTATATTCCTAGAGCTGAAAGGGTTCTCCAAGGGTCTAACATCTATAGATGAGATTCTTAAATTCATTAATCCTTCTGGGAAAAAATGCTTTTTTGACAGGCAAAGGGGGAGTTAGCATGCAACACAAGTTGGTCACCAAGGGATTAAAGGAAGAACGGGTGTTGTGTACATGGGGTGCCTTGAAGGAGCCCATTTCAGAAAGCTGAAAGCAACTCTGGGCTAAACCAGCTGAGAAAAAACTCTTTGGCAGAAAAATGGGAGTAATTAGCAAAGTTGACTAGGAATCCAAAATTCCTCAATCAAAGAGGGCAGCTGCTGCTGTGAGAAACCTCTGCCTTGTTCAGAAGATCAGAAATTTGTTTCCCTTGCATGTTACCAGAAGAACTTTTTTTCCCTTCCCTTGCCTGTTGCAGTGCAGTTTCATTGCTGGCTGCTCAGCCCCTTCACTGGAACCAAGTGATGCCCTGGTGAGGCACAGCCCAGATGTTTGAGAGCACAGCTGCTACACCTCCTTCTGGGCAGTCACTCACAGCTGTTGAAAGTCTGATATCTCTCTGTGGTTATATTAAAGAATGTTTTCTACCCCCAGTGTGCTTCAGAGGAGCTTTTCACCTCGTGGCTGGGACCCTCTCCCCTCTGAGTCACTGCCTGTCCTGGGGACAGCCTGCTCCCTTTGCCTTGGGGTTGTGTCTGCTGGAGAAGTTGGGCTGATGGTTGTGAAAGGCACTGCTTGGAGCTGTTGTCAGCACAGTGACAGATGGCTGACACAGAGGTGATGAAGTGGTTAATGAAACAAGAGGATCTTCAGGTGCTTCAACTCTTCCCCAAAGGAGGGAAGGTTCTCAGCTCGGGTCAGCAAGGGCAGCAGAGCTGCTACAGATCAGGCTTGCAAGACATTAACTCTTGCAAATAATATCTTATTTGTTGCTTTCTGTGCCATAGATCAAATATTACAATTGTTTTGGGTTTGTTTCCTGGCAAGAGTAAGAAGACAGATTTCAGACTTCTCTGAGAGTCCTTGTCTGTGATTGAAAGCCTGCAGACCAGACCATGGTTCTTAAAAATGTCTTCATAATAATTAACATCCAATAGAGTAAAAGCAGAATAATGAGCAGTGCAGCTATCCCAGGTTAGTAATTACCACCATCATTATTAATTTTCCAGAGCATTCTCGTCAAATGAGTCATTATTATCTCAATTCCTTATCCAGGACTGATTGATTCTTTCTCCCTGTTGTGCCTAATTTCATATAATGTCCGAGCACAATATAGAACTACAGAGCCAGTGTAATTCTAATGCAGAATAATTCTAAATAACCAAATCCCTTGCCTTACAGCTGTTCAGATTGGATGATTGATACTACTTAATTAAAACAAA
The DNA here is from genome assembly GCA_023637945.1 of Phaethornis superciliosus. Taxonomy (NCBI): domain Eukaryota; kingdom Metazoa; phylum Chordata; class Aves; order Apodiformes; family Trochilidae; genus Phaethornis; species Phaethornis superciliosus. The sequence continues at coordinate 1,785,169 of JAJQWJ010000013.1, forward strand.
TACCCCCCCTGAAAAAAAAGTCCCATTATTTTAAAGATGGTTTTAGTTATGTCACAGGAAGAAATTATATCAGAAGGCATCTATTTTAATGTACAGTCCATAAAAAGATCTATCCCTGTTCTTCCTTCAGACCTTCCTTCCAAATCCCTGTACTGCCTCTCCACCATACAAGCTGCGCTGAGCAATTCCCAAAACTGTGCTGCTTCTGCAGCTGAGTCATTCTGTGCAAAAATTAAAGTGTTTTTTCCCTTTTGGGCTGTGAAAAGATCCCCTGCCCCATCTCTAGGGTGTGTTCATCCCATCTGTGGGCAGTGAGCAGGGAAGGCACGGGTGGGAGCAGGGCTGCAGCCCTCTGGGGAATGGGCTCAGTGCTGCTGTCAGCAGAGGTGCAGCACAGGCTGGGAGGAATGTGGGGATGCTCGGTGTTGACTCTTCTAACCCAGGCTAAGAATTCAAATCCTGTCACTTCTCACTCTCCAGTCACTGGAATTCCACTGGAAACAGGGATTTACAGCAGCCCAGGATCTGACCTTTGTGTTTCAGTGTGACCTTGTGTTTCCTGCCTGGTCCCAGCCATGTTCTCAGCCCAGGTACAGCTGGCCTTGTCTTCTGCTCTCTCCTGTTCCTCAAGGTGCATTGCAGAGAAGTTGGAATATGGATGTTATAATTTTATGATTTCCAGACTGATAATGTTTGGGCGTGTCTCTACTGAAAATTTCTGCTTTTTCTGATGTTCCTCCCTGACATAAAGTTTCAGTCAGCAAGAAGAAACGAATGGGTTGCTATTGCATACTACCTTTTTCTTATTTACGGTAAATAATAATACCCTTTTTATAGTAAATTATCACACAAGACATAGAATAGATTTGAGATACTGAAATGAAAGCAAAGATAGTTGTGGTATTACAAGAATCTGCGTATGAAGTAAATTCAACTTGCATAGAGCTAAGATTGGAGATAAATCTCCATGTTTTTATAATAAATGGTACTTTATGGCAATCACCATATGCTACCTCTAGTCCTGTTTGGAGTATAAATCATAACAAGTGTGTATTCTCAAATGCTTTATTGTCTTTTTACAGCCACATGCGGCTGCTGTTCCTTCCATTTGTGATTAATTTTTTCAATAGTTCCCCCTAGAACCTAAAAAATAATTAAAACTAATGAATACTCTGCAGTGACAGTAAAGGAATGAGCGTGCTGCATCTATTCTCACTTCCCAGATATGATCAAAAGAAAGTGTCGAGCTGTGAAGTTGTGACACTGACATTTTGTACTGAGCTTCTGACCACCTCCTGAGAGCAAACGATGACTTTGGGGAAGATCATGAATTAGAGTTTTCATTGTTTCACAGGAACAGTGCTGAGAGAGTAGAAGTAAAATTTTAAAGTCACATTGTTTATTTCTAGTGGAGCCTTTTTAAGAAATTAAGCTAGTATGTAAAATTTTCAAGACAGCTTCTTTTTTTTCCCTTGCCCTGGCTTCAAGATTTGACATGTTTTCTGTCCTAGGACCAGATGGGCTGTTTTGTTTCAACCAAATCTTCTTAATGTAGCTGCTTTTTCATTTCAAATCCTGCACGGCCTGTATGTGTGTGTGTATCCAGATTGATGCAACTTGCTCCAGATGCTGCAAGTCCTAAAAGTCACTGGGAGGGAGCAGCCAGCCCCTCACCTCTGACAGACCTGCCCTGCCAGAGCATCTCCTGTGCTATGGTCCATGTCAACCTGAACTCAAAAATCCAGGTTGTGACTCATAGGTGGCTGCCTCACTAAGGTGGCTTTCATCTGCCCTCCAGAAACAGGTTGATTTGATTTTCATTTATTCTTTTTCTCCAACACACTTGGGGTTTGAGCATATGCATGTGGTTTGCATGGGAGCACAGCCAGCTTTTTATGTTAAAGCCCTCTAAACTTCCCTTCTCAAAACTAATATTTATCTCTAAAGGATGTAATTAAAGTGTGTTGCTGTGCATATATCTGCCACTCTCTGGACTTTCCACAGCTCACAGCAGCTTTGAAATGCAACTTAAGGGGAATAATTGACAACAAAGTGCCAGTCAGGGGTTAAAGTGTCATTACTGTGGGATGAAGCCTTCAAAGATCCCTTGGATGGGGCTGCAGCCCATGGGGACTGATGAGAAGCAAAGGGCACTGGGCACTCTCTGCAGCCTGGCACCTCCCTTCATTCACACACCTGCATGAACTGAGCACGCCGTGGTTTGGATTTATGGGGAATTTTGTGTGGCTGTTTGGCAGCCCAGGAGTGACACTGGCTTCCCCAAACTATCTCCTTCTTCATGCTGGAGCAGCCCTGCAACACCTTTCTGGCTTTTGGACTTGTTGGCCAGTTACATTATTAAATACTGTTCTTCTAGAACAAATTGAATTACAAAAATAAACAAATAATGCATAATAAGGAAGCATGAGCATCTGCTGGGATTACTCCCCCCACCCAACATTTAGAAAGTTGGTGGTAGAGCTAGAAAAATGAATCCCAGCCTTCTGAATTCCAGTTTGACATCTCAAGGATTGATGCCATTCTTTACTCTTTTATGCCTTCTGTTGATTCATGTCTGGTTGTAAGAGTTTTAACTATTTCAGTCAGCTTGCTTTACAAGCAAGATAAAGCCAGAACTTTAGGAAAGCACTTTTTAATTTCCCATAATCTTTGTTACTTCTTTCCAAAAGGAGAGCCATCAGAACTGTTTAGGGAAAAAGGGTCATTGAAGTCAATGTCAAGACAAATCTTACAGTCCAAACTCCTTTTTAAAAAAAACCTTTGACCATAAAGTTGCCATTTTCTGTACTAGGTTCTTCGAGAGCTTCTCCTTGTACAGTTATGCAGTATCATGAGTTAAAATGAAGCAAATCTAAGCTGTTGTGGCATATAAAAACAGCAAACAAAGGAAGGCAGCTTTTTCCTCTAAACCCCTGAGATTTATTCTGACAGTCTGCAACTAGATGAAATGGATAATGGAAGCCCCTTGTCACAATAACTCAGTTTAAATGTATTGTCAGATTAATAGACTCAGTTATCCACTTTTCCAAAGAGAAGAATGACTTGTGGTTTCAAATCATGCCCTCACTCGTGGCATTTGATCAAATTAACCAAACAGGCCAAATTTAGACTCCCAGCAGAAGCCAGGCATTTTATACGTTTTGTCATAAAAAATGAGTTTATTTCTTTATTTCTCAAGCAGGCCAAATGATTTCCAATTGCCACAGCAACACCTGTAGGTGACTGCACAGCTGGTCAGGGGGCATGAAGCCCTGGTCTGGTGCCATCCCATGGGCTCAGCCCTGGCTCCTAGCAGGCACTGGGGAGGTGGGAATGCTGGTGGGATAAGCACATCCCTGTGCATGGGAAGGTCAGCCCATTGGGCTCTGGTTCTTTCCTCTGCCCAGCACCCCTGGGATGATGTGTGATGAGCTCCATGAGATGGGGTGATGGCAACCACTCTGCAGGGCTGTGTTTGCTGCTGCTTTAGATTGATAGGGAGGAGTGGGAGTTCTTCCAGCTGCTGGGAACTCTGCTTGCTGGCTTTCCATGGAGTTTGTTAAGCATTCAGTAGGATTCACCAGGCTGGCTCACAAAAATACCTGTGGGAAGGTTCTCCCCAGGGAGAAACCACGTTAGACTACCAGTCTGTATCTCTTGTCCTTTCACTATATAATCTCACAAGATAATTTCCTTCTCATGTCAAGGTGATGGCTCAGAGTTATACACAGCAGGATAAAAACCCTTGCTGGGATGTATCCAGGCAGGGAGTTCACCAGCTGTAGGAGCTCCAGCAAATCATTCTGGAAAAGAACAATTTCAGTAGAAATGAGGCAGCCCATTTTCCTGCCCTTGGTTTCCTAGCAGCAGACTAGGATGGGATGTGGATGGATATCCTGGCTGTGGGCTACAAGTGCCTGTGCAGCAGCAGGACAGGGGCTGGGTCTGTGGTCCATCACATCCACCAGTCCATTGCATCCACCTCATCCCCCAGGGCTGCTGCCTCATCTTTTGGTTGGGGGGCGTGAGGGGAGCTTTGCTTTTCTGCTCTGCACACCCCCAGAGAGCAAACCAGAAGGAGCAGCCTGGGGCAGGCAGTGCTCAGGATCAGGGGCGGTTATTAACGCACGTGGAGTGAATTATCCCGGGTTACATCTGGAACGTGGCAAATTGTTGGATTTAATAGCTGTAAGCTCCTCTGATCTGCAATCACTGTCTGCTGGGTGTTTTGATCTGACAGAGCCTCGTGTGCAGAGCTGTTGAGGATCCTTCCCCAGCCTCTCCGGGGGAATCCTCCTGTCAGGCTGCAAACGCGCAGTGCATGAAATGTGGGATTTTGAAGTCTAAACCTTTTGAGAGTTCCCGACACTCTGAGGCAGCAGTTTACCTTCAAAGTTGCCTCTCTGCCTGTACTTACCACCTCTTGTGATTTAACACTACCACTGGCATTGTCTCTATGGAAAGTCCTAAGGCTCTCTTTGGTAAAAATCTCATTTTCTTCTCTTAATGAGGCATTTTCCTGTTTTCCATGCGGCAGGCGGTGAGAGAGCAGCCCAGGCCTGGGGACTGATGGAGCTGGCAGATGGGTAGATCATCAGCTTTGAAGCCTGGATTGTCTTCTGAAGCCATCAAATCAATAGGACAGGCAGAACTGAATGACAGGGAGGATGTGTGGCACAGGTCCCTCCCCACACTACTAGAGGTTGCTCAGGTCAGTGGGGTTTCTACCTCAGTATTTTCTTCTCTGATTTTTTTAAGCCTCTTTTTACTAACACCAGCTGCTACTTACCCCTTGAATATGGCTGCATTTAAGTGGTTGTCCCTGAGGGGATGAAATGATGTCCAGCTCAGTGCCTGAGCATCAAGTCAAAGCCAGGCAGCTTGTGTCCATTGCTCTCAGTGTCTGAGAAGCACTTTGTACCAAAAGGTGATGAGACTCAATTTCATAAACAGAAGCAATGTTTATTGCTCATAATGAGTAATATGTTTAAACTAAAAGAGGGGAGATTTAGATGAGATTTAAGAAAGAAGTTTTATCCAACGAGGCTGGTGAAACACTGGCCTGGGTAACTAGCTTAGCCTTTGCTCTTGCAGTCTTATTTTGCCTTTCCTGTTTCCCTTACTGATGTGCTGGGCCCCCTCTTCTGCTTCCCCACAAAGCCTCCTCCTTCCATTTCATCTTGTCATAGCACATCTCCAACTTCCACTCCAAGAACACAGATAACATGCCACTATGTGAGGTTTTTCCTTGCAAAGGAACCCAGAATTGTTCACAAGATTTGGTCTGTGAGCTAAATTCGTTTGTGAAATTATACATGGATCTAGGAAAGCCTTTGAAGAGCACATGGTCAACAACAGGTTTGTGTTAAGTGCTGTCCCACACAGGCTTTTGCAAAAATATTTTCTCTGACACACATAGGTTGTTGTGTCATTTCTGTAAAACCTTCCCTAGAACTTAATTCCCAGGAATTCCTGGAAGGGCTCTCCACATGGCTGTGTGAAAATTGAAACCCAAGGCATAAGGAGTGATGGGAGCAGTTGTGGGACCCTCCCTTGAGTAGTAAAACTGCTGAGCATAACTTATCCACAAAACACATGGGAGCTCCTTTATTTTAAACTGTAACCATGAAACAGGAAAAAAACCCTAGTGAAGCAAAAGCCTTTTTATTTTTGCTCTTAATGTATAAAAATAGAAGCACCTGCTGCCTCCTGGGCTTGTTAAATATGTCTTTTTTATTTTCATAAATCACCACAGTAGAATTTGAATTATTTACTCGGTAAACTCAAGGTGACATTAACTTCCATTCTCCAGTTTTTTGTAACCAATGTTTTTGTGCATTTGTTTCCCACCCACCTTTTGTTCAGTACCCGCCTTGGCTTCCCAAGCAAAGTCCCTCCCTCTGGTGACCACAGGGGTTTTGTGAACTTCAAAAGCAGCCTGAAATGTCAGCCCCATGCAGCTCTTCTGCAGCAGCTAAATTATGGATCAGAATCCAGCAGATCAATCAGTGAGGAACTACTCACTTGTGGGTCTTTGCTTAGGAAAAGCAATAAAAAATTTCCACGTTTCTTCTTTGGTAATATGTGGGGTGGCTGTTTTACATGATCAAGAGTAATGTTGTTCGGGGGGGAGTGGATGAGATTTTTTTTTTAAAAAGCAAGGCACTTCAATCAAAGCTTCATTCTACTGTAAACCCAATTAGCTGCAGTCTGCCAAGTCAGCTTGCCTGTCTGCAAGAATGTATGTAAGGTTATGAATAATTGCTAAACTTGGTTTTCTTTCTATCTAAGAAATGCCACGAGGCTTTTGTTATCACTAGATAAACCTGCTGCACTTGTCTCTGAGGTTCCAGCTGATGACACACGTTCAAAAATCATAAATGTGTTTGAATAGGATTCTGTGTGTCAAGAGGCTCAGTAAGAAGCCAGGTAGCAGAAGGTTGCTGAGCCTGGATCCTGAGCTCCTCCAAACGCTCAGGGATTTTCCCATTAGCTTCAGAGGGAGGAGGATGGAGAGTTGAACACAGCTTTATTGCATTGGGCTGCAGAAATAGCCCACTGCTGGAGGGAAGCAGTAGCAGGGCTGACCCCTTTGACATACAGGAGGAAAGGTTAGAAATGAAAAACTCCAGCAATACGCCTGGAAAATGGGTCACCTACTTCTGGATGCTCCTGCTGTATTTTAGTATGCCACGTGCTGGTTTCTCATAGTTTGTACACAATTTCCCAGCTGGGGGATGTTGTGTGGGAACACCAGGCTGTGCTGGTGCCTGGAGGCATCAGAGGTGTCTGTGAGACAGAGCTGCACAACCCACCCAAGCCCACCCAGAGAGGTGGGAGGGGAGATGGGGGCATCACCTCCTGTGGATTGCTCCCAGGACTCCTTCCCATCCTGGAGGATTGTGCTGTAGATCTTCTTGCTTTTGGCCAGGTGGTGAATATGGGATGTATTTCCTGAGATAAGAAGGGTTGGCCACATTGATCTGTTGAGTTGGTTTAAACAGAACATGACAATGGGTTTCCTCCCAGATATTTACGTGCCTTTCCACTGTGCATGCAAAATATTCCTATTATTCCCCTGCACCTATAGGCCACCTAAAAAGTTGTGAGAAAGTGGGGAGTCATCCTTCTAGCCTGAGTTAAGAAGCCCTTTCTCATTTTTTAAATTGGACCATGATTTCTAAGTGTCCCTCAAGGATGGTCATGTTCCAATGATATCTCAAAGATTCTCCAACTGCTTTCTTTCCAAATGTTTTTTTTTTAAATGTATTTCCCCCCAGGCTTAAGGTTCAGAAAGTAATCTAATGCTCTGTGTGATGGCCACCGGTGGTGAGCTGTGTGACAAGATTTTGGTGCTGCAGGGAAAAGGTTGGATGTTTTGCAAGATTTGAAAACAATTCAGATTTTTATAACTGAAGTGTTAAGTGATGGGTATTTACACTGACACATACATGCAGGCAGCATTTTTCCCCCAGATATGGTGTTATATAAAGCATCCCAAGATTCTTCCATTTGTTTTTTGAAACGTCTGCCAAAAGTAATGTGTTTGTACCTTATCATGTTTCAGAATAGAGGAACAACCCTCAAAAATAGCTGGGAGAGGAGACTGAGCTGATGGAGGACTCATCCCAGGCAGCTCTTACACAATAGTTGTTTGTTGCTGTTAGGGAATTAAACCACAGGTTACCCTGAAGAGCAGCATCAGGATCCAGTTGGATCCTGCAAGTGCTTGAGGACACACAGCAATGGACTTCATCACTTCTTTGTCCAGACGCTCTTCAAAGCACCCTCTGCTTGTGTTGGTCCTTGATCCTGGGGGCATCCAAGTTTCTGGGATTTATCCAGAAACAAAGAGCAGTTGTATGAAACTGTGTCCTGAGAAGTGCCCTTGTTACATGAGGGCCTTCCTTGTTTGGTTTTTTAAGTAGAAGAGAAGCATCAGCCTCCTCCTGTGAGCTACAAGAGCAGCAAAAATTCCCTAGCATTTTCTTGAGGCCTTTTCCTTCTTTGTTGCTTATATGGTAACTTTTGGCTATTCAAAAGACACCAGGAGCCTTACTCAGGTGGGGCTGGGTGGTGGGACACACATCTCAGCAGAATTTAGTGCACTTACTTAGAAAACATTGAGCTAAAGGGAGCTCTGGAATGGAAGAACATGTGGAAGCTATTTTAGAATACTTATTTATATATAGGGTGCTTTAAATGCAATTAGGGAGATTCAGCTAAAGGTTTTACATTTGCTCATTAAGGCATGGCAGCTGTAACTGATGCTGCCAGCAGCGGTTGCAGTTTGATTAAATGGGGACAGGCCTTGGGGCCTCCAGGGCTCAGGGATGGACTATTCTGGGAGGGGGGCAGCAGACAGGCTCCTGCAAGGAATCCCAGAAATGTCCTCAGATGGATTTAGCAGTACAATGTTTGATCTAATCAACAGAGAGAATATTCTTGTTGTTTCTAGTCCTGCAAAAGGCTCAAGCAGTGGGAGCCCGGCACGTGCAGCCACGGGGCTGAGCAGAGGAATTCTGGCAGCTGGACTGATAATTGTAGCCCAGGAGTCAAGTGGGATTTTAGCACTTCACTGGGGCTGCTGAAGCATGTGCTGTGATTTTTGGCATTCATTAGAAGCGACGTGGTCATACTTTGCAGTTTGCAAAACCTCTGTGTGCTCCTCCAGGCTTTGTCCACAGCAGCTGTGGTCCTCTTGGGAGGCACAACTTTGGTGGCACCACATAGATAGAGACGTGGAGACAACTTGGAGCTCTTGGAGAGTCTTCAGGACCATGGCAGTGGTACCAGGGTGGTCAGACAGGACAGGTGGTTCTGTGGGAGCCCTGAGCTGTGGTAGGATTCAGCAGAGCTGCTGGGAGAATGCTTCCCCCTGGGCAGGGACCTGGCCCAGCCAGTCCCTGGGGCTGTCCAAGTGGAACAGACAGTCGTTGGCCACTTGACATTTTTGATGGCTCAGCTCTGCTCAGCTGCAGCTTAGAGCCAATTAATTTTATGAATCCTATTTGTAGCTCATGTTCCTCCTTTATATAATCCTCATTTGTTTCAAATGAGCAGAGAGTGTGCCCCTGAGACTCTAAACATACCTCTTTATTAAAGATTAAACAGAAATTGTTACCTACAGAAGCTAAACTTAGCACTAATATATGAAGTGAGATGAAGAGAATCCTTTTAATTCTCCTGCCAGGTGTTAGATAAGAAGGCACCATAAAGAGAGGGGGAGAGGCTGACTGCACGGTGTCGGGAACAGCAGCACTAATGATCTATTGTATTTATTTCTCCAGTAAGCTGAAGTAGATTAAAAACAAAACTGCAGAAGTTAATTGGGTGATTGCACAGCAATCACTCTTGGCTTTTTGTTCTCTGCTCTCTGTGCAGCTGCAGCCACAGCAGTGAGGATGAGCCCCCAGCTGGGGCAGGGTTTGCCTGCCAGCTGCACCAACCACTGGGACAGGCAGTGAGGGCACTGAAGCTGTGTCCCCTGCACACCTCAGGGAGCATGTAGTGATGGGACAAGAGGTAATGGTTTTAAGCTGGGAGAAGGGAGATTTAGGTTAGACATTAGGAGGAAATTCTTTGGTGTGAGGGTGCTGAGCCCCTGGCCCAGGTTGCCCCCAGAAGCTGTGGCTGCCCCATCCCTGGCAGTGGTGAAGGTTGGATGGGGCTTGGAGCAGCCTGGGCTGGTGGGAGGTGTCCCTGCCCATGATACTGGATGGGCTTTGAGGTCCCTTCCAGCCCAGATTATTCTGTGGTTCCCTCCCACTGAGGATACCACCCCCTCCCTGGCTGGCTGTGTGCAGCAGGCAGACTCCCCACGACCCTGAGCAGTTGTCCCTGCAAAACTTGTTAAGGCAATGTAACTTGCAGGAGTATGTACAAGAAAAGATTTGCTTTCTGTCTAAGGAATACTGGAATATATATCAATTTCTCTCCATCAGAAATCTAACACATTCAGAGCTAAAGATGAAAAGTGAGGAGCCCAGGAAGATCAGAGGAATGGCTGGAAATTATCATTCAGGTAACCCAGCTACCTGAACACTGTCACCATGGAGATCCTCGATTATCTTCTGCTCTTTGCATGCAAAGTGCTGAGAAACACTGGCTTCATAATTGGCATCATATTTCTCTGGGTTTATTAAGCCCATCTGTGGCATAATGCTCCTCAGGTCCAGGGTGACTGCAGATAACTAGCAGTAAGACACTAAATCAGCTGGGTCGACAGGATGATTGCCAAGCCAGGGACCCTTTGCTGTGTTCCCATGTTTGAGCCCAGGGGTGTGACAGTCACTGAGCTGTTCAGATGTTCTGGGGCTACTGAGAAGAAAACTGTGGTTTCAGTTGATGAAGAAAATAGCAGAAGGCTCTGCTACTCTGTGGTTTGCTTGGCATTCCTTGCATTTTCAGATTTCTGTGCTCCCATGGACTCACCAGGATTGCTGACCTGGAGAAATAGCTTAGCCCTTCTCCCACCCAGTGAGTTTCAGCGTTGATGATGCAGAGGTGCCACGTTTGGGGCTACAGCTGTACATGAAATCCAACTTTGCCTTTTATCCTCTTGTGTCCCTAAAACAGTTTAGGCCTACTGTAATTATTAGCATTCTCATTAAGAACAGTTTAGCTAAAAATCAAGCAAAGCAAAGCCAGATAAAGCGAGGTTTCTAATTCAACTTCTATGCTTTGAAATAAATCCTTAGAGCATCAATTACTGTATCTGTTGCAAAGCAACTACTATCAGCCTCCATTGCTCCCCTCTACACATTTTAATTTAATTATTATTTTTTGCCTTAAAATAGAGGGGAAGGAATTCTACAGTTCCTCAGTAAGAACTGAAGAAGACAAGAACAACAACAAAAAATCTGTAAAAGCCCAAATTGCTTTCTTTCATAATCAGGTTGATTAGACTCATGTATAATCATACGCAGCAGGTGGGAAGATTAACATTTCACTAATTCCTAGTGGTCATTACTGCAAGGAAATTTAATCTGCAGAGTTCCAAAGGATTGGAGTTGCATGCTGGTAAAGCTCATTTAAATACAGAGCAAAACCAACACTTTATATTCAGGAATCCAGTTTTACTCAAAACTTTTTTAGCCTGCAGGCAATACACATATACCCAGTACCTTCTACTTAATTGGAAAATAGATTTGTATTGATCACGAGCACTTAACAAGCACATTCAGAGCCTGGCTTGGTCTCACCTGTTTTGCTGGAGATACAGGCAGACCCATGGAGGGTTGAACTGCTTGGTAAGAGAGAGGTTTCTACAGCAAGGGGATTTTTTCCTGTGCAGGGGCTGTATTGGTACACAGCACTAATGGATTCAGTTCTCATATCTGGATTAATTCAGAATAATTCTGCTAAAGTCAAACAAGTTTTTCATTTGTTATACAAAATGTCACGTAATTATTATGATCAGATTCTGCTTCACTAACCTGAACATGGGGTTGGTTTTGTTTTTTTTTTTTAAATTCAAAACTCTAAAATAAAATGCCCATCAGCTTCAGTGTGAATGTTGTGGCCAACCTGCTACTTCTGCACCTACACCTCTAATCTCTGCAGTTCTTTCTTCTAGTTCCTACCAGCAGGAGGCTGTCCATCACCAGTCAGTGGTACAGCTCAGGGTGGGCTGTAACTAAGCTGGAAATGCCTGAAGGAATATTGGATGGGTAAGTAGGGATGACAGCTCTGCTTTTTACTGTGTGTGGGTTCTAGCTGAGATTTAGCTGTGTTTTCAGTCTCCCATGAGCAAGAACAAAGGGAGCTGAAAGAGCAAAAAGGAAGCTACAGGTCACTAGTTGCTTGGCTTTGAAGACATCTAAACAACCCTAAATTACTGAAGTTGTGGTCAACAAAACCAAACTGCTGCTATTTCAAGAGTCCCTCCTGCTTGATGTTCAGACTTTGGGAGCAGAATAACAGCCACAAAATATATAGCATGAATCAAAGCAAGTTAAGCACCAGACTTGGTGCCCAGGGTCAGGTATTTGCCCATCTTTGGGTTAAAAAAAAGGTGGACAAAAAAGGAACCTCATGGGGCTCTGAGGTAGCAAGGGATGAGCAAAGAGGAAGACATCAAGGGACTGTCACTAGCAAAGATAACAAAATTAACAAGTAAGTGAAGAGGCATTTATCACATCAATATGCACAGTAATAAGTGGCAATAAATCACCAGGGATCTCTTGCTTTAATGTTGCTGTTGTTAAAATGATGGCCCTGAGCTATTTCAGACCACATATACTGAATTTGGGCTGATGCTTATCAGTTTAATAATCAAATAATTTTTAGCTAAAGTAGACCAATGAGAAAATCAGTTTATTGCTCATAAGTAGTACTGTATAGATTGATGCTAAAGCTGGTTTTGTTCAGTGAAAGCTGAGCTTCAGATTCCGTTCAAACTCAGCTAACAGCAGCAGGACATATCAGTTATTTCCCAAGTAGGTTTTGTCCAAGGGCTAGAAATGCCTACACAGCCTACCTAGCTCCTCCTTGGGGAGCCAGCTCAAGCCTATCTTCCTCCCCATCTCCCTCTAAAACTCTAAATGAGAAACAAATAAAATTTTTGTAACCTTATATAGCTACTGCCACAACCCTGTGTATCAGCCAGTATCCTTTTATCTCTCACTGGCTGGAAATCTCACATTCTCATTGCCCTGAATCACCAGATGCATTCATCAAACATGACAAATGCCTCCAGACCACTAAATCACACCACTCGATCTCAATGGGCTACATAATCATTGTCAAACCAGCAATAAATTTGGAAATATCTGTGTTCCAGGCTCAAATACCTACAGCTTTGACCAGAGAACTGAGAAACTGCAGGGGGAAAACTGATCAGATTTAGAAGTTTTTCAGTCACTCAGAAATTTAATCAACTCATGAATTTTTGTGAAGCTTTCTGATTTATTTTTAGGAAAAAAAGTTGCTTATGTTTTTTGGGTTTGGGTTGGTTTGTTTTTTTTCTTTCTTACCCACAGGAATGATTCATAGAGTAAGAGACATTTTCCAAGAATAAGGTTATATCTTAGTAAAGATAAAGATGTAGAAGGAAAAAACTCCTCTGCTTTCCTGGGGAGTTGCCAAGTTGTGGTCCTGCTCTGATGTTCCCATGTCCCAGCAGCCCCATGCCTGCCTGGGGGTGACACTGTGAGGGGCTGGCAATGCCTCTGCACTTTCCAAGGGGAGAGAAAAGCATCAGAGCATCTTTCCCCTTCCTCTGTTTGACAGGATCCTGCACTCAAAGGCTCAAAAATGCTGAAGTCATCACAGGTGAAACTTTTGGAATCACTCAGAAAAGGAGAAGTTGAGCTTTGGATGTGTGAGCAAATTGCCTGAAGGATCCCATAGAGCAACTGACCTGTGAGAACCACATCTCTGCAGTGAGAGCCAGGCAATGCAAGGTAATTTGATAACCTTAATTAAAGAGATTCTCATTTTCTTTGGAGTTGTGGAGGCTAGCAAAGTGCTACTACCTCAGGTAACCTTTTTTTATCCAGGACACTAAACTCTGTGCTTCCATGGAACCAGTAATCCACACTCAGAATGTTTGAACAGACAGAGGATATCAGTCTGTCCTCTTTAGAGCTTATATCCCAAATTCAAAAGCCTTGTGGTTGTAGGACTGCAATATGGGCATGTAGGAAGTCTTTGTTTTCAGGTTTTTCTAATTTTTAAAGTATATTTATGTAGACAACTGCTCATGTACAAAGACATCCTCACAAAAGCAAGCATAACATCTGCTGCTGTGCAGTCATTCAGCATTTTCTTAGATCTCTGCTGAGTGCTATCTATTGCATTTTTAGTTTTAAGTCAGGTCAAAAGGAGACTTGCCAGGGATTTTTCTCTGGGGTTTTGCCACCCTGTTTACACTAAAGCTGAGTGTGGGATTTTGCTGGGGAAAAAAAAAAAAAAGATGCTGAGTTTGCAAGAAAGCCAAACCTGTGCTGACATCAGTGTATCTGGAATGATTACAGACTAAAGCCAATGATAGGACTGCATGGTATCAGCCTGGGATCTGGGAAATCAGTACCTTTGAACTGCCACTCTATCTTCTTAATAAGGGGCAACTTAAGGTGACCAAAACCCTGATCCTGCTGATTGTCTGTACTGGGGACTTCTAAATTCATCTCCTGGCAGCTGCCCAGTTTGACCTTGAAAGGTGTGATAAGTATTTAGGGCAGAGGGAAGGTCTCCAGCCTGTCCTTACCTCCAGACCTTTTCTCCTGGCTATACCCATCATGATGGGCCAGACCATCCACCAGCAGTAACCACCTCATCCCTTTCTCTGGGCTCCCAGGTCCTTGCTGTGTTCTTTCTCCCTCTCCCCCCCCAGGACGGGCTTTCCAAGCACTGTAGTGAGAAGGAGCTGTTAAATTGCTATGGCTGTAGATAACTTCCACTACTATTTTTTCCCAAACATCATCTGATTTAGTCCAGTGATAAATCCAATGTTCTCTATGAACATTTATTTTCTTGACAACCTCATTTCCCCCTAGAAAAATGCCCAGACCTTGGACCTTTTATGGCAACTGACAGGTAAAAATTCAGCTTGTGTGGATTGATGATGTTCTTTAGCATGAACACCCAAAAGGGGACACAACGGAGAGGCCCAGAAGGCTCTCCCCACTTTTATGTTTGCTGGCAGGGGCTGAGGAGCAGAAGACATGGACCATCTGTGGGGGGGGACCTGCTGGAATGCAGTCACCTCCATGGGGCTCCATCAGCAGTTTCCATATGGAGTGGTTTTGGAAGGATCAAAACCGTGCTTTGTGCAATTAAAAATAGCAAAAAGGACTTGGGATGGTAGAATGTAAATAACTAAATGACCAAATCAGCTTTCTCTGCTTGGATGAGATCCACAGCACAGATGCTGTTGGGTATGTTGGCTTTTGGGAGGCTCTGTCCTGTGCTTTCCTCCCCTGCCTGCCCCTCTCACCCTGCTGGCCTCCCTGCATTGCCAGACTCCATTTGTCCCAGCCAAGCTCTTTATCCAAAGCTGAGAAAAGGCTGAGTCAGTGGAAGCAGCATTTGGAACCTTTCCTGGGAGGTCCTGGTCAGGACCTTGTGCAACTCAGCTGGAGAGAAGAGCTGACACTGCAGGCTGGGGGCTCTCCCATGAAAGCCCCTTCCAAATAACCTCCCTGGCTGCAGAGGGAACCAGGTACCTCTGCCTGTTCTGATTGCCACAAACAAACCCCTGTCCCTCTGGGTGCAAAGCTCCTGGCCAGGTGGGCAGCCAGCCAACCCAGCTGCAGTTTGCGAGGGAAATTGTCACTTAAGGTGACAGCACAGCTGACTGACAGCTCTGTGGAGCTGGGGTTAACAAGACTGATCTCACTTTAATGTCCAGAGGAAAAAATCTGTATTCTTGGTTTGTTTGGTCCAGACCTGACGTGCAGCAATCTATGGCAGGTGCTGCAAACACAAGCCTGGGCTGCTGGTTTCATTCAAATCAAATCTAGCTCTGAATGGAGCTGCTGTATTTTTGGCACCTAATTGCTGCTAAACAAAATATTTTTTTAGAAGTTAATAATCACAGAATTGTAGAATTCTAAGTGTAATTTAATAATGCTATTAGGCATTTCTTTATGGGAAATGCTCACACTTACTGCTTTGACTTTGTGACTAAAAGGAAAAGATGTTCCTCTAGTCCTGGCCAAAGCACTATTCAAACCCAGCCACTGGTGGTGTGATACAGCTTTTCATCTGAGCTTTGCGGGGGCTCTGAAAACAATTTTGTTCCTTTAAATGTAATGAATTTTGAATCAAAACCCCTGATCAACTCCTGTCATTTGCCTCCTCTTCCTCTTGCTGGCAAAAGGAATCTGCTTTTTCTGCCTCTATGAAGATGCACAATCAGAACAGTCACTGAACATCCAGGTTTTGCTTCAAGTTTTGTGCTTAGCCACACACAAGAGGTTGAAAAAAGCTGAGAAACAGGATGAAGTGTAGGACACTGCATCTATCCAGCTGGGGACACAGGAGAAACTAAGTCAGCTTGGTCTTCAACCTAGCTGAGTCCCTCAAGCTGGTGCAGCCCTTGTGTGGTGGTGATGGATGAGCCATGGCTGCAGGCACTTGGCATTGAAAGCAGATCTCTAGAGTTGTCTTCACACAGTATTTGGGAGGTTTGACTCTCTTTGGGTATTGTGAGGCTGGGTGAAAATGCAACACATTTAAATAATGATAGGAGAGAGATCAGGGTGGGATGGGTTAAGGATGCAGGATTTGGAGTGAAGTGGGAGGAAAAAAAAACACCTGATTTTTTTTCCATTCAACTCAGCAGTCCCCTGTGTACTGACTAATTTGCAGATAATTGTTACATGATTTCCTGAATATAATCTGTTGTTATCTCTGCCCTGAAAAATAAAACCATATCTAATTCTGGATAACTACAGAGGTGATTTCATAGTTACACTGAAATGAGAAAAAGGACTTGTTAATGATGGCTAGAGATCACATCATTTAATTCTGTGCTCTTGGTAGTTGCATCAAACTTGTCACAGAGGGGACTGAGCTCTTCCCAGGGTAGGCAGCAGCCCTGGTTTGTATCAGCAGAGAGAGAAAGGAAGATGCCCCAGGGGAAACAACATGATGAAGAACTAAAGTTTACCCAACAGAATAAGGTAAATATTTTCTGCTTACTAGAAAAGTCAGTTGGTTGAAGCTTGCCAAATAGTTGTGAATGAAAAGGAAAGGAAATTGTAAGAAAAAAATGACCACTTTGAGAGATGTTTCTGACATTTGTTTTCCCAGTTGGTATTTTCACAATTAGCTAAAAAAAGGGCAAATTTGGAGGCTTTAAAGGGTTGTAAAACCTATCCAGGCTGGACAAAAGCTTCTGAGTGGCCTTTAAGTTTTTTAAATGTTTAGCCAATAAAACTTTTCTGGGGAAATGTGTCAACCCAAAATTATGTTTTAATTCCTTTTTCCTTGCTGTCACTACTAAGTGGAAAAATTTTGTAGAGCCCATCAAACATTGCACCAGAATTTGCTACCAACTTAATTGGCTATATGGTGTTTAGATTCAATTAAAAAAAAATAGTAAAGCTCTCTTACAAGCCTTTTTAAAATCCTGCTCCCTTTTTTTGAAGCCCAGGAGGCACATAAAATGCAATTCTCAGCAGAAGGATAGTAATTGGGAGAAAATGTAATAGACAGTCCACGTTTCTTGTTGAAGTTTCCATTGATCAGTGTTGCTGAGACTATTTTTCTAATCCATAACTCAGAAACATGAAGGAATAGTCACTTTATTCATTGGGTGCACGTGGCTCACCTCCTAAGGAAACAGGCTCAGGTTTTTCTTGGGAGAAGGTGTAAACCAGGGAAGAACCAGCAGCCCAGGTTTAGTATTTTCCTGAATACAATTTTTCCTGGTGCTAACCCAGTCACCAGGGGGCTACAATTTCTTTTTTAGGGCTGAATTTTGTGGAAGAAAACTACATCCAATGCCTTCCACTCAAAGCCTGTGGTTTCAGCCTGTCCAGCACTAATTAGGAGACCATTACCCCACCTCCTCTTGGCTGGAGGCAGCCTGGGTTGAGAACTGAAACCTTTCACAAAGAGAGGAAAACCATCTGTGCAAACACTGCTTCAGAAAGACAGGGTTTTTTATGCTCACATCAGTTGAATCTGCATGTAGTAACTTGTTTTCACAATGAGCCCAGTTAGAAGAATGAATTGTTATGTCTCTAATTGGCATGGCAAAGCTGCTGAAGTGACTCTGGTCACAGCTGTGAGAAGGATCAGGGAGTTACAGCCAGGTGCTCACCCAGCACCAGGACGTGGAAACTCCCTGGAATTCTAGATGTGTGCAGAAATAAAATGTCCTGGTGCTATCTGTAATGACAAAACAGTTTCTCTGCATGGTCAGGCACTGTCAGGTCATGATCTCTTTGCATTCAGAGAAAATATTCCAGACTTTGAGGATCTCGCTGCTGCCTGGAGCCACCTAAGTACCAGATCTAGGGGAAACATGGTCCCAGAGAGGGCTGTGGGCTTGGAAAAACCTTCTGGTGGCCAGAAACAAAACTGGAACTATGACATGGGAGTGTTAATTTTCTCCTGCCCTTCTGTTGTATAAAACATCAAGCAAAACCCATGTTTACTGCCCAAAGGTGAAAACAAGTCACCAGAGACAGGTACTCAGGTTCCTGACTGTATTTTAATAAGAGGGAATAGTTATACTTGTGAGTGAGGCAATTACAGGGATCCAAAGTTGAGAATAATTAATAATAAGGAGTAGACTTGTAAAGAAAGTGAATTTTTCAAGGACTATGAAAAACAGAGCTGCAGTCTGGAACCTGCATGCAGAGTAGCTGCAAACATCACGTGTCTGCTCACACAAGGTGTATCAGAGGTTTGTTAATTAGCTACTTCTAAACTACCTTTTGCAGCTGCTCTGATGTTAATGAAGTGCCTTGGATCTCTTTCTCCTAAAAATTCTCCTGGGTTGTCCCCAACAACCCTCCACCTGGGTGAACCTGCCCAAGCCAAGCTGGTGGGATGCTGCTCTCTGGTACTGCTGTGTCCAGGTTTGACTTAAAAAAAGGGGAAAATGGTTATGCAATGAATTCTCCCAAAATGTCTTCAAGTTACAAAGTTTTTTTTAAAACTAATGTAATGCGCCGGCCTGCATGTAGGTTCTCTTTGTGCCAAACACACTGGTTCCCACTCAGGGACTGACTAATAATTCTTCAGAACAGCCTTTGGGGTAGTTTTGGCATATTTTTTTTTTCCCCAGATACCTCCTTCTCTTCTTCATTTAGGGATTCTATAAACCCTTCTCCCCGAGGAGGGAAGGGTGGAGGAGGGAGGTGGGATGCGGGAAGTTGGCAAGAGCCTGTGGATGGTGGGCTAGCAAGGGGGCTGGAACAGGGAGTGTGGGAAAATAGGAAGGGAAATAAAAAGAACAGAAAATGGGAAAGAAAAAAATGGGAGAAAAAAAAGTAAAGCATAGCACGTGAGGAAGAGAGAGGTATTTGCATGTTCTTCACTCTCCATGGTAGCTGGAGTGGATGCATCTCGTGGGTTTGTCACCATTTGATATACCATTGAACGTGGATGAAGGTTCAGTGGTTCCAACGCCTGGCAGTGTGCTGAGGGGGAGAGGAGCAGCCTGTGGGATGCTCCCAGGTGTCCCTGTCTCCGTGGCAAGCTCCTGTTGTAGAACCCAGCCCGGGAGACCTTGGTCTGCTCAGAGTTTGCCATGAGTTGCATCGATCCCGGTGACGATGTCGTTTTGTGTTGTGCTGAACAATCACGAGCGTTTGGAATTGAGACCTGTCAGGAGCTGAATGACTTAAGGAAGCAAATTGAAAAGAACAGGGCTATAAATTGCCAGGGAATTCACTTGGTGGTTAACACTCAGGCGTGCTGCTGGAAACAGGACTGTACACAAACTGCCTGCCATGCAAATCCCGATCGATGTGCTGACAAAGTATCCTGCTGAACCCCGGGGACTCGCTCAATAGTTCTTAAAATAGACAGAATTTAGGAGGCATGGGAAGGCATACATTTTCACCTTAAGTGATGCACGGATGGGAGGTATTGTGGAATTAATAAGAGCTGTACAGCTGAGCTTTGTAGCAGCCTCTACTGCATTCTTTTCATATCAAGACTGCTAAAACATATGAAAGTGGCTGTAAGTGAAAAAGGACCTACTTGAGAAGTCTAATACCATTTCCCTGCTCCAGAATGTATTGTGAAAAGTCAGTACAATGTTTTTTCGTAGATATAAATCTGTAGGGAGTTTGCTGCAGTTGCCAGCTCATCTTCCAGCCATCACCTGCTCCTTTGGGCTTACACAAACGATGGAGGTCGGAGATACTGAGGTTTCAAAAGGCAATGGCCAAAGCTTTTTAATGTCTCATATCTTTCCTGTTTACCCTTGGACAATAAGAATAATCAGGGAAAATGAATGAACACTCACAGAGATCCCTGATGTGCAAGAGGACAAAGTGGGCATGGTGCTGGTGCTGGTTGGGCTCCTGGTTAGTGAAAGCAGCTCTGAGCAAGGAGGAGGCTGGAAGGCACAGGTACAGCCAGGTAGCTCTGGGTGCTGTCTTTTATCTCAGCCATGAGGCATGGCAGCAGCTTTTATACAAAATTCCTGCTTGACATCAAGCCTAGCACTGGTGGAGCAACATCACTGACACTGCCCATGGGAGTGAGGCAAAGGATGTGGCACAGTTTAATGGAGGGGACTTTCAAATGCAGGAGATATAATTTCAAGAATTATTTAGATGCCTGTAAAACTTGGTTATCCCAGATTATGCTTCCTTAAATTACAGATTATCTTTCTGACCATGTGTGACCGTGGCAAGTTCCAAACCAAGGGCACTTTGTCCTTCCTGTGGGAGGGTTCCTGTGTGTCTAAAGCTTTAATTCCCTTTTTTGCTGCCACCTGTCCTGGGAGTGTGGGGGAGGTTTGGAGGTGGGGGTGAAAACACAAAATGTAAGAAGAAATTTGGACTGACACTTGACAACTTTTCTGTTTTGTAAATTTTAGAGGAATTTGAATTTCATGATGTGTTTTCTCTTGCAAATGTTTCAGATTTGTTATTTTCCCCTTCTCCACATATTTTAAGCTTATAGCACTGCATAATTTTTTTTTTTTTTTAGTTTTTTTCCCTCTGTCCTTGCAGAGGAATGAGCAGAAAGCAGTATCTCAGGAATAACTCCCATGCAACAGCAGCCTTCTTCTGGCTGAAGGCAAAACAATCTAAAAGATACTGATAGTTTTAATTTCCAGTTAGGTAAGAGTTGATGCTTCTGGAAAGGTGTGATCTTTAAACCTGTAGTCAACTCAGCTATCTCTCAGCAGAGCTCTGTGGGAGCTCTCTGATTTTTAGAGGAGCAAAACATTGGAGCTACAAGAATGTTCTGAAATGTGGTACTTTGGGCAAGAGCAACTAGGGAAAAAGATGGAGATGTTAAACTGAAAGGACTGCAGTGTGATTCAGCCCTGGGCTGGGTTATGCTTAGGGCAGGAACAGCCAAATGTTTAAGGAGGGCTGGAAGGGAATATTAGACAACAGTAGGAGATGTTTAGATAAACAATAAACAACCTGCTGGGTACAAGGATTAAGAGATCAGTGGGAGAGAGACATAAAAGGAAATGAAGGGGAAAAAGAAGATTGTAATAAAATGCTAAGAGGATCTGGTCCTTGACTTGTGCAAACTGGATTAACTTCCCTTGAAGTCAGGGATGCCCAGCTCCCAGGACTACAACGTGCTTGTGCCCAGCAAGGAGTTCCTCCAAAGTGGTGGCAGAAAATGCAACATAAAATTGAAATTCATAATTGTTATGGTGAGGAGGAAGAGAGAAGAAAAAGGGTGTTTTATTCTTAATGCCAGCTGGTGCCTTATCTTCCATGGAAGAGAAGGAAAAGGAGCAGGAAGAGGAGGAGGAGGTTGGCTCTTCCACAGGCAAGGAGAAGGATGGGCAGTTGTTGAGGAAACCATTATATTTCCTGTCATGATGTCATGGAGGAAATTGTCATCTCTTGATAACAACAAAAATGTCGGTGCAAAAATTCAGGTAAAAAGCAAAAAAAAGTCAGGAGAGTTTAGGTTAGTGCCTTCATAAAATGAGTGAGGCCTTTGAAGATCCTTTGAGACAAAGCAGGAGTAGCCAAGCTTTGCATCCCGCCTGTTGTGGGATATGTTGTGAGCAGTGACAGCAGCTCTTACACAGGGACACTTCTGCTACTTTCTTTCCATCCTTTTCTTTTTTTTTCCTTACCCTCCACTGCTGGAAATACTCCAAGGAGACTAAAAATCCACAGCATCTCTTTCCTGTGCATTTATCAAACCCTATTCCTGATTTATGGTAGCCTCTCCCCATCTGGGAGTGAGAAACCCCAGAGATGCCTCTGCCCCATCTGCCTTGCTTTGCACTTCAGGCTCTTTGCAATCACATTAAAAAGCATTTCAGTGGGAAAAACAACATTTCCACCTCCTTCCACTGATTTATCTTCCCAGTTAATGGCACGCGTTTTCCTTTCCGCTTTGTGCAGCAGAAATCCAGTTTTAGCTTTGTGCCATGTTCAGAGTGCTCTGTGGGCTATTGTGGAGTTATTCCACTGCTGCTGAGAAAATTTGGATCCCTTCCTATTATTTGTCTTTAATTCTAGGGAATGAACATGCTAGTGTTTTCTACAGATGTACCTCCTCTATCAACAAGATGCCCCCCGGCACCAGAAAACACTCCAGGCACAGAAGACCCTGGTGGAAACCTATTGTGAAAGAGCCAAACTGGCTTTTCTGAAATGATGGTGTCAACATATTGAGTTTACATTATCAACCCCATGGCATGTGCTTTGGGGAGCAAAAGCTGTAGGGTGGGGGGATGCTTGGGGTGCCTGGTGGGGCTCTGTGCCCATCATTGCCAGGCAGCTGCTGTTTTTCATCTTCTTTGCCCAGAAAATTCCTCCCAGTTGCCACTCTCGCTCCCCTCTTGTCTTTGATTTTAAAAAAATTCAGTTCCTGTTCCAGTGTCCAATTCTGGCTGGTGTCTGGTCACCGTATTTAATGTTCCCTGGGATAACATTTAAATACGTAGCTGCAAACCAAGCTGTGATCAGCCTCTCACAACAAGCTCATTAACAAAAGTGCTTCAGTAGGAATTAAAATAAAATTTCCATTTTCCAGCTACATTCTGATTCTAGTTGTCACTAACTTACTCAAAACCCCATTTGGTATTTCAAACTTTAGCAAATCATTGTGCCTTCCAATTAACTTTCATACTCCAGACATCATAATGTGACTAATTCCATTCAGCTCTCTTGTTTAATAAGCATCTAAGCAATTCTTTATTTCTGAGTCTCAAAGAAATCTGCAGTTACGTTATATTGTGCAGGTGGTAATGGGCAAAAGGAGAATGACTGCAGAGAAATTCATCTTGGTTCTTGGTTTGCCAGCCATGGAGAGTGATGGGCACAGCCAGGGGGTTGGCCACCCCTCCCTTGCATCATCCTTTGTGAGGAGAAATTATTTCTCTCCTCTACCAAGCCCCAGGATTTTTTGGCTGCCAAGCAAAGGCACCACAGGGGTCAGTTGGATGCTCGGCAGGCTGAGGGTGCAGTGGGTGCAGTGGTGACTTTAAGCTGGGATTATTTCCTTCAAAGAGACAAGTTAGGGGAGGTGGGACACTGGGAGAGCACTGAGAACATTGTGCATGCTCTGAACTCCATTTCAGTAATCAGGCTGACTAGAGAGAGACAAACTAAACATGGCTATGTCAATAGCAGAACTAAGATGTTAAATTCTTCAGTATTTAAAAATTCGGAGAACAGGAGTGTAGGGGCACAGTTCTGATCCCAGGGTCATGGTGTTCCTCTCAGATGTTTTCAGAGCATGGGGCTGAGTGCCTTTACATGGCTGTATGTACCAAACAGCACTTGTGGCTGAAGGAAAAATCTTCCCTGAATTAGTGGTGACATTTTTCTTTTTAAGAGACTCAATCTCAGGCAGCGTTTTAAAAAATGAATTATGACTTTAGGTGATTTCTTTCTGCATGGATACTCAGAACTGCCTGAATATTGCCTGTTAAAGCTGCTTCACCTTTTGCCTTGTGATGGAGGTGCTCAGACTCGCTGAGCTGTTTGTCAACCACTGGCTGCAGAGTCTCATCCTCTTGCTTATATTCTGTAATTACATTCCCTTGGCTATTCAAAGAAAAAGCAAGTCAGCAATGACCAGGTAGAGCAGGAGCAACCACACTGGGCTAGAGCAATAACTATGGATCTGGGAGGTGGCACATGGCACCACCAGACACATACCCAGGCCCTTTTCAGCAGAGCATCCCCTGGCTTCCCAGTGACATTTGGGAGCTGCTGGAGGAGCAGGGGGGCTCAGGCTGGTCCCCCACTTGTTCCCCACCAGATCTCTCCTGGGAACACAATGCTAGGAGCAAGCAGTGGGGCTGAGCACAGCTCAGGTGCAATGTGCTCCAGGAGTCTGGGGTTTTTTCTGTCCTTTTCATTTGTTTCCTCAGAAAGATGTAAGTCAAGGCTTGATATCTTAGCACTTGGCCTCATGTTAACTGGAGAAATGGAGCAGATGTACTTCATCATATTAAGGATATAAGCAGTCTCTAACGGCCTGTTATTAATGTGGATAGATTGACTGAAAACATTTTGCTTCACCGGGCCCTTAAGAAATTCACAGTTAATTTCCAGTCATTAAAATAATTGGCTGCTGTGTTCTGACTACCAGGGGCACAGCCATGGGGCCTCCTGACCACCGTGTGAGCTCCAGGACGTGTCCCCTCCTCACCAGGACAGTGGCCAAGGATGCTCCCAGCCCAGGCTGGTGCCAAACCTCACTAATGAAACCCAGGGGAGTGCAAGGCTGTCAGTGGGGCTGAGGTGCTCAAGTGGCTTTGAGGAGCTGTGCCCCAGCCCTGCAAAAAAGCACATGAGCCACCTGCTCATGTTGGCCCATTTTTAATGGGACTGTTCCTATAATAAAGACAATTCCATTAAAAAGTGGTCATAGGACTGAGCCAAGATCAGTCACTAAGGATTAGATGGAACTGATGGGATCAAGAGAAGTTCTTAGTTTTATTGGAGGCAAAAGAAAGGAAAAGTCTATTTTTTTTCTTGTTGTTGAAACCCATTATCTGTCACCTTTGGTATATAAAGAGATCTTGGAAAATGAGAGGTAACCCAGGGAGGCCCCATTATGCTGGTCAAGTGATGTGATGATGTGAGTGAGGAGCTCTGTAATTGCACTTCTCCTAAAGCTGTTTTGTTGTTTTTTTTTTTTTCCAACTAGCACTTAATCAAAAAGTCTTTTTTTTTTTTTTTTTTTTTTTTTTTTTTAAGCAAAGAGATGGTCTCATAATTCTGGTGCTAGGTAGCAATAGCTTGTAGATATTCCTGTAAATGCACTTGAAGTGTAAAGAAGACAGCTCAGGGGAACTGATGGGGGTTGCAAAGCTTTTCTCTGGACCCAGGCAAGTTTCTAGTGCTAGCGGGGCTGGATACTTTCATATGGGTTAGGAATGTGGTATTAGAGTCAAGGCAGTACAACCACACCTTTGGCCAGACCTTTAACCATTATTGTGATACTAAGCACAAGGAAAATAAAGATGTAAATCAGAGAAACTTCACTTCAGTAAACTAAGAATGCAAAACAAACAAAAAATTATAATAATCATCCTCTCACTTTAATGGGATCTGAAGAGCTCAGATATTGGGGTAAGTTGTCTTTCACTGTTCCTGTATTTAACATTGATAAAGATCACTCACTGGAGTTTTGAAAACTAGATTGTGTTAGTGACAGGAAAATAAGCAATGAAATAAAATGACTGGTGAGATGGTTGTACAAAGATGAGGGATTTTTCAGACTAGCTATAGCTGAGGAATTCTGAACAGGATCAATGTTTCCACTCATTAAATGAATATTAGATTATTTAAAAGACAAAAGTTATAGAATAATATACACTAGAAAGTGTATCTATTTACCAAGTCCCTGAAACCATACTTTGTCAGAGTGATTGCCCACCTTTAACATGGTTCTCATCATCTGCAATGTAAGCCTTCAAGCTGACATTTCAGATAACAGGGTGATATAGTTCAGCCCTAAAACCCCTAACAGAAAATACATCAGGACTTACTGTAAAATTTCATGGAGGATTAGAGAAAATATTAAGTCAACAGCTCTTTAGTTATTATGGGCTTTTAAGGTGATCAATACTTTCCAGCTGTATTCCTGCCTCCAATGATGAAAGATGTCATTAATACCCAACTCTTCTTTTTTTGGTGTGTTTATGTATATCCTCTCTTTAGTCAGCCCTGCTAGAATCAATAGCAATAGAAAGAATATGCTTATTTTTAAAATGCCATCAATATTGATTTGCTTATTACTGCCAGTTTCAAGTAGAACTTGATTTCAGGAAAACAATTACTTTTCCATACAAAAGAATTTCAACCAGCCTAAAGCTTTGGAGTGCCACCTGGATTTGCCTATGGAGATATCCATGGTTAGCAGTGGGCTAATGCAGGAAAAACTGGTTTACAATTAATAAATCCTAAAAATAGGATTAATTCTAAGAACTCTTTAGAGTTGCATGGCACTTTATGCCCACAAAGCATTGCACGGATGTTAATTAAATTTAATTGCTATCATTCAGTCCTGAACTTATATGCATGCAGTTATTAATAATATAATTGTTCTGTCAATGGAATATGTTCTTTGCCTTTGATTGTGTTTCAGAAAAAATCAATGGGCATCCTATGTGGAGCCTGTAGGCTCAATCCTTCTTATTCTGACACCTCAGGAATAGGGGCAAAGAACAAAACTCAGATTCTTTGCTGGAGCAAGTGTTCTTGAGTGCACTTTCTTTTGCCTCCCACTAATCATCTGCTGACTTCTGTGTTTCTCAGGTATGAATTTGCTTTAAAATTCTGGTGATATCTCAGTGTTTGTTACTGCACAGCCAAGACTTTGATAAATTCTCATTTTCCTGCTTGTGCAGTTCCCCAACCCTCTTATTTCTTTCCCTCCATGCAGCTTGCAGTTTCAATGAGTCCGACCACAATGGAAATATGACAAATGTGCCTTTGCCCATCATCATCTCTGCTCCAAAAACTAATCCAAGTGAGTGCTCAAGACACACATTTCCCATAGAGATTTTTTTTTTAAATCCACGTGTCCCAGGAACGTCAGACTTTACCTGCTGGCTCTGCCTCTGGTAAATGACACCCTCATGCATTCATGGAAACTAATGCTTTCCCTGAGCCTTTTGTTGCCCTGATGGCAACAGAACTTGTTGGCTTGGAGTGTGGTGTGGTGGATCCCCAGGATTACTGCAGCAGTGGCAACCACTCCTCCTTGGCCTGTCACTCCAGGCCCTTCTCCAGATTCCCTCCCCAGCTTTCCTCTAGCCCCTTCAGGGACTGGAAGGTGGTCTAAGAACATCCTAATGCCTTCTCCAGGATGAACAACCTCAAGCCTCCCAGACTGTCTTCAGAGCAGCCCTTGGATCGTCTCTGTCCTCCCCTTTTGATGCAAACATGAGAAGAATGCCTCCTCCAGGTGAGTGCTAAAGGTGTTGCATGGGACAGAGTTGGAACAGAAGCCTTGCCTGGCAGTTTCAGAGAGCATGACTTCATCACACTTGTAATAATTGTAATAATTTGTACTTGGAATAATTTAAATTAATGTCTCCATTGATTGAATGGCATCTTTTAGTTCTTTTGTAATTAGCAACCTCATAAACCCTGTCATCTAATTTAGTGAAGAGTGGCTGGGAGATGTGCAGGGGTTGCTGTGTGCAGCTAATGAGCAGCAGGGCTGTTTAATGGAGCAGTTTTCTGGTTTGGATGTGACTCCTGCAGAGCCTTGCTCTGAGTGCAGGGGGGGTTTATTTGCATGCATGGACTGCAGGGAATGAAGAGTCCATACATTTCACTGAGTAGGGAATGCAGAGCTGCATTATTTTGGCTAGATTCAACCAACTTGGACTACAATTTTCATCTTGTTTCCAAGCCACTTGTACGTTCTGGTGGACTTAAGGACTTGGTCTCTTGCAGCAGTTGTCAGCAGGAATTCCCCTGGGAAATTAGTCCCTGAATGTCTTAAGGTCAGCAAAGATATTTCACACACAATTTGTCTCTTTCTGACCCATTCCAAGGCAGCTGGAAGGTCTCTTACAAACCACAGCCGGGCTTGAAAGTGATGGAAGCTACTGCTTAAAAAGTAACCCTGAATCCACTGCTTTTAGAGGCTCTATTGGGAAATGTTGCAAACTACCCCCAAAAATAAAGTTGTTGGAAAGAGCAAGGGAGGGGATATGAAACCACTGAATATAAGCTAAAACCAGTTACTCCAGTGGGTCCCAGCAGGAAGCACGAAGCACCTGGTGTGAAGTATGTCAGTGCACTTCAAGCATTTCTGACATGGAAACCCAGGAATTACCATCAACTTTTTAAACCTATGTTCCTGTCTGCCTGTGTTAACATCCTGATGTGTCTGGAGATGACTTCTGCAGCAAGGGGAAACATCTCTGCAATGTACAGGGGAAGGCATCCCCACTGCACTATTGATTCCTCTGCCTGGTCAGGACTGGATACAATGAGATGCAATCCGTGCACTCAGGGGAAACAAGGCTTTTTTCTCTAACTAAGCCTTCTTCAACTCCTAATAAATAGGGCATTAAAAGGGAATTGTTCCATTTTGCATCTAGAAAATGGCCAGTCTTCTTCCATTTGAGTGTCAGACCCTAATGATCAAGTCAGGAAAAACATTTCTAGCCGAGAACTCTTTTGATTTCAACCCCTGCTAATCCAGGGGAAGAACAAAACCTCCAGAAACCACAGCATTTAGCTGCCCTCCCACTATAAATCATTTCTATAGCTTTTGCTTCATCTTTCCAAAAAGCCATTTAACATAATGGTCTTTTCCATTTTTCATTTCCTTATGATACAGGTGCTGGGGGGATGATTTTCATCTGAACAATGGGATGACATTTTACCTGACTTTGGAAATTAATTCAATAGTGGTTTAGCAGCCTTTGTGCTGTAGATTTGCCATCTCTAATATGGAATGGGTGGTAAGATACTTTAACAGAGCAGTACCAAAAGGGAGAGAATACATACAATTTTCTGTATTTTCTAAAGCCATTAGTAAATTGTCCTCATTTGTAAGAAAATATTAATAGACTAACTGAATTTTCAGAAATTCAGGCAAAGGCAAAATGAATGGGTCTCCATCCTAGATTGTTTAACAAAGTGTCAAAAAATTACACATATAAAATACATTACTCTCTGAAAAAAACTTGCCTGGCTTTATGATATATAATTAGACAATATATACCTAAGCCCTGTGAGAACCTACAATATTCAGTTGACATGAACTAGAACGAATGAAACAGGAAAAAAATGTGGGTATTTAGCTGGCAGTTGGGACTGGAGTTTATTCATCTGTATCTCAGTATTTGCTCTTCTTGCTCTTTTTTTGCCATTGATAATGACAGGTCATTAGATAAAGGTCAGTTCCTTGTGGAAGAGTTTGTTGCCTTTTTCAGGGGCTTAAAACTCGTGATGCATGAAATCATTGACAAGTTTTGAGGTGGTATTAGTGTTTTAAACTGTAGAGATTGCAGTGATTTGGCACACTTTAGAAAATTAACTATTTTGTGAATGGCTGACAAAATATGATATATTGCTGAAAATCTTAAATACTCAGCCACTGAAGGAAATTAAATCCTAAGTGGGACTTCAGTAGTAGAACTTCTACTTTGATTAATTTTTCATGTATGATAGTGATATTCAACTAATAATGTTAATAATCTTACTATTTACAGCTAATTAGCCCTATAAATGAGCTGTGATGGTTTGGAAACATCAGTTTCCTTTGGAATGGGTGTACATCTGCCCTTAAACATGGTGAGAATTTGGTGAGATAACTCTGAGGACTGACTATTTTATTTCTCTAGTGCTGTTTTCTCAGCAATTAGGTACCAGCTTCAAATGCATTTTTATGTATTACCCTGTAGATTGTTAGGACGTGTTTCCTTAATCTCTCTGCTTTATCTGATATTTAAACAAATCCTTGGCTTTCTAAGGTTTTTAAAAGAATTGTTTTATTTATTTGCTTCTTTATCCTTTGATGGAAACATCCTTGTGATGAAGTTTTTCCATAACTGCTTCCTCCTTGGAATCCCAGCCCCATGGTGTGTACATTCACCCACACATTCATCCACAGCTCTTGAACTTCCACTCACACCCCCTCAGCCTGCACTCTGAACACACAAACACAATAAAGCTCTCAGCTGAGACCTAATTTGGTGGCAGCTGAATATTCAGCTAGTACTCTAAAACCACTGGTAATCAAATACCTGAAAAACATCTTACTGCAGAGTGAGAATTTCCCTTTTCAGAAGGTGTATTTCTCTCCCATTCCCAGCAGAGGTTTTCCCTGTCAGTTTTTTTTTCTGGAGTCCTTTAAAGCTGCTAGTCACAGAGCCATAGTCAGTTGCTGGGAGAATCTCCCAGGTAGAGGAATCCTCTTAATGTGATGGTTACACTAGTAAAGAGAAAATGCTGCCCTGTAAGTAGTTTTGTACATGGGAGAGGTTATCTGACAGAGGTTTCTTTATCCATACAGTTGGCAGCAAGATCCTTTTTTTCCTTCCAATAGAGTCAAGACTTGCAGCTGTCTGGATTTTAAACGTGGGGCAGCAGAAGAATGTGAATCATAGAATCCCAGACTGGTTTGGGTTGGAAGGGACCTTAAAGCTCATTTAGTTCCAACCCCTCTGCCCTTCTCACCAGCCCAGGCTGCTCCAAGCCCCATCCAACCTTCACCACTGCCAGGGATGGGGCAGCCACAGTTTCCTTGGGCAGCCTGTGAACACCTCTCTGAGGCTGTACCCACACTCACCCTGAGGATGTAGTCACAGGTTTTCAGTCTGGGTAATACTGGGAGAGAGAGACAGGGACTGTCAGCAGTCTGCATGGCTGAAACCATGGAGAAAGAAGAATAAATATTATAGCTGGTAAGACTCAATGGAGTTACTCTTGTATATGCTGGCTGAAGATCTTGCCACCTAATTAAGACAAAGACAACCACAAAAATTGTTATGGAAAATAATTAAAAGAAAGATGAGATGCTCATTGCAGCACCAGCTGTGGACACACCAGATCTGTGCTAACCTCCATGTTAAAACTATGAACACATCTGCTGGTGGCCCAAGACCATGCACACCACAGGTTAAAGAAATCCTAACAGAATGTTTCTTTCCAGCTCCCAAATCAGCATGGTGTAACAAGAGCTCAGCTGCTCTTTTTCTCCCTGACCCTTCTCTAAAGAGCAGTTCCCCTCAGCCACAGGAGCATTTGGAGCCATCCAGGATCTGGCTTTAGGGTCCAGCTCTAGTTCCCATCAGCAATTGTAAAGCTGCCCATTGACACCACTGATTTACAGCTCTGTTTATAAGAGCAGCAGTCACAGAGGAACAGCAGGGCTTGGCCCCTTTTCTCAGAAGGGTACACTCATCTCTAAGCTGTCTGGAACCTCTGGATTTATGCAAAGACAATGGTAAAGGCCACCTGAGGACGTGGGGTCTCTCCAACTTGGTATACCCTTCCAGACAGTGTTTTATCTAAAATGGAGTTTCTCCTCCCTTTCTATTCTCTTTACTGCACCACATTTGCTTTCTGTCCCATGCTGTCTGTCACTTGTGTTGAATATGGGTTTTGCACACATGCCAAATAGTTTGTTAGTTGGCAAGAGTTCACTGGCAAGAGAATTTGCTTCTACGCATAGTAATGGACATGTTTGGCTAATAGGCTCTTTGTCTGAAAGCCTTTTGCATATTCAGAGCTGCTCATTTGTCACGCTAGCCTGACCTAGGCAGCAAATATTAAAAAAGAGCTGTAAACATGCCCTGTTCTTCCTAGACTGCCAGCTGAAGCAAGCATTCAGGTTTTGGTGACAAACCAGTTATCTGCTGCTCTTTAGCTTCACAAGTGTTGTCCAGCCACCAGTCTTTCTAGAGCAGTTCTCCTGCTCATCACTAGTTTTAATTTTGGAATTGCCTTACTCCAGTGTCTGTGTTCTGAGTTCATGTAACACTGGAACAGACAACTCTAAGGATGCAGCCGTTCTGGGATGGCAGATTTGATAACCTGGGGTGTGTGAAGTTGACAGCTTAGGATCTGTTCTGGTTTTACAAATAAAAGAAAGATTTTTCCCTCTTTACCAGGGCCTTCAACTGTAAGTTTTGCCCTGTTTCTTTTTGCCTTGTAACAGCTTTCTTAGAGCCAGTATTAATCATCTAAAGATTGAAATTCCCTTTTTATTTTGAAATACTTAGACACATTACTTTGTTCTACCCATAACTAACAGGTCTGAGTGTATAACAAGGCAATTTATTGGCAGAACAGAAATCAATGACATACCTACACAGGGCTTTTTCTACTTTAATTAGGCTATACAGGTTACTTTTTAAACAGAAGTAGTCAAACCAGTATGTTGCAGAAACACATAAAGACTTAATTTAAAGGGATTAGGTAAGAGATCAAACTTTTCTGTTATTTGCTGTGAATCCCCTAAAAATAGAACCCCCAAAGCAAACAGTGCAGCCCAACTTAAATTAATCCTTCGCAAGAACCAAAATCTGCAAAGTGTGTGTTACAGCACCATCTAGTGCCTCTTAGCCCAGAAATAAATTAATTGAAGTTTCCACTTCAGGTATGTAGGTGGAGACAGTGCACTGGCTGCTTCTACTTTCTGCAAAATTCCTTTCTCTTGAGCAGAGCTGAGACAGGAGAGGACCGAGGGATGTGCAGGAGCTTTGGCATTTTACATGGCAAACTTTTTTTCAGTACAGCTGCTCTGAGTCCCTCTTGTTCTCTTACAGTTTTTCCTCCTGAGGATAGAGCAGTGGACACAGGAGTGCATCTGCTGAGATAACAGGAGGAGGAGCACTGTGATTTGGGGGGATAGAGATGTGTTTTTAGTAGAGCATGTGTTCTGTGCTGTGTGTGTGAATGGCAGACCAGTGGGAGGTTGGTGTTTGTTTCCAGACACCTTCTGTTGAGAACTATCCCCACAATTAATGAAGTTGTCTCAGGTAACCAGCACTCAAGCTTTGGGTGTCTTCATCCCAAGTACGACCCCTCAGCAACACCAAATGAAATTCTAACCATTGCTACAGCCTTTACATTGCTGTTCTTTTCTGTGTTTTTTCTTCTAGAGAGGTGATTGCTGCCCTCTGACTCCAGACTAAGAGGTTAACCAACAACAGCTTTACAATCCTGCTATTCCCAACCACGAATTGCAAGGTACAAAAGAACCAGTATGAATTTGTGCATTAAACCTCACAAGGTCTGAGAGCATGGTATTAAAATTTTGTTTGTAAATCAATGTTTTTAAAACCAGCACTCCTGAAATAAAACTAAAGTTCCTCACAGCTGGCTGCGTGTATCTTTGATAACAGCAGCTAAAAAGAAAAAAGCCCTTTGTTGTATTGAAGTGCTCTGATTTCCTCTAAATCACAGTAATTTGGGCACCTTGGCACTGACCAGATTAACTACAGTACATTGGGATATACAGATATTTGCCCTCACCACATTTAATAAAATAACTTTACAGAGTTGCTCTTCCACCTACAACTTGCTGTTTTCTGTCTCCATTCCAGCCCAGGGTTAACACTGCTGGAAGAATAGGAGTTTGGGAACATGGCTCATGCCAGGATGGATTGAAGTGTGAGATTCATGACTCTTCAAGGTAAAGACAGCCTTTTGTGAGAATAAATGTGAATATTTATATGTTCAATGTATTTTCTAGCAGTTCAGCTTAAATCTCCCAGAATTAACCATGCCTCAGCATCTTGAATAAGCATCCTGACCGTAACATGTAACCAAGCAGAAGTTGTATCTCAATAAATATCTTCACAGTGCCTTCACTGTGTCCCTGTAGGAAAGGCTGGTGGATAATAATGTCTGTAATTTACAGTCAGAGACTAAATTAGAGTTAATGCCCATTTTGGGGAATTGAATTTAGATGTAAGACAATAGCTAGCATTATATATGCTGCACACCAATCTAGCTCTTAGCACTGTTAAGGTGATAAAGAGATGCAGTATTATCTAAGATAAGAACTAGGGAACTCTTGGGTTTTGGTCCCAGATTTTCCTTTACTCATAATTTGATCATTATTATTATTGTATTTAGTGTCTCCTAAAAGAAACGTCAGCTCTTTCAGTCATGTGAATTATTGCCATTAAAAATACTGTCCCTCTAGGCTGCAGAAACAAGCTTAGAAGTGTGATTCAAGTGTCCCCTCAGTAACCAAGTGAAAAATCCAGCAGAAATTAAGAATATTAGCATACCAAAAGAAGCAAAATAATATTTAGCATAATGGTTTTTAATCAAATCCCAGGGTTTGGAGAAGAAATGGCTCATATTTTTTTAAATACTTCTGTCTGCTGGACTGACAACAAAAAGATTTGGTTTTTTTAATGATACATGTAAGAGATACAACAGCCTGGAATTATGTATACAATGCAGAAAAGGTTATGGAATTGTGACTTCATAATGTAAATGACTTAATGTATCATCACAGACACGTGTTATATATTCCTCCTTTGGCACATGTGTATTGATTGTTGCTCTAATGACATATTCAGTTCAGTATAGACAGTGAGAATTTTGCAGTTTCCCACTCATGACGGTAAAGAAATTAGACTGCTGTTTTTCTTTAAGATGTGTTTTAGAGAAACACTATTTCTGAAAAAAAAAACCAAAAACCAGCCCCCCCCCCTACATTTTTCTTGCTGAC
Organism: Phaethornis superciliosus; assembly: GCA_023637945.1. Lineage (NCBI taxonomy): Eukaryota > Metazoa > Chordata > Aves > Apodiformes > Trochilidae > Phaethornis > Phaethornis superciliosus. The sequence goes on from JAJQWJ010000013.1 coordinate 1,819,471, forward strand.
TATAGTCATCATTTGACTCTGACTGATCCAGGAAGAGTATTATTGCTGAACTGAAATTGGGACATATTGAAGAGAACATCGGAAAGTAAAGAACTTTGTTCTGTGAAAAAAAAAAAGCTCATTTGGGAGATAGCAGGCAGGGCTGACAGCCTGAGAGCTGCAGAATGCCTGGAGCACTGGGTGGGATGTAGGGATTTCTGACTGACCCCAGGGAATGCTCCTAGTGAGAAGTGGGCATTTGGCAGAAAGGGAGAAATCCCACTGCCATGATACAACTGGTTTGGTTGTTGGGTTGTTGGGTTTTGTTTTGGGTTTTTGGAGTTGGTTTGGTTTGGTTGTTTTTTGTGTGTTTTTGTGGGGGTTTTTTTGTGTGTGTGTATTTTTTTTGTCGGGTTTTTTGGTTTGTTTGCTTTGGTTTTGTGGGGTTGTTTTGTTTGTTGTTGGTTTGAAGGGGAAGGTAATGATCAGAAATGTGCAGAGCAGCTGTGTCAGAGCTGAGCAGTGGCCTCACCACCCGGGTGTGCAGCCCCACACTGGGACACCACCAAACCTCAGACATGTTCTTCCAGCAGCCCTACTAAAAACGGTCTTAGACGGTCTTAATATTTCTCTTTTTTTTTGTTGTTTTGTTTTGTTTGTTTGTTTGTTTGTTTTGTTTAATGAACATCTCAATTCTCAACGAGAGGAAGCCACTGTGGTACGGCACCCCGGAGCTGAGGCACAGCCCGGTCCCCCTCCCCCCTCCCGCCCCGCTCTTCAGACCCACAGCGTGCAAAAAACACGCGGGGAGCCGAGCTGGGACGACACGGGGCCTCGGGAGCAGCCGGGGTGGGACGATACGAAGCCCCGGGAGCCGGCGGCCAGGCCCCGACCCGCCCGCGGCCCTCAGGCTCCCCGTGAGGCGTCACCAGAGGCCGCGATTCCTGTGCTGGCTCCGGCAGCTCCGGCTCCGGCTCCTCCTCCCCCCCCGCCCCGGCGGCTTCCCAGGCTCCTCTCCGGGTAAACAGCGATGGCCGCCGAGGAAGGAGGTGGCGAGCCCCGTAACAACATGGGGAACCACCTCCAGCTGGTGCCCGGTAATGGCCGCGGCCGGCTGGGGGGGGAGGCGCTGGGCGTGAGGGGCCGGGGCCGTGCGGGGAAAAGGGGGGAAAAGGGGCGGCCCGGAGGGAGTGCGGGGTTGCGGGTAAAGGGCTGCGGGGCGGGAGGAGACGTGGGGAGCGGGGCCTGACCTCCGGCGGGTCCGAAGGAGCAGCCCAGATGGACTTTGCCCAGGGAGGTTGCGGGGCTGTGCGGGGAGAAGCGGAGCCCCGGGGCGGTGGGCGGTGCGGTGCGGGCTGTGGCGGGGGCAGAGGCAGCTTGCTGCGGGCCGGGGTGGGCACCTGGGCCCCTTGCAGCCCGCCTTTGGGTCCCTGGTTCCGTGGAGGCAGCCGGTGAGGTGAAATGCGGGGTCAGGGTCCCTACCACGGTAAAACGCAGACACTTTTATCTGTAAATCGGGTTTGCTCTGAAACCAAACAAAGCCTGAGGGGATTTCCTGAGGGAAACATGAGGTGCGTGAGCACCTCTCCCCCCCCTGTCCCTCTCCTCTGCTCCCCTCAGCCCGCATGGAAGGTGCTGTCTGTGCACAGGACACGGCCCAGGCTCCTGCCCTGTTCCTCCTGGGCTTTGTACAACTTGTCCATCACGTACACCAGCCGGAATTCCTCCTGTGGATACCCATTGCATAACAACATGCAGTTTTTCTGCTTTGGCATGTAGTGCCTCTCCAAGCTGATAGGAGGTCACACGGTTTTGGAAGCAGCTCTTGCTAGACTGGAAAAAAACATTGTTTCAGAAGGAATGTGTAGAGGAGGACGTTCTGCCTGAAACCTGTGTGACTGGGATGTTCTTCAAGCATTTCATGTCTTTATATGTAAAATATACCATTTTTTTTCCTGAATATTTTAGGAAATGCAGCCTTAATATTTCCTACCTTGTTCCTGTTCTTAAAAAAAAATAAGATTCATATTTCTTCGTTGCTGCGTGAAGGTGTTAGAAGTAGATTTGGTAGTGTTAGTGGGCCAGGATGAGCATCCAGGAATGCCTAACCTGCCACAAGGGAAATGTGAGCCTTGTGCAGTGTGCCACTTGTTTCCCTTGTTTCGCTGTACTGGAGGTGTCATTTAAGAAAAATACGCCTAATTCAGGGTGTAAAAGATGCAGTTTCGTTTGCTTTCAGTCTTCTGTTCCTGTAGTGCAAGCGAGGGGGCAGTGAAGGTGTTTTTTCTACGTTCACATGGTGCTGCTGCTGCAGTAAAATGAGTCATCCAGTCCCTGCCACCAGCAGGCAGCAGCAGCCCTCTGCCTTCCTGCCAAGAACCAGCAAAACTTTGCAGGGCACGGCTCTTTCTCATCAGTTGCTGGTAATTCCCTTTGTGCCCTGGAAAACAAGTGAAGCAGCCCTCTCTAAAAGGCAATTAAAGCTGCTAATGATTGAGGTAGCTTGATGAATAATACTCAGTTCCTAACTGAATAAAATGGAAGCGAAATTTCGTGTAGAAATGGAATATTTTTAACTCTAGTTATGAAGATGGTGTCATATGGCTTTTAAGTTCTGTAATTAGGTACAACACCAATGAGAATCTATAACCTCTTTTGTTGTGCTGGATCAATTTTTCTTGCCCTCACTATCTGTCCTTGCTGGGTTTGTGCATGTGCTGGGATTTGTCTGTGTGTGTGTGTTTGATAGACACACAGGAGAGTCTGACAGCAGGGAAATGGTCTGGAATATCAGCAGGAGTTTTTGCATAGACCTTCAGATTACTGTTTGGTGTGTGCCATTGTAGTGTTCAGGTTTGTACTACTTCAAACACTGTATTTGCCATCCTACAAGACACTAAGTTACCTGGCATCCTGGTGTACTGCTAGGAGACATTTAGGATCGAAATAAAGAAATACTACTGGAGTGGAAATCTGAACTGACAGCATTTATTATTTTTGTCTGAGAAAGATTGTTCTTTAGCCCTCCAAAAATAAGTTACCAGCTTTTGACCCTTTCTATGGAATAGTGATTTAGCTGTAACTGCAAGAGAAATACATTTCATTAGCTTTCAAGTTCAAAAGTTGCTTTCCTGTGAAAGGCCGTAGCCTGGGTATATTCAGTGCATTCCTGTGGTTCTCTGATTTTTCTCATCATCTTAGTCTGTGCTGATTGATTTTGACACAATATTCTGTGTGTGTTTATTAGCAGAGAGTGAGGAAGAGGATGACAATGAAATGGAAGTTGAAGATCAAGATAGGAAAGAAGCTGAAAAGCCAAACGTCATTAATTTTGATACCAGTTTGCCGACATCACACGTGGTATGTTTATCACCCACTAAATAAGTCTCGAGGAGGTTTTGATGAGTTTTGTGCCTCCTGTTGTAACATCCTTCAGCCAAAGACCTGCTTTTATTTTACCCTTGTAAATCACCCAAACCCCTTACCTTGCTTCTTTACCATTTTCAGTATTTAGGTTCTGATATGGAAGAGTTTCATGGGAGAACAGTGCATGATGATGACAGCTGCCAGGTGATTCCAGTGCTGCCCCACGTGATGGTGATGCTGATCCCTGGACAGACCTTACCTCTGCAGCTTTTTCGCCCTCAAGAGGTTAGCATGGTGCGGAATTTAATTCAGAAAGACAGAACCTTTGCTGTTCTTGCATACAGGTAAAATACACAAGTGGGCTTGGCTGATGGTATGCAGCATGTATTTTTAGTGCAGTTTATTGGAATACTTAAGCAAAAGCAGATGGTTGCACCAGTTCTGGGGTGAATAACACACAGCGTGGTTTGGAGTTGTTGGAGAAAAACTGTCTTCCAATAAGTACTGAAAAGGTTTTCATGTTGTGCTGGGTAGCTGCATGGCAGTACCATGGGTTTGTGTAGAAGGACAGTGCTGATCTGCTTTCCTAGCCAAGCAGCCTTTTGATTCAGTAACTGAATACACTGCACTGGCTTGCTTAAATGATAACGTGTGATCTGAAATGTAAAAATTAAAGTCTTTTTGAGAACTGTATTGCTGTGAAGGTGTATGCACTTGGTTTGTGTACAAATTAACCAGAACAGACATACTACAGTTGAGAGACTGGAAATGGTAGAAGAACAGAAAAGGTAAAGGATACTCTGTGCTGAAAGAAGCTGAGAATGTTCCTACCTCTTCCTTCAGTTTACTATGGTTGAATTATGTGGGAGGTGGGAACAGTTATTTTTAAGGAGTCAGTCTAAAGAATGTTGGTGCTTTTGGTAATTTCTAATGCAGATACACTGGTGGTCCCCGTGTTCCCAAGTTTTCACCTCTAGACCATAAAATAAAACCAAGTCAGCTGGAAAAAACCCCCAACGAACAAAAAAATTAGAAATTACTTTTAAAATGGGAGAATTAGTGGGATTTATTTTAGCAAATTCACTGTTCTGATCAGACTGATTGTGTACAGTCAGTGCAGCTAGACCAGCTTGTGAAATGTGGGTGAATGATGCCCTTTGGGGTATGTAACCTTTTTAATTCTGTTACTTTTAGCAACGTACGTGAAAGGGAAGCACATTTTGGGACAACAGCAGAAATATATGCCTACAGAGAGGAGCAGGAATATGGAATTGAAACAGTCAAAGTGAAAGCAATAGGAAGACAGAGGTTCAAGGTGCTTGAAATAAGAACCCAGTCAGATGGGTAAGAAAATCATGTGTTTAATTTTACCTACTGCAAATGTTGTTTTCACCAAAACATTTACATTTTACTGCAGGTGCACCTGCCCTTTCAGTCACACAACTGACTAATTAGTGTAGATACTAATTGAATGCTTGATCAGTACTTTCTCTGGTTATTAAGGACTTCTGATATTTCCTGTGCCAAGACTCATGTTCCAGTTGTTACTAACTTTTTACTAAAATTGTCTGAAGAATATCTACATGTAGTTTGATTTGATGTGCATGAGAGAATGTCTGTCAGAATGATTTTGTTTATGAAAACTGAGGAAAAAGATCTTGATTTGCCTGCATTGTAAGTTCTAAAGCTTTATTTCAAAATCTTTCACATCCCTGTTTCAAACCAGATGTGAACTGAGAGATTACAATATGAAGTGTGTGGCTGCTGTTGCATTGTGGAAAGCCTTCCTGGTAGCAGCCAGGTTCCATTCCTTTGCCAAACTATAACTTTTTTATTCTGGAAGGAGACCTTCCTAGAGCTGGTCTGCACTGGATGTGTTCCACTTCATCCCTTGATGTGCAGTTGTAGTTCTGAACTGTTGCAGGCAAGGGTCTGACACTACAGCTAATAACAGTGTTCTTGTTTATTTTTGGACTTTGAGCAATCTTCAACTACTGAGCCTCAGCAGCAGGCAGAAGGATTCAGCTGAATGATTCAGATATAGAGAGGACAGTAACTGTGCCCAGAGGGGGGTGGTTTTCATGAGAAGCTGCCCTTGAATGGGAGGACTGGAGTCTGGCACTCCTGCTGCAGAATGCAGGTTGCTTTTCTCATTTGATTTTCTCTTAGTAAAACATAAAGCAGACTGAGATTTCTCGAAGAATATTCGAAAAAGAAAATTGATTCTTGCTTTTTGTTAACTTCAAGCCGACTCATTTTCAGTTTCTCAAATACAAAATGTTGTTTAACTATTGCCACAGCTCAGTACATCCTTCAGCCAGTCTTACCTCTCCCTTTCTGACCATTCACTGATACTTCACTGATGGGAATGTGCTACCTCTCCTGTGACTGGTTGGCAATTCTTTCCATGTCTTGCCAAACATACTCAAATCTGTACATTTACAGCTAATATTCTGTATTCTGCTATTGTTCAGTATAGTGGCATTGCTTTAGATAGAGGCCTAAAAACAGCCTGAGCTCAGCACTTTTTTTCAGCTGCAGGTCAGGAGTTTAAGAATACACTTGCTGCTTGCTATTTCTCACTATCTCACATTTGGTTACAGATAATATTCCAAATTTTACAGCTTAGAAAAACCATTGCTTGAACTGAAGGTGGCAGTATAGGGACAACTGCAGCAGCAACAGCATTGTTACTGAGAATTCAGTATCCAGAAGCAGTTCAGCTGTACTGGAAATTTTTTTACATGCATCTTAATAGTTCAGGATTTCTGATGCATAATCCTATTTAAAATGTGGAGTCCTTCCTGATAGACAGTGCCCTCAGACATAACTATAGCTGGACTCTGTAGAATTGGTGACCTGGTTGTTGCTGGGGCAGTAGAAGATGATCACTCTGTATCCTGTTTCTGCTGATTTGAACTCTAGCTCAGCACATAAGCTTTTATGGTCTGAAGATAGCAAACTGCATTTCAGCTACAATTCCTTTCTGAGGGTTTCATATGTAATAGCTGACTGTTACTTTAAGCCAAAAGTAACTTGAGGAGAGAGAAATATAAAAAAATACAGTACTCAAATGGTTGAATATTCTGCTGTGTTGCCACTATGAGTCTGTCTTCAGTTCTCTCTGCCACAAACCAAGCTATCCGGTGCTCTAGAATACAAAGACATCAAATTTTGTCACATGGAAATGGTAGCTAACTGTGAGAGGGAAGGAAAAAGCCAGCAAATAAACTTCTGCTGTTATCTTTGTAGAATTCTGTATGCCAGTGCAAAAAAATACTTGTTAGATAACTAATTCTTGTTTTTAAAGGAAAAACCGAGGTGGCTTCTGTCTCAGTTTAGATGGACCAAAGTTTGGCACAGTGGTATCAATAATTTTGCTAAGGGGCTGAGATAACCTGTGTTGTAAAATAGTTTTTGCTTGCTTTGCTACTGATGTGCTGTATGCTCCCTCAGGTAATTTGTTGTACAGCTTCAAAATTCTGATAAAATGGATTTCTGTTTAAATTCTGTAGTACTATTTGGTGATCAATCTGTTACACAAGCCTGTGGTTTTATTAGCAGTAAAATAATTTTTTTAAGCCTGTGCCAGTGTATCTATATCTGTTTTTTGGGTTTTTTTTCTCCCCTTTTATCAGAATCCAGCAGGCTAAAGTACAGATCCTTCCTGAGAGAGTGCTGCCTTCAACCATGTCAGCAGTCCAGCTGCAGTCTCTCAGCCGGTGCCACATCTTTCCTTCTCCCAAACCTACGTGGCAGGACCGAGCTCTGCATCAGTGGTGGCAGAAATACCAAAAGGTTAGAAGCTACTTGTGACTTGCTTGCTGGGTTTTGGGTTTTTTTTATTGTTTGGGGGGGTGGGTTTGGTTTTTTGTTTTTTGTAATTGTGGTGGTATGTTAAAATCAAGATGAAATTCCATCTGTTCCTCTTTAGAGGGGAATGCACAGCTGGGATGCTGGATGCCAGCCTCCTGCCTTTGTGTGAAAGTTTATCAGCTATTGACAATAGGGAAATAAATTATAGTACGAGTTCTCTTTGGCTTTAATCATAGTATTATTAGATTAATATTACATAACAGTTAATGTAGTGTCACCGTTATTATTTTTTACATAATCAAAACAGCTTGGAGGGAGTGCTGGTTGGTAAAGCTTGTAGGTGGTGAAGTGTTGATGGAGAAAAAACCAGTAAGTTTATAGGATTTTATTTCTAGACAGGTCAAAGAAGCACTTTGACTTTTACTGATATTGCTTTGGCAATAAAAATATTGGTAGTCAGTGTTGACAGTGCCAGTATTCTTTGTACTTGTGTTAATGGCTTGGATTTAAATGTGACTATTTCTTTGTAACTGTTGGCTTGAGCTAGAAGAGGTTTTTGAAGAGCAGAGGTGGTTTAGAGGTAACTTCAGTGATGAAACAGAAGACCTGTGAATGCCTTTGTTTGGAGCTATGGTTCTGTTTGCTAGTTTTGCTTTATAAGCTGCATCAGTTAAAGGATTAACTTCTGTACCTGCAGTTACTTGTTTACAGAAAATGTGAATCTGCTTTTCTAATAAATGGAGACTTAATGCTTCTTCAGAGGGCTTCCAAGTTTTTATATACTTAGCTATGATTTAAAACAAAACAAAACAAAGACAAACCAAAATCCCCAGTCACCAGTAGAGGAGAAATAATCACTAAGATGTTCATATTGCCACTGGGGAATTAAGTTCTACTTTTGCTTCACAGGCACAGATTCTGTCTTGGCTTGTGTGCAGTGTTTTTGCATCGCTGCAGCTGTGACAGTACTTGGAATCAGGGGGGAATTCACACTAAAATTGGAGGGCAGGATTTTCAAGAGTCCAAAGCAGCTGATGCCAGGCCTAAGCTACAAACTTCTGCATTGCTTGAGGGAATAATAAGGTGTGATTTGTGCTAGAGACAGCTGTGCTGTTTGAAAGGTGCTAAAAGCTGCATTTATACAACCAAATGTGCACTTTCACTGCTGTGTAGCATTTTCCTTCAGGAGCCTGCAATGAAAGGTACTGTCAAAAGGATCAAATCGGACAAGAAAAACTCTGTTCCCATTCTAAGCACCATATTATTGTGTAGTACTGACAGAGTTCCACCAGCATAAGCCTCTCAAGTGTAAACCTAACTTGTCCTCAGGCTTCTCAAAGACCAAATATTAGCAGTGAACAAGTGTGCACAGGAAGTTAAAGGGACAAGAGTGAGCACTGAGGTCAGTAGGAGAGGATGGGGTGAAACAGGGCAACATGGCACTTTTGAAAAACCTCCAAAACTGTAATAAAGCTGTTTAATAGTTTTGCAGTAGGCTGGCTCAAGCATTCATGTTCAGTCAGCACTTCTGAAAATTATTTCCTTAAAAAATAGAGACCAGAATGAGAGTGGGTAGCAATTGAACATCAAGGCTGCCCAACTTTTCTTAATCAATGATTGTTGTGCTGTGAAAGAGCATCCTCTGAAACTCCTAACTTGCATGGTGCCATTTTTAATAAAGTCTTTAACAGATGGGTTTTCCCTTTAGAAATATCATTATATATCACATAGAAGTGGTTTGGAAGCTTCACGTTGAAGTACTGGTTGTGAAGTACTGGTTGTACTGGTGATAATTTGTTGTGTCTTTAAATAATCAGGTGTTTCTCCTCTGTTTTATTTGTTTGAACAAGAACTCTCCTTAAAATCTGCTCATATTAAATAATACATACTTATGGTTTTCATTTCAGAGGAAGTTCCACTGTGCAAGTTTGACATCTTGGCCTCCCTGGCTCTACTCTCTGTATGATGCTGTAAGTTCACCCTGGGTAGCACCAAGTAATCTACAGTTATTTTGGACATTGCAGTATAGAATTACTGGGTAATGTAAAAGCTATATTTAATTTTCTTGGCTTATATGTTACCCTTTGAAGAAGTGCATAGTTTTTGGTTTGCTGTTAAAAGTGCAGGAAGAGCTTCCCCCTCTGTCTGGTTGTTCTCTCATGCTGGAGCATGTCTGGGGTAGATAAGAGGTTCAGGACCCTGCTGTGTTGCAAGAACTCCATCTTCAGGCCCACATGCTCCAGGTGAGTGTCCCAGCTACCAAGGTGCTGGATAGGTGGCTCTTTCCTTGTGGAGTTGGTTTACTCTTTAAAAAATGCATACTTCTTTATATACTCATTAGTACATATAGCAGTGGGTGTAAGAGAGGCAGAAGCAGGGAGGAGGCCAACCCTCATCTTGTTTGTACAGCTCTAGAATTTGAAGAGCTGGCTCCTTATCTCAAACAAAACCACAACCACCTTGGGCTATTGGTTCACCTTGGCCCACTTCCCATCCCTGGTTTGCTCTTAGTTTAAAGGACATAGATTCAGAATGAGTCTGTAATTCTTTTAAGAGCTAATGTCCACCTAGGGAAAATAGCTTACTCTACATTTTGCTTCCTTTTTTTTTTTTCCCCTAAGAAAACAGAAATACCTATGTATTTAAATTAGGCTTTTCTTCTAACAAAAGGAAACCTTGATGGAAAGAGTCAAGAGGCAGCTACATGAATGGGATGAAAATCTTAAGGATGAATCTCTTCCAGCAAACCCAATAGGTATGATGTTGTTGGGCTTATTACTCAAATTTGGTCTTGTGTGGTTTTAAAAATTCCTGAGAGTGCAAGATAATTACTTTTTTGGGCAGTTCAGCCCTCAATTCTCTGATTTTCAGCTTAGCAAGGTTTCTGTTAAATTAAAGAATGACTTTAGTAAAGTCCACTACCTTGTGTTTGTGCCATTTAATACCCGAGTGAAGTTGCTTCTTGAGAGTTTACTATTATATTTATTAAAACTCCTTTAAATAAAAGCCTGTCCTCTTGACTGATTTTTTTTTTTTATATATACTTTGTGGTCCTTGTTCAAATTTGGAAAAAAAGGCTTCCAGAAGGGAGTATATAGGCAGTATGTCTTTTTCCTTCTCACTATAGAATAGTAATGAATACTTTCTTAGTACTGATGTGGGTAATACAACTTGGTTATAGTTTACAAGGGAGGTGTATTTGGGGGTTTCTTTAATTTTTCCTTCTCTCATAAAAGGCTATCTTTCTTTTTGCAAAAGAAATACAAGCAAAAGGTGGTTGGAAAATTTAGTAATTCACTGTAAAAGGGGAAGTTGGTATCAGACTCCCAAGTTTTAGAGTCCATCCCCTTCCCAGCATTGTTCTCCAGCACTCCTGATCTTTCAGTGTGGAGAGGATTGATGGGGTACATGATCCATCCTTAGGGCAGAAGGATGACCTCTAAAAGTCTACTTTAAACCTAAGTTTTTGCACTCTTACCTGTAACTGAGTAGAAACAGTAGCTTCTCTGGAGTTCTAAGGGGCCTGGTGCTTTCCCATTTCCAGATTTTTCTTACAGAGTTGCTGCCTGCCTGCCCATTGACGACGCATTACGGATCCAGCTGCTTAAAATAGGAAGTGCTGTTCAGAGGCTCAGGTGTGAGCTGGATATTATGAACAAAGTGAGTCCTTTTGCTTTCCTTGCCATCCAGTTGTTATCACAAAAATCTGTGAGACTGTTACAGTCTGTAACAAAAATGGGTGACATTTCCAAATAATACGTAATGAATTGGAATGTTATTTTATTTCCTCCTTCCCCTTTTTAAGTTTAGTCAAGAAAGAAAATGCTCTCTCTCCATACTATATGATTTTCAACAAGCAAGAACCATACAACAATATCTACTTTTGTTGGACATGCTATGCCAACAAGTCCTGCCAATTTTTTAGCCAAGAGGTGGTGCTAGAAGCCCAGTGTTGTACAGAACCATCTTGCAAACATCATAACCATATTGCCAGAATGATACACTGCCATCAAGCAGTCTTCTGCCCTGGAAATTTGTGAATTTTGTAATGAAAGAGCCATTTTTGTGATTTGTCACTCTGCTGACCTTTGTTTTTGTTTTTAAGTGTACATCTCTCTGTTGTAAGCAATGCCAAGACACAGAAATAACGACCAAGAATGAAATATTCAGGTGAGTTTATTGCTCTCAGTCTCTGGGAACTATCCTTCTCTACCTGTCCCCTTTAACAGCCAGTTGGGTGAGGTTCATCTGAATGCAGGAGAGTTGCAATCCTTCCTTGCATTAATATCTTCAAAAATATTTTTTCTGAAGCAGAGATTTAAATTTCTGTTACCTACATATTATGTCAGTGAGGAATGCATCAGATTTGTTACACTAGACACCAAATTTTTCTCTATTACACAAAAATTTGGCAATAATAGTTCACTGTGGCATCTCTTTTGTTTCCATTTTTAAGAATATAACGAAAGGAACTTTTTGGGGTTTTTTCCTCTAAAAAAAGTCCTAAATAGTTTACAACTGTGGAAAATAGTTTTAAGCATGGCTGGCAGTTTCTTCTCTGTTTATATTTCACTGTGTTTGGGTTTGTTTCTTCCTTGAACTCTGACACAACTGTTACTTGTCTGCTGTAGCTTATCCTTATGTGGCCCCATGGCAGCATATGTGAATCCTCATGGGTACATCCATGAAACCCTAACTGTATATAAAGCCTGCAACTTGAGTCTCAGTGGACGGCCATCAACAGAGCACACCTGGTTTCCTGGGTAAGCATAGTTTAAAAAAAATATTAGTGAATTACAGAAATTTGCTTGTAATTGTATTCTTGTGACAGCAGAAGAGTAAATACATGATTTTTGAAACGGACGTGGTCATTTCACTCGTGAAAAACAGGAGAGTGAATTTAGACTTTTTCAAAATACAGATTAAAATGGAAAATTCAGATAGTTTTAAGAATTTCTCTGGAATTTTTTTAATATGTGAATTTCTTAATTTTTAAAAATATATTCTAGAGTCTGAGAGGTATAGAGAGGACAGTGATTGCAGGCTTCATTGGGCACAATTTTGCTGAACTCACATAAGCAGATTTCTTTGATCATGAGGTAGTTACTGCACCAACATACTTCTTACACGTGAAAACTGAATTAATGCTAAATCAATTAATAATTACTAACAATGTAGTAATTTGATTACCTTTTATATTTATTTGTTACTGTGAAAAAGTAGCAGAATTAACTGTCACAATATAAAAGTTTGCCTAATAATGAAGGATCGTCCAGCAAAATGTCACTTCTCACAGCTTCAATTTAACTTTTTTTGCTAGATAAGCATTCTTTCAGGCACTTACTCAAAATTTTGAACATTTAACTCTTAAAAATAGCTGAGATGTCAAACTGTTTCAATTCTAGTTTCACAAAAAAAGTTTTTAAATGTATTTTCACTAAATTGCTTTTCTCTGTGGTCCTTCCTGTATCCCAGAGTGTCAGGGACCATTCTGCTGACCTTCTGGCTACCTTGTTCTCTTCTGAAGCAACATGCAGTAGTGAACTGCTCTACTTGGAGTTCTTGACTCATGCATGGAGATGTTTACTCCTGCATTTTCTCACGTTGATCATGTTTTATTTGTGGATGATCCTGTAGCACTGTGTAATTTCTGGGAGGGTATATGCCTCATCTGTCACATTCTGTAAGGGTTTCTGAAGAAAACTTAGGGCTCATAATACCTGGAGTTAATTTTTCTCATCCTTGCATGTTTTCTTAGCCCTTTTCTTCTATGAAGGTTTTGAAATATTCGTGTTCTGCCTTTTAAAGCTGTAAAATCAAAAGCCTTGCTCTGGAACCTGCAATTTCCTGTTACGTATGAGCACTTTTATGGCTGCTAAGTAACTTACTCTCCAAGAAACCTTTTCTGACTCTTCTTTAAATCATGCATCTCACCATACTGCACTGACAAAACCCTTTAGGTATTTTCTTTACTTGAAGGCTGGGCACCTTGGTTCCCAAAATTCTCTGAAAATCCAGCTTGGGACCAGTATCCCCTTCTTACCTCAGGAGTGAGCTGTGTGCCAATATTTTTAATATGACTTTGGATCAAACTTGTGTTTCATTTTCGGTAGGTATGCCTGGACTATAGCCCAGTGCAGAATCTGTGGGAACCATATGGGATGGAAGTTCACAGCTACCAAAAAGGATATGTCACCTCAGAAGTTCTGGGGATTGACCAGGTCTGCTCTCCTGCCTCGGATTCCAGAAGCAGAGGATGACTCAGGCCAGGATAGAACACCCCTGCTCTGCCTGTGATCCAGTCACCTGCTCTGGAGGTGAACAGGCAGTAGGCTGTCTCTTAGGTGCATCTGCTCAGTTCTGCTTCTGATGCTTACTTAAACTTAAAAGACCCAAGAACCCACCCCCCCAACACACAAAACCCAACCAACCAAGCAGGCTCACTCCATTTGGGTTTGGTGTGCATCCACATCCCTGTCCTTGCAGATGCACTGAGAACTGAAGGGAGAATCCTTAAAATGACAGCTAAGGAGAGGAGGTGGCATGAGACATCAAGGAATGGATCTGATCCATCTGGGCAGGCTTGAGACTGAACTTTCTCCCTTTCTATAATTTCAGAAGATGTTTTATTGCTATCAACTTGCAGTGAAAGAAGGTGAGGGAAAACTAAAATGAGAAATACACAGAGTGTAATTTATGCAATGTACTGATGGTGGTGAGATACCAGTTACCTGCTGAAGAGTATTTCCCATTATATACTTAGAAGTGTTCTTGCTGAGAATTCCTGCTTCTGACTGTGGAATACTGCAAATTTTATGCTCTTGCTGTTTCTCAGATAGCAAACAACATGGAAGAGAGTAGAAGACTGATGTCTCTTTTCTGGCTGGCAGGGCCTTGGCCACATCAGTGGTGAAAGCAGGAGCTGCCTGCAGTGGGAACAGTCATGTTCCAAGATGCCCTCTGAAAGGAACCTGTGTGAAGTATTTGGTCCCCACAAGTTACCCCATTTACTTAGTCTATTTGACTTTAAAAGTCTTGAATTATAATTTATTTATACAAAACACAGAGGTCAGTACCAGAACATAGTTTACACTGTCATTTATTGTTTGAATGTGCTAATGCTTACTTTTCAGAACTATTTCTGTGAAGATGAGTTTGCCAGCAGACACATGCAGGGGGCTGGGAAGAGCTCTCTTAATACACAACGTGGGAGATCTTTCAGCAGCATTTATTTTGACAAGGGACACAACGTATCTTTAATGATTTTATTTTTTCCATTTTCACATTGTAAAGTAACATCTCACATCATCACCCTTACCTTGCAAAGAGTGAAGGTTTCTAAATAAAACAGCAACAAAAGGCAGTGCTTTTCCTGTGCACTGCCTGTGCTTAGGAGTTGGGTGCCAAAACTGAGCAGCTTTTGCCACTGATTTATTGGGGTTTGTTTCCCTCAGAATGCACTTTGGTGATGGAAACTGGAGATGCCTTCAGTGTGTTTGTGTACATAAACTCCTGGTTTTGTTTTGAAGCTTTATCATTCACATCATTTCTTCACAGTAAATCTTTTGGGAGCTTGCATTGTTAGATAGGACACAAAACTACTGAAGATTTCAGACATCAGCCACTCCTTGCTGGCTCTCTCGTGCCCTACATCAAACATTTGTAGCCAGGAGAGGTGACTCCAGTGATGGGGATTTGGACCCAAGGGGACAGGGAGTGGGTGTGAGGGGGGTGGTACCTGTGACAGGCAGTGGGAAAGAGACTGGGATGTGCAATGCTGCTGGAGGCTGAAAGGCTGTTGGGGTGGTGGGTTGGGCCGAGTGTGTAGAAACAAATGATGGTGCAACTCAGGTTTAGTTCTCTGAAGGCCTTCTACCTCTGTGCTTCTGTGATAACTTCTGTTCTCTCCACAGACCTCTTTTAATTTTGTGTGCAGTGCTGATGTGTCAGTGAGCTTTGCAATATTGCTTTGAATCCCATTCTGAACAAATGGGGGGTGAATGATGGCTCATTTTCCTCAAGAAAACATTCTGGTTTTGGTTGTGTTTCTCTAATCAGCTTTCAGGAGGCTGACATGATAAGCACTGGTGTGAGAGACTGAAACCTCTGGACTTGCATCACCACTGAAATCCCCCTGAGCTTTCCCTCACCCCCTGCACACACGTGTACACACACCATGCACATGTGTGCACACAGACACACGTGGCTTAGCTGTAGGCTTGGTTTATGGTTTTCCCCTCAAGCCACCCAGCAGCTCTTGTTGCCATTACCCTCTGCAGGGTTTGTGGGTGACACCGAGTTTGAAGTGCTTTAAATAAGTACCTTCTGCTGCCACTGGATGGAGGTGTTGGCTGGGGCTGTGGTGAGTGAGGTTTTCAAAATTACTCTTTTCTCAGCTATTAGTGAACTCTGCAAGGTCTTTGGGGTTTTGGACAAGTCTTATCCTGCCTCAACTAAGAACAGCATCATGTTGGCCACGTATGAATCCAAAAATAGGGGTTTTTTTGGTAGTGTGTATATACAGTCAAATCTAGACTTATATAATTGAGATAAGTCAGGAGTAAATTTAGCACTGATTTTATTGTTGATGATGCTGTTCCATCTGTCTTACCTCCTGTGAAATGTTCACTCTTTTGAAATCCATGCCTTTTTCCAGGTTGAAGAGCAGTGGGATTCAGGTTGCCACGAAGGGGCTGGATCCTGCTGTGGTGGCTTATGGGGAGAGGTGGAGCCAGGGGTGTTCTGTACATTGATCAGTATTTTCTATGCTTCTTTTCTCCTTTTTGGAGAGAAAATTTGGGATTGTGGAAAATTACTACTGACAAATATGGACATCATATGTTTTGGAGAGCGTAACACAAAGGAAATCACATTTGATGATGATTACTTTCTATCTTTACTACGTCCTTTGGTTGATGTGGAGCTTTGTGCATTAATGAATACAATTGGTCTGCTGGCTGCTGCCCCAAGGGACAGTTTTCTCTTCTCTCCCACCATAATCCCTGCCTGTTGTAAGGTGACAGGAGGTGGGCAGTCACAGGTTGGTGTCCTGGCTCTGCAGCCACATCCCTGTCAGGTCTGGCAGAGGGAGAGGGGACAGACAGGTGTCTGGTGGGGACAGAAGAGGGACTGCTCTGGGCTGGGTCACAGGTAGCAGAGAACTGCTCATTTCCAAGCTGTTGTTGCAGAAAGGTGTCACACAATCAGAGCCTGTAATCCTGCAAGTTTTCATATCTTTTAGTTTAGTTTTGATGATGAGGGAGAATCCATAGGACACTTGCACACTTGGTCTAGACATGTTCAGCCACTCTACTGTTTGGTTTTTAATACTGATTTTTTTATTTTATTTTTTGTATGTGCTGCAACTAATTTTGTTCCCGTGGTTTTTTTTTCCACCTTTGTTTCATTGCTCTGTAAAAAATGTGGAAAAGGTTCCCTCTTCTCTGCTCTAACTCTTTCTCTGTCTTTGGAGACAACTTTTCAGAAACTGTTCTTGCTTGCAAACATTTGCAAAGGATAAAATCAAATTTGTTTCAAAACTGACGTTTGAGGTTTTCTTGCTGATTGTTGGGATGCGAAGAAAGAAAATGATGGGGCTTACCTTGTGTTTGAAAGTGGTTAGCTTCAAAAAGCTCAGGAAAAAGAGAATTTCAGCTTCAGAGACTGCGGAGGATCCAGGGGGATACGAACAGCTTCCCAACCCCCTGCTCATTGCAGTAACCACACTTTGTCTGCCTGTACAACACCTCAGTGAGGCTCAGGATGGGGACTTCAGACAACAGGAGGTGGTGAGCATGCAGTTTCAGACCCTTAAGGAGCTGTTGTCTTCCCGTGTTACAAAGAATTACCGAAAAATGTCAAAGCCTGAACTCCGTGTGCTCCACCTGACCCCAGCAGCACCTGAGGTCAGGAAACCTCCCCTGTCCTGCAGCAGCTTTGGAAGGGAGGAAGAGGTTTGGTTACACCGGGGGCAGGCACCTTCCACCTCCTGCTGGATTGGTGGATTTCTGGAATCCTGTAAGAAGGGGCAGGCACCTGGAGCTGCTGTCCTGACAGGGGCAGCACAGAGGAAGGGGCTGGGGGGGCCTTGCAGCCTCCCCTGCTGTACCCACCCTGCTTCCTCCTCCTGAGGGGTGGGGGTGCCAGGAGATACACTGTACTTACACATAGTGCTATGTATTTTATAGAGAGAAGAGAGTGAGGCTGTAGTGGGTGTATGTGTGTATCTACACCCCCACCTTACACACAGGATACAGAAGTTGAGGTTGTTATGTGTTTTACCCACTGTGTGCCCCACTGTGCACAGCCATACATGGGTGTGTGTGTGTGTGTGTGTGTGTGGAGAGCACTGCTGCCTGTGCTGACAGGGATGTGTTGTAGGTGTAAATACAGATTATAAAAAAAATCTATACCATATGAACATTATTTAATATGTGTGTGGATATCTATAGAACCATGGCTGTACATACATCTGTGCAGATCCCTGTGCATTAAATATCAGCCCTACCCCCAGAGCTCTGTGTGTGTGTGTGTGGCTGTACATACATTAAAACCAAAGCGTTCCAAGTTTGTGCCTGCTCTGACCAGGACTGGCTGTGGCTACAGACAGAGAAACACAGAGGAGCCAAGGGCTCGTTCCCTGCCCAGCCAGCGAGCCCAGAGACTGGGCAAGGACATTGAATAAATGACAGAGGTTGGGTAATAAACAGAGATTTGGTGTTGCAGTAAATAGAGTGTGTGTGTGTGTGTGTGTGTGTGTGTGTGTCCAGGACACTGTGTGTGTGTGTGTGTGTGTGTGTGTGTGTGTCCAGGACACTAAGTGTGTGTGTGTGTGTCTGTCCCGGACACTACGTGTGTGTGCGTGTGTGT